>BOPN01000121.1:501443-516443 GCA_017312705.2 Penaeus japonicus
TCTTTCCTTCCTTTGCCACGCTTCTTCCTTCTCTTACTCCCTTCCCTCTCTCCCTCATGTCCTCCTTCTCTCCCTCAATCATTTCTTCCTTCTCTCCCTCCCTCCTACCAACCCACCCACCAACCTCTCCTCTGCTCCCTCCCTCCTCCCAACTTCCTTCTCTCCTTCCCTCCCTCCATCTTCCTTCCTTCCTTCTTTCATTCTTTCATTCTATCATTAATTCATTCCCTCTTTCCCACCCACCCTATCTGCCTCCCTTCCCCTCCCTCCCTCCCATGCTCCCTCCCACCCTCCTTCCTTCCTTCCTTCCTTCCTTCCTTCCTTCCTTCCTCCCTCCCTCCTACCCACCCACCCATCCACCCTCCCTCCCTCCCTCCCTCCCTCCCCCCCCCCCTTCCACCCTCCCTCACTCCCTCCCTCTCTACCTACCCCATTTGCATCCCCCAACCCCCAGCACCAACCCCCCCCCCAAAAAAAAACAAAAAAACGCCACATACCAGCGCTCATTCCACGCATTCATTCACCAAAAGTTTATCACAAACAAACACGCAAGAAAATGTAACGAAAGAGAGAAAAAAAGAAAAGAGAAAAAAAAGGAAAAAACCAGCTCCCTCGGCGTAATATGAGCCAACTAACCTCAAAAAGTTCACAAGAAGCCGTTGAGGCGGAAAGTCGTCGGCTGGAGGTGTTGAAGGAGCAAGTTTCGCAGAACCCAGCTCGAACTTTTCGTCGTTTACGACTTTTTGGGGTGTTTGTCTTTTTTTTCACTTTCTCTCTTTCTCTTTCTCGTTCTTTTTTTTTCTCTTTCTCGTTCTCGTTCTTGTTCTTGTTTTTGTTCTCTTTCTCTCTCTCTCTCTCTCACTCTCTTGTATCTTCATACTCGTTGCTTTTTTTTCTCTCTTATTTTCTCTTCTCTTCTCCCCTCTCTTCTCTTCTCTTCTCTCCTTTCTCTCTCTCTCTCCTCTCCTCCTCCCTCCTCCTCTCTCCTCTCCTCTCCTCTCCTCTCCTCTCCTCTCCTCTCCTCTCCTCTCCTCTCCTCTTCTCTCCTCTCTTCTCCTCTTTTCTCTCCTCTCCCCCCTCTTCCTCTCCTCTCGTCCCTTCACCTATTTTCTTCCCGTTTTTTGTTTCTGTCACCCGATTCATCAAAAAGGTCTTGCAAGGGGACACCCAAATAAATTAAACCACGCTGGCTTCAGAAAAGAAAAAAAAATACGATGCAGTAAAGAGAGCCGACAACAACGAGGGAATAAGAATGAAGAACAGGTACAAAGACGAAATTAATAGTACTAATGATAATAATGATGATAGTAATCATAACAATAAAATTATCAACAACTATACTGATAATATGAGCATCTAGCCATCAACGACATAAATACATAAATAAAAGACGAAAAATACGGATCCCCGCCCTTAAAATAGATACCCCCTCCCCCCCCCACCTAAAATAAAAGTTTAATTCCACCTCGTTCCGGCGAACTACAAGGAGGAGGAGGAGGAGGAGGAGGAGGAGGAGGAGGAGGGGAAGGGAGGAAGAGGAGGGGGGGAGGTGGAGGTAATGGCCGTCAAGCGTCCATCACTTAAGATCTTGTTTAAAATCATGCTTCGTTCGCCCTTTTTCTCTCCTTTTCTTTCTGGCTTATTTTTCTTTCCACGTAGAGGGGGGGAGAGGGGGGGGGGTAGGGGCGGGAAAGGAGAAAGAGAGAGAGAGAGAGAGAGAGAGGAGGGGGGGGAGGCAGGGGTAGGTGGGTAGGAGAGGAGAGGAGGAGGGTAGGAGGATAAGTAGGAGGAAGGGGAGAAGGAAGAGCGAGAGAGTAAGGATAGGAGGGAGGAAGGGGCGAGGGGGAGGGTACTTGAGAGAGGGGGAGGAGTGGGGGGAGAAGGGGGAGGAGGGGGGGAGGAGGAGGATGGATATGAAATTCATGCACTAATAAGATAGGTAATAAGCGCATGTTCTCATGACGATGATGGCTCCCCCTCGGCATCTTATACTTCACTCATGAAATTTTATCATGCAAGGTATTTCCATTTCACATTTTAACCGCCCTGTATTAAGCTGCGTCTTATAGAGTATTTTTATACTGCATACACGTACATGCACACACACACACACACACACACACACACACACACACACACACACACACACACACACACACACATACACTTACACACATGAAATGAACTGTATAAACTTTTTTTTATTGTTCTACGAGTTGTAATGTTTATCCCCCCTCCCTCCCCCTTCCCTCCTCCCCTTAGCCCTCTTTCCTACCGTTTCTCATTCTTTCCCTCATCCCCTTCCCTTCTTCCCTTTTCTCTCCCTTTTCCTCGCCTCCCTTTAACCTATTCTACCCCTTCCCTCCCCCCCCCTTTTCTCCCCGTTTCCCTCGCCTCCCTCCATCCTTTATCTCCCCCCCCCTTCCCTCTCCTTCCCTCCCCAACCCACAACCCCCAACCCACTCCTCCTCCAAATAACTTAAGTCGTCAAACTCCCCCCCCCCCCTCCTTTTTTTTTCTTCTTCTTTTGATGACCTCGCATGACCTGGCACGACCTCTCTGTATCCCAAGTCGGGTCAACCGAGAATGACGAGAGAGAAAAATAAAAAAGAACGGAAGCTAACAAGGTGTCCCACAAGAGCGTTCGAGGTAGCGATTCCACGCTCAGTCTGCCCTGGGAATGTGGAGAGGGAGGGAAGGAGAGGAGGAAGGGAGGGAGGGAAGGAAGGAGAGGAGGGAGGAAGAAAGGAAGGGAGGGAGGAAGAAAGGAAGGAACGAAGGAAGGAACGAAGGAGGGAGGGAGGGAGGGAGGAAGAAAGGGAGGGAGGAAGGAAGGAAGGGAGGAAGGAAGATTAGATGACGGAAAGGAGTGGAGGGAAAATGGTGCGACAAAGCATGTAAGAAGGAGCGCAGGAGGAAGGGAGGGAGGGAAAGGGTCATGACCTCGCCTCGCACCCCCCCCCCCCCCGCCCTATCCTTGATAAAGGTAAGGGGTTAAGGGAGGAGAAGGAATGAGAAGGAAGGTGTAAGAGGTAAGGGGAGTCGCGAAGGGAAAGGGAAAATGGGCGCAAAGGGTTAGGTGAAGAATTATATACTTTACGTCGTGTGGTTCAGAACCAAGTTGTTAGAAACTTAACTACCTTAGTCTTGGCCTTTCGTTTTCTTTGGTTGGGTTCAGTTTCTAACTACTTTTCTAACTAACTTGGTTTATGAGAGTCATCCAGGTTAGAGGAAACGTCTGAAGTTCTATATGGTGGTGATATAGGAGATAGTATGTTGTGTTCTGTCTGTCTGATATAATTCCTTTATCTGATGTCCATCAGATCTGCTTCAGATTCTTTATCCTTTCTCCCCTTTGGTCCCTCCTTCTTTTTCTCCTTCTTTCTGTCTCCCTACCATCCTACCCTTCTTCTTCTCTCCCTGCATTCATTCTTTCCTTCTCTCCCTGCAGTCACTCTTTCCATCTCTCTCTCTCTCTCTCTCTCTCTCTCTCTCTCTCTCTCTCTCTCTCTCTCTCTCTCTCTCTCTCTCTCTCTCTCTCTCTCTCTCTCTCTCTCTCTCTCTCTCTCTCTCTCTCTCTCTCTCTCTCTCTCTCTCTCTCTCTCTCTCTCTCTCTCTCTCTCTCTCTCTCTCTCTCTCTCTCTCTCTCTCTCTCTCTCTCTCATACTCTTCCAGCACAGGTACGAACGAGCCCATAACCCTCCGCCCTCCGTCCTCAGAGCCGCATCACCTCCACACCCTCCGCACGGAAAAGTAGTGCATGAAAAGAAGGCGATTCTCTTGTAAATTAATTCCGAAATGGACCGTAAAGTGAAAGTTACGAGGAAGTTATGGATGTTAGGCCATGTCAGTGCAATATTATTCCTTGCTTTCGCTCCATTTTTACGGCATTCTCCCGGCGCGCCTGCAAGCGTGTTGTGCCGAACGAGAGCCGAATGACCTCACGCTGGCTTAAGAATTATTCTTTTTTTTCCCGCCAGTTTTATCTTACAAAGGCGGAACATTCTGCCGACTTTGTGGGAGAGGCGTGAGAGGTGGGAAAAAAATAACAAAAACAACAACAACAAGAGGAGAAGAGTTTAAAAATGTCCGTATTAAGAAGAGTGAAAAACTCTTTCTTTCCTGCGAGGGTGCAAAAAGATATTAATTCCGGGGCTTCTTCACGCGATAACGGAGCGAAAAGTCTCGCCTTATTGACGGCAATGCAAGGGATGAAACTCATTTGGAAACAGCCCACCCACCCCCCACCCCCACCCACACCCACACCTACTCCCACTCTCTCCTCCCCCTCCCCCTTTTATCTAACTCGCCCTTCCCCTCTCGATTTTTAACTTATTCTTTTCACTTACTTCCCTTTTTTATACTTTTCCTTTCCTTGTTCGTCCACTTCCTTCCCCTTTCCCGTTTCCCTGTCGGCTCCTTCTTCACACTTCTGGTTCCTCTCTCCCTCTTCCCTCCTCCTTCTTCCTCATCCCCACACGTTCCCTCTTCTCTCCTCTCCCCTCCCCTCCCTCTCGTCTCCTCTCCTCTTCCACCCTCTCCCCTCCCCTCCCTCTCTTCTCCTCTCCCTTCCCCTCCCCTCTCTTCTCTTCTCCTCTCCCCTTCCCTCTCTCCCATCCCCCTTCCTACCCACCCTCTCTCCCTCCCATCCCCCTTCCCTCCTTCCCTCCCTCCCTCCCTCCCTCCCTCCCTCCCTCCCTCCCTCCCTCCCTCCCTCCCTCCCTCCCTCCCTCCCTATCCCACCCCCCTTCCCTCCCTCCCTCCCTCCCTCCCTCCACACAAACACCTTCCGCACAGACACACCTTTACCTGACCTTGCAAAACACACGGGCGGAAAACTTTGTGTTCCTCGAGCCCGGATCGACAGCGGCTTCGCAATTCCGGCCATTTTAATTCCTTTAACACTTTCCTCCTTCCTCTCCCCCTTCCTCCTTCCCCTCCCCTTCCTCCTACCCAACCTCCAACCTCCCACCCCCACCCCCACCCCCATCTCCAAAAAAATAGGAAATTAGAGAAAGGAAAAGAAAGAAAGAAAAAAATGGTTTTCGCGACTCGTGTTTTCTCATTAAAGTTACGTGTCGGATATATACCTTCTTCGTACTCTCTCTGTCTTTTTTTTTTTTTTTTTTTTTTTTTTTTGCTCGGCCTTACCAGAAAAGCGATCAACAGTCTCCAACTTCCCTTCATCCGCTAAGCCTGTTTTTCTTTTCTTTTCTTTTCTTTCGTTATTTTTTTCTTTTGTGTATTCTCTCTCTCTCTCTCTCTCTCTCTCTCTCTCTCTCTCTCTCTCTCTCTCTCTCTCTCTCTCTCTCTCTCTCTCTCTCTCTCTCTCTCTCTCTCTCTCTCTCTCTATTCCTCTCTCTCTCTCTTTTTCTCCCACTCCCACTCCAACCCCACTCCCCAAACCCTCTCCCTCCCCCACATCCTCCCCACACACTCCCCACACACCCCACTCAACCCCTCCCCCCTATCCCCCATTCGTCATCCCCATCCGTCTTCCCCATCCCCAAAACGCCACGATCCTCCCAAACCCCCATTGATCAAAATATCTCCCATTATTTACTCTTTGATTGACCTCTGCGGGCGAGGTTATCATGAGCCTAAGGCGGGCAGGGGGTGGGGGTGGGTAGGGGTGAGGGTGTAGGGTGGGGGGTGAGGGGGGTGTTATTCCGACTGTGGTTAATGGCAATTGCCCGTAATTACTGCAAGATTAATGGTGACGTCACGGGGTCTTATTGCTGGAGTGGTGATGGTGGATGATGGTGATGCATCCGTCGACGATGATGAGGGAGGGCGATGGTGATGACGGCGGTGGTGAGGAGTGATGACGTCGATCATCACTCGTCACGGAGGAAGTCATCGGCAAGTGGTATTACATTCGGTAAGAGTAAAGGAGGAGGAGGAAAAGGAGGAGGAGGAGGAGGAGGAGGAGGAGGAGGAGGAGGAGGAGGAGGAGGAGGAGGAGGAGGAGGAGGAGGAGGAGGAGGAGGAGGAGGAGGAGGAGGAGGAGGAGGAGGAGGAGGAGGAGGAGGAGGAGGAGGAGGAGGATACGAAGAAGAAGAAAAAGAAGAAGAAGAAGAAGAAGGAGGAGAAGAAATTGAAGAGGAAGAGGAAGAGGAGAAGGAGAAGGAGAGGAGGAAGAAGATTTTTCTTTTTCGTCTTTTCATTCTTATTTCTTAGTAGGAGGAGAAGGAGGAGAAGGAAGAGGAGTAAGAGGAGGAGGAGTAAGATGAAGAGGAGGAGGAGAAGGAGAGAAAGAAGAAGAAGAAGAAGAAGAAGAAGAAAAAGAAGAAGAAGAAGAAGGGGAAGAAAAAGGAGAAGGAGGAGGTAGAGGGGATTGGGATACCAGAATAAAACACCCTCCCTAATAAATAAATAAATAACAAAACAATAACTGAAACAATAACACACACAAACAAAAAAAGGCGATCCGACGCGTGTCCAGCGAGTGGGCGAGTGGGCGAGCGAGCGAGATGCATGCAACCGGACGGACAGCGGGACGTGGCCTCGCAACACGCTGCGTACAGACCTTGACTCTCACCGGGCGGACGACGATGAAGATGAGAGGTCTGGATGCTGCACTGGCGTCGGGTTCTTTGATTTATTTCGATTTTTTTTTTTCTTTCTTTCTCTCTCTCTTTCTTGGTTTTTCTAAATCTTTTATTTTCCACCTTGGTCATCTTTTTTTTTTGCATGCATTTTTTTTTCTTTTATCTACAGATTCTTTTTCTTTTATATTTTCTTTATTGTCTCTGTTAGTCTCTTTCTCACACGTATAAAAAACACACACATAAACACACAAAACACTCATCCTCCTTCTTCCTTTTCTCTCTATTTCATCCTTATATTCCTTCTAAACTCATTGTCCTTCGCCTTCTTGGTGTCTCCCCCACCTCCTTCTCCACCCCACCCCCACCCCCTTCCCGATCTTACAAGAGCTTTTGGTGTCCGAAGTTTTACCTGCGACACAACAGCTGTTTTTGGTGGAGGTTTGAAGTCCACAATGAACAGATGCTAATATTTCCAAACGTCTGAGAAGACATGGGAGAGAGGGAGGGAGAGAAGGGAGGGAGGGAGGGAAAGAGGGAGGGAGGGAGGGAGAGGGAAGGGAGGGAGGGAGGGAGGGAGAGAGGAGGGAGAGGGTGATGGAAGAGAGGAGGGAGAAGGTGATGGAAGAGATGAGAGAGGAGAGAAAGAGAAAGAAAGAGAAAGAGAGAGATAGAGATAGAGAGAGAAAGAGAAAGAGATAGAAAGATAGAAAGATAGATAGATAGAGAGAGAGAGAGAGAGAGAGAGAGGAAGAGAAAGAGAGAGAGACAGACAGAGACAGAGAGAAAGAAAGAAAGAGAGAATAATGCCTTGCCATGTGCGTGCAGAAAACCTTCATCTCGTAATTAAAGTTTACAAGATTTTTTTTCCCCCTGTGGTGATTCTGTTCAGTCAGAAATTGCTTCTTATATGACCAACAATTATCTTGTGTTTCATTTTATAAAGCATCAATGCTCTGGAAACTTACGCTCTATCCGAAAGAAGAAAATACAGAATGCTTAGTATATAAATACATTAATGCATTTTATATTCTCAAGTACAACAATTTCTCGGAGATGTCTTCTTTCACAAGGCATGAATTGATAGATAAATAGAGCAAGAGAGAGAGAGATAGAATGTGAGAGAGAGAGAGAGAGAGAGAGAGAGAGAGAGAGAGAGAGAGAGAGAGAGAGAGAGAGAGAGAGAGAGAGAGAGAGAGAGAGAGAGAGAGAGAGAGAGAGAGAGAGAGAGAGAGAGAGAGAGAGAGAGAGAGAGAGAGAGAGAGAGAGAAAGAGAGAGAAAGAGAGAGAGAATGAGAGATAGAGAGAGATAGCTAAAACGAAAGAGAAAGAAAGAAAAAGAACGAGAAAGAGAAAGAGAAAAAGAAAAACCAAAAGATAAAAAAAAAAAAACAGAAAGACAGAAAACAAGAAAGCAAAAGATATTCCAACACCAAAAAAAAAATCCCCCCCCCAGATAAAAAAAAAAAAAAAAGTAAAGCTAAAAAATTCCACACTCTATCAGCAGAACATGAGAGCCCGCAACCTCCCAGATGGACTCCAGACAAAGGGCGCGAGAGATTCTGAAGCTCTCTGTGGCAAAAGCTCTCCGTGGTTGAAGCTTCCCGTGGCTGAGCTTCTAATATTGCATCTGGCATATCCTCCGTTTTTTGTTTTTTTTTGGCGGGGGGGGAGGAGGGGCGCCGTGTGTGAAAGTTGGGATCACTTACCGTTTCATTTTTCTTTTCTTTTTATATTTTTCTCGTTTTTTTTTATTAATTTATTCTTTAATTTTCGTTTTTTTTGCTTTTCCCTTTTCTTTGTCTTTCTTCTTCTTCTTCGTCTTCCTCCTTATTATCTTTTGTTTCCTTCTTCTCTGTTTGATCTTTATTGAGAAAAAAGTCAACCATGCTTAAAATTTGTTTATTCAAAGTCTTTCTCTAAATAGCTTAGACTTACTTATGTCACTGTAGACATTGAAAAAAATATATAGATAGATAGATAGAAAGGTCGATAGATAGTTTGCGAAAATTCGCTGTTTCTTTTACTTCCAAATTCCACAAACGTTCTTATAAACATTCCCTCTCCCTCTCCCTCTCACTCTCCCTCTCCCTCTCCCTCTCCCTCCCCCCCCCCCTCTCCCTCTCCCTCTCCCTCTCTCTCCCCCTCTCCCTCTCCCTCTCCCTCTCCTTCTCCCTCTCCCTCTCCGTCTCTCTCTCCCTCTCCCTCTCCCTCTCCCTCCCCCCTTCTCCCTCTCCCTCCCCCTCTCCTTCTCTTCACCCCCCCCTTCCCCCTCCCCCCTCCTCCCTTTTTTCCCTATAGTAATCACTCATGATCTATTCTCGCGCCGTTTTCTTTGCCGCGATGCCCGTGAGGGATAACTGCAACATTTTAGACAAAGGAGGCCCGGTTAATGTCGGTTATCATGTGCTTTAACTACCTTAAATGCAGCTCGTACCTCTTTCATGACTCGAACTTGGATAAATCAAATTTAACCTCCGATATATATCATCGGATGATCTATAGGTCGTCGGAGGTTTATCATTAGTGGCTTAAATTACGGTTTATCGGCTTGGCTTCATAAGTCAGATGCGAAAGTACGTTGGAACGATTTTGTGATTTCTTTCTTTCTTTTTCTTTCTTTTTTTTTCTCTTACTTTTCTGTATTATCGGTTTTCTCTTTTGGTTTTCTTTTCACTATTTTATTTATTTATTTTTCTCTCTCTCTTTTTCCTTATCTTTATTATGTTTCCGTCGTCTTTCTTTCTTATCTAAATGTTTTCAATAATCCTTTCCCCTCATCCTTTTTTCCCAATCACTCTTATTTTCATCTTTTCATTTCGTATATTTCTCTCCCTTTCGTTATTTTTCTTTCATTCTTCAACATTTTTCATCTAAGTACTTTTTCATCGTTATTTTTTTACTTCTTTTTTCAGATTTTCTCTTTCTTTTCTCTTTTTGTCATTCTACATTTTTTCCCCTCTATCTCCTTTTCTATCTCCCACAAATTAAAAGCGAATCTCCCCCCACAAACCCACCCACCCTCACCCACCCACACCACCCCCACCCATCCACCCACCCCACCCCACCCCACCCCCCCACCCCACCTCCTGCAAATGAAACGTCACCCGGTGCAACATCCCCCCAAAATATCGGATAAATGTTGCAGAAAAGTACCCTGCCCGCCCGCCCGCACCGCCCCCCCCCCGCCCGCCCCCGCCCACCCCGCCCCTTTCGGCCGTCCTCCTCCACACATTTTCGAATCTCTCGGAATTTGCGCGAAATGATTTCCTCAGCGGGAGCGCTACGGCGAAAGCCTTCTCGGGCCGCATCCTGTCAGCAGGTTTTCATGGGGGGTCTATTAAAAGCAGTCGAGAAAATCCGGGAATATTTATGACGGCGCGCTCGATCACTCACGCCCGCATGCACATACACACGAACATACACGCACGCACGCACGCATGCACACGCACGTACACACACGCACGCACACACACACACACACACACACACACAGACGCATACACATGCCCGGACGGACAAACACACGAAGATACACGCACACACACGCTCACGTACACACACACGCGCGCGCACGCACGTACGTACACACACACACACACACACACACACACACACACACACATACACATACACATACACACGCACGCACTTACATCCTCTCTTTTTTCCATATTTGGACTATTACTCGATCATTTCGCCCTTTCACATTTTTTTCGTAATATCTTTCTGTCTCTTTGACTGAGTCATTCTGTTTGTCTGCCTGCCTATCTGCCAGCCTGCCTATCTGCCAGCCTGCCAGCCTGCCTGCCTGTCTGCCTGCCTGTCTGCCTGCCTAACCACCCATCCACCCACCAACCCACTCACTCCCCTACCAACCCACCCACCCTCCAACCTATCCATCTATCCATCCATCCATCCAGTCTCTCCGCCTACCCGCCTACCCTCCTCCCCCTCCCCATCTCCCCCATCTCCCCCTCTCCCTCCCCCTACCCTCCTTCCCCCATCTCCCTCCGCCTACCCTCCTCCTTCTCTCCCCCCCTCTTCCCCTATCCCCCTCTACCCGTCCCACCGACTTCCGACATCTGTGTTCTGGAAATAACAACAACAACACACACACACACACAGAGAGAGAGAGAGAGAGAGAGAGAGAGAGAGAGAGAGAGAGAGAGAGAGAGAGAGAGAGAGAGAGAGAGAGAGAGAGAGAGAGAGAGAGAGAGAGAGAGAGAGAGAGAGAGAGAGAGAGAGAGAGAGAGAGAGAGACAGAGAGAAAGAGAGAGAGAGAGAGAGAGAGAGAGAGAGAGAGAGAGAGAGAGAGAGAGAGAGAGAGAGAGAGAGAGAGAGAGAGAGAGAGAGAGAGAGAGAGAGAGAGAGAAAAGAGAAAGAGAAGAGAGAGAGAGAGAGAGAGAGAGAGAGAGAGAGAGAGAGAGAGAGAGAGAGAGAGAGAGAGAGAGAGAGAGAGAGAGAGAGAAGGAAGGAGAAAGAGAGAGAAAGAGAAAAAAAGGAAGGAGAAAGAGAGAGAAAGCTAGAATGAAGAAAGGGCCATCCCAATAGAAGGACAAATGAAGGCGCCTTCCCTCCCTTACTATGGTTTACTTAGTTACCATATTAGGAAAAAAAACTATATAAAATCTCAAAAAAGAATCCTAACATCACCTTCAGATATACATGGATCCTGAACATTATCTGGACACACAGATCAAGTATATAGTATATCTATTAACGCAGATGGAAACAACGATAGTGAGAGAGAGAGAGAGAGAGAGAGAGAGAGAGAGAGAGAGAGAGAGAGAGAGAGAGAGAGAGAGAGAGAGAGAGAGAGAGAGAGAGAGAGAGAGAGAGAGAGAGAGAGCGCGAGCAAGCGACACACACACACACGCACTCCAGCACCTTCATCATCCACTAATGTTTGTACTACACTGGCCGACGCGAATGGCCGTCTTTATGGCACGCAGAGAGACAAGATTTATCTAAGACGGGTTTTTTCTTATTACTTGAGGGGAAAAGGGGAGAGGAGAGGAGGGGAGGGAGAGAGAGGGAGGGAGGGGGGTGGGAGGGAGAGAGAGGGAGGGAAGGAGGGGGAGGGAAGGAAGGAAGGAGGGGAGGGAGAGAGAGGGGGAAAGGGAAGGGGAAAGAGAGGGAGAGAGTGAGAGAGCAAGAGAGAGAGAGAGAGGAAAGAGAGAGAGAGAAAGCAAACCAAAGTAAACATTAATAATGATAACAATATCTATCCATCCATCTATCAAACATACACACACATAAAACAAAAACAGATATAGATACAAACAAACCTATTCTCTATTCTCTCCCCAATTCTTCTAAGTCGATGCCAGAATACTGTCAGACCGACGCCCCCCCCCCTACCCCCCCACGCAAGCAACAGAGACCCGACCCGAAACAACAAGAAAACAAGTGAACATCACGCTCCAAGACATTTCAGGTTGAGGGAAGGAGAGTGAAACAAGAAAGAGACAGAAACGGGATGGAGCGAGAAACGGGAAGGAGAGAGAGACGGGGAAGGAGACAGAAACGGGAAGGAGAAAGAAACGAGGAAGGAGAGAGAAACGAGGAAGGAGAGAGAAAGAGGAGGAAGAGGTCACACTGGAAAGCTTTTATCGGATTCCATTTGTTTTTCTTCTTGATATGGTCTATTTATCGCTCCGTTTCACAATATATATGGTCTGTGTGTGTGTGTGTGTGTGTGTGTGTGTGTGTGTGTGTGTGTGTGTGTGTGTGTGTGTGTGTGTGTGTGTGTGTGTGTGTGTGTGTGTGTGTGTGCGAGTGTGCAAATAAATAAATAAATAAATATTTATGTATATTTTCGTATACTTTCAAAAAAGGGGTTTGTCTGTTTCTAGGTGTGTCTTTTCAATGAGACATGATTTTGTTGATTTTAATTTCTTCACTCTTTTCTTTCTTTCTTTCTTTCTCTCTTTCTCTCTTTCTTTCGCCTCTTTTCATTTTTTTTAAATTTAATGTTTGAGAAAAAACACACGTACTTTTAAACATATTTGTATACAAGAATGTGTATATACATATGAATAAACATATATATATATATATATATATATATATATATATACATATGAATATATATATATATATCCACTCCCCAAAAGAAAAGGCTATGATGAAGGGGGAATACTCATCAACTCGGCTGGAAATTTATTGTTGATGTTATCCGCTGTTGTTCACCATCTTCGGAATCGAATGGGGGAGGAGAGGAGGAGGAGAGGAAGGAGGAGAGGAGGAGGAGAGGAGGGAGGAGAGGAGGAGGAGAGGAGGAGGAGAGGAAGGAGGAGAGGAGGAGGAGGAGGAGGGAGGAGGGAGGAGGGAGGGAGGAGGAGGGTAAAGGAGGGAGAGAAGGGGCGGGGGGGTAAATAGGAAGGAGGGTGGAATAGGGGTACAGAGGAAGGGTGAGAGAGAGAGTGAGAGAGAAAGAGGGAGTTAGGGAGGGAGGGAGGGAGGGAGGGAGGGAGGGAGGGAGGGAGGGAGGGAGAGAGAGAGAGAGAGAGAGAGAGAGAGAGAGAGAGAGAGAGAGAGAGAGAGAGAGAGAGAGAGAGAGAGAGAGAGAGAGAGAGAGAGAGAGAGATTAAGAGAGAGAGAGAGAGAGAGAGAGAGAGAGAGAGAGAGAGAGAGAGAGAGAGAGAGAGAGAGAGAGAGAGAGAGAGAGAGAGAGAGACAGAGAGAGATTAAGAGAAAGAGAAAGAGATTAAGAGAAAGAGAAAGAGGAAGAGGAAGAGAGGGAGGAAGGAAGGAAGGAAGGAAGAGAGTGATCCTACCCCTCCCACCCCCCACACCCCCACAAAAAACAAGCCTAAGGGTATAAGACGTTGAAATTGGAAGGGAAGTGAGATTGTGATTGGGGTTGGAGGGGGTGGGGTGGTGTGGGGTTGGAGGGGGTGGGGTGGGGATGAGAAGAGGATAAGAGGGGGGGGGGGTGGAGGAAGAACAGAAGAAGGTCCCTTGTTTTCGAAGGAAATCTTTGGTGTGTGTGTGGGGGGGGGGCTTGGCATATGCCTAAGAAAAGGGGTTGGGGAGGAGGGGACAAAGGGGGAGAAGGGGTGGGGTATTGGAGGGAAGGGGAGGGGTAGTGGAGGAGTAGTGGAGGAGGGGGAGGTAGGGTGGGGGGCATAACGGGATAAGGGAAGCAAAGTAAAAGAGTTACAAGAAGGAATCCTGCAGGAAAGAGTATGATATTTAACAGCGATCTGAGGGATATAAAACAAACAAACAAACAAAATAAACAAATGAAAAACAAACGTCTAGATGAATAAAGCAGGAAAAAAAAGGATAAATAGGAGAAAACCAGAGAAAAAAAGGAAAACAAGGAAATCTGTAATGATAGACAATAAAATAAAACAATGCAAATAAAGTAAAACAACCAAACGAAACAAACATCCCCCTCCCCCCCAAAAAAAATCCAACAAACCCTACCCACCCACCCAAAATAAAAATCCCTTACAACACCCAAAAATACAAAAGACCCCCCTAACAAACAAAGAAAGAACTCCCCACCCCACCACCACACCCCACCCCACACCTCTCCACCCATCCCACCCCACACCCACACCACCGACGCCCGAGCCACCCACCTAATGCATTAAGCCATAGACCGAGGGCGGGGGACAAATTCCCCTTTCTTCTTCGGCCGGTTCTGCGGAGGCGCTCGACGACTGTCTGGCGAGCGAAAGGTGCATTCTGCCATGAAATTAATTTCTAGGGGATTTCTCCAGGCCGCAGCCGAAGATTTTTCATCCCGTGGGAGGGAGAGAGGCTGGGGGAGGGAGGGGGTTGGGAGAGGGAGGGTGGAGGGGTGCTGGTGGTTGGGAGAGGGAAGGGGGATGGGAGAGGGAGGGAGGAGGGGTTGGGAAAGGGAGGGTGGAGGGGTGGTGGGGGAGGGAAGGGGGCTGGGAGAGGGAGGGACGGGGGCTGGGGGAAGGAAGGGGACTGAGAGAGGGAGGGTGGATGGATGGTGGTGGCTGGGAGAGGGAGGGAGGGTGGATGAGGAGACAATAAGGGGATGAGAGAAGGGGGAGGGGGGGAAACAAGGAGAAGGAGCTGATGAAGGGGAGGGAAGGAAGGAGGAGGTAATGAAGGGGAGAGAAGGAGGGTGAGGATGAAGGAGGAAGGATAAGAAGAAGGAGAAGGAGAAGGAGAGAGAGAGAGAGAGAGAGAGAGAGAGAGAGAGAGAGAGAGAGAGAGAGAGAGAGAGAGAGAGAGAGAGAGAGAAAGAAAGTACACTATAGACTACGAAACTAAAAAAAAAAAAAAAAAAAAAAAAAACGGAAATGAAGGGAAGTAGGAATACAAGGGGAGAGAGGAAATACGTACGAGGGGAGGGGAAAGAGGGGAAAGAGGGGAGAGAGGGGGAAAAGAGCCACTCCCCCCCCCCCCTTCTGGCTATCCAAATAACCTCGGGATCTTATTCAATTTACAACAGTTGTACGTA
>BOPN01000121.1:521443-523943 GCA_017312705.2 Penaeus japonicus
TTTTCATCCGGAGTCTGAGCCCCGGCGCAGGACTGCTTGATTGCTCCCTCAAATTCTCTCAGGAAATCCCGGCCGCCTTAACGAGGCCGCCTGCAGGAGGGCGCTTCGGGGGGCTTTGGCTCTCGATGTGGCTCTTCTCTTTCTCTCTCTCTCTCTCTCTCTCTCGATGGCTCTATCTCTTATCTTTCTCTCTCTCTTTCTCTCTCTCTCTCTCTCTCTCTCTCTCTCTCTCTCTCTCTCTCTCTCTCTCTCTCTCTCTCTCTCTCTCTCTCTCTCTCTCTCTCTCTCTCTCTCTCTCTCTCTCTCTCTCTTCTTCCTCTACTTCTTTCTCCTCCCTCCCTCCCCTTTCCCTCCCTCCCTCCCCCAATCTCCCTCTCCCCTCTCCCCCTCCCCCAATCTCCCTCCCTCTCCCCTCCCTCCGGCCCTCCCTCCTTCCCTCCCAGCCCTCACATCTCTCTCCCTCCAGCCCTCCCTCCATCTCCCTCCCTTTCCCTCTCAGCCCTCCCCTCTCCCCCTCCCTCCCCTCCTCCCTCTCTCCCTCCCACCCCATCTCCCTCCCCTCCCTCCCCCCTCCTCCCTCCTCCCTCCCTCCCCCCCCCCCCCCCCCCTAAATCCGTGATAGTGAGATGCACGTGCCTGTGTTGATGCTGGCGCTGGCGTTGGTCCTCGGCGAAATACTGTCGCGTTGCACAATGCAATTCCGGTTGCAAATCTCCACAATGCTATTGTATTTGCGCGCCTATTGCCTCTGCAACCGGAGCGCTAAAGGGGTTTCTTTTTCCCGCTAGCTTTCCGGCCTAATGTGGGATAATATCGCTGGTTGCCGATGAAAGCATTGCCGAAAGAGCAATTGCAAAGAAAGGGTGGGAAGAAAAAAAAAATGCATACGACACGTAATGCAATAACATTAGCCTTCGTCGTCGTTGCCTTGGCCTGCCGAACGTCCGAACGCTGCAGATTGCATTATTGCATTATTCCCTTACCCTTCCCCCTCCTCCCTCCCCTTCCCTTCCCTCTCCCACCTCTACTCTCCTCACCCCTTACCCTTCCCTTCACCTCCCCTTCCCTCGCTCTCTCATCCTTCTCCTTCTCCTCTTTCTCCTTCTCCTTTTCCTCCTTCTCATCCCCCTCCTTCTCATCTCCTTTTCTCTCATGCTTTACTCTTCCTCCTTCTCATCCCCCTCCTTCTCATCTCCTTTTCTCTCATGCTTTACTCTTCCTCCTTCTCATCCCCCTCCTTCTCATCTCCTTTTCTCTCATGCTTTACTCTTCCTCCTTCTCATCCCCCTCCTTCTCATCTCCTTTTCTCTCATGCTTTACTCTTCCTCCTTCTCATCCCCCTCCTTCTCATCTCCTTTTCTCTCATGCTTTACTCTTCCTCCTTCTCATCCCCCTCCTTCTCATCTCCTTTTCTCTCATGCTTTACTCTTCCTCCTTCTCATCCCCCTCCTTCTCATCTCCTTTTCTCTCATGCTTTACTCTTCCTCCTTCTCATCCCCCTCCTTCTCATCTCCTTTTCTCTCATGCTTTACTCTTCCTCCTTCTCATCCCCCTCCTTCTCATCTCCTTTTCTCTCATGCTTTACTCTTCCTCCTTCTCATCCCCCTCCTTCTCATCTCCTTTTCTCTCATGCTTTACTCTTCCTCCTTCTCATCCCCCTCCTTCTCATCTCCTTTTCTCTCATGCTTTACTCTTCCTCCTTCTCATCCCCCTCCTTCTCATCTCCTTTTCTCTCATGCTTTACTCTTCCTCCTTCTCATCCCCCTCCTTCTCATCTCCTTTTCTCTCATGCTTTACTCTTCCTCCTTCTCATCCCCCTCCTTCTCATCTCCTTTTCTCTCATGCTTTACTCTTCCTCCTTCTCATCCCCCTCCTTCTCATCTCCTTTTCTCTCATGCTTTACTCTTCCTCCTTCTCATCCCCCTCCTTCTCATCTCCTTTTCTCTCATGCTTTACTCTTCCTCCTTCTCATCCCCCTCCTTCTCATCTCCTTTTCTCTCATGCTTTACTCTTCCTCCTTCTCATCCCCCTCCTTCTCATCTCCTTTTCTCTCATGCTTTACTCTTCCTCCTTCTCATCCCCCTCCTTCTCATCTCCTTTTCTCTCATGCTTTACTCTTCCTCCTTCTCATCCCCCTCCTTCTCATCTCCTTTTCTCTCATGCTTTACTCTTCCTCCTTCTCATCCCCCTCCTTCTCATCTCCTTTTCTCTCATGCTTTACTCTTCCTCCTTCTCATCCCCCTCCTTCTCATCTCCTTTTCTCTCATGCTTTACTCTTCCTCCTTCTCATCCCCCTCCTTCTCATCTCCTTTTCTCTCATGCTTTACTCTTCCTCCTTCTCATCCCCCTCCTTCTCATCTCCTTTTCTCTCATGCTTTACTCTTCCTCCTTCTCATCCCCCTCCTTCTCATCTCCTTTTCTCTCATGCTTTACTCTTCCTCCTTCTCATCCCCCTCCTTCTCATCTCCTTTTCTCTCATGCTTTACTCTTCCTCCTTCTC
>BOPN01000121.1:538943-543943 GCA_017312705.2 Penaeus japonicus
TCAACGAAACAATGCACGCAATTTGTTTTTGTTTTTGTTTTTTTACGAGATCGGTATATAATATTCGCTTGCAACATCTGAGTCCCTATTGTAAGTGCAAACAATCCAGACAGCAGCTGGACATTGCAATTGCTTATCACATCTTTATGTGGATATCTTTTCTTGTTTTTGTTTTTGTTTTTTGCTTTTGTTTATACTGTAAAGGCAAAATAAATTGGAAATACAGACGGAAGTAGAAGGTAAAGGAAGAAGAATGAAGAGGAAGGGGAAGAGGAAGAAGGAAGAGGGAGAAGAAGAAGAAGAAGAAGAAGAAGAAGAAGAAGAAGAAGAAGAAGAAGAAGAAGAAGAAGAAGAAGAAGAAGGAGAAGAAGAAAGAGGGGGAGGAGTAAGGAAGAAGATGAAGAAGACATAGAAGGAAAGAACGAAGAAAGAAAAGGAAGAAGAAATAGAAGAAGGAAAAGAAGAAGAAAAAAAAACAAGAAGAAAAAAGAACAAGGCGAAGATGACGATGACGATGATGATGAAGAAGAAAAAAATAGGAATATCATTAATAACAACAATGATAATAATAAAAATAACAACAATAATAATAAGAAGAAGAAAAAGACGAAAATATTAACAAAAAAAAAAACAAAAAACGATAGACGTATGATCTAAATAAGGAAAAATAAATAAATAAAAACAGCAAAAAAACAAAAACAAAACAAAAACCGAAAGCCACCTAATTAGCGAAGACGCCAGCCAATCCGGCCATGGCATCTGTGCAACGTCTCGAGGACAAGGTCGACCTCCTTGATTGAACGAAAGGACAAGGACGAGTTCCCGGCCAGCGCCCCATTCTTACCGAGGAGGAGCTATTTCGTCTTCAATAGGATGTCTGCCTCAACCCCCCCTCCCTCCCTTCTCCCTTCTCTCTTCTCCCCCATTCGATCCCTCCTTTCTCCTTTCTCCCCCTCCCTTCTCCCCCACCCGATCCCTCCCTTCTCCCCCTCCCTTCTCCCCCACCCGATCCCTCCCCCTCCCTTCTCCCCCACCCGATCCCTCTCCTCTCCCCATCCACTCCTTTCCCTTTTTCTTCTGTCCTTCTGTCCTTCAGTTCTTCGGTTCTCCTCCCTTTCTTTCTCTCCCTTTCTCCCTTCTTGAATGATTCTTTTTCACACTCTTGGCTTCCTCCCTCTCGTTTTTAGACAGACAGCCAGATAAAAAGATAGACAGACAGATAGATAGATAGATCGATAAACATGTAGATAAACAAACAGACAAATAAGATACATACATGACTAGATATACACATACACAGAAAGAAAAAAAACAGACAGACAGACAGATAGAGACACACAGACAAACAGACAAACAAACAGACACAGACAGAGACACACAGACAAACAAACAGACAAACAGAGACAAACAAACAAACAGACACAGACAGAGACAGCGACACACAGACAAACAAACAAACAAACAAACAAATCAAGCAATCAGTCAACCGAACAACCCAGCAAGCAAACAGCTGAAAATTAATCGTCCCGGGTCAACGAGAGGGGAAAACGGCTACTTCCGCCACTCTGATTTACTTAACGAATGACAGTGTGGTGATGAACGGTGGAGGAAGGGGTTAGGGGGAGGGGGATATGGGAAGGGGGGGGAGAGAGGGAGGGAGGAAGGGAGGGAGGGAGGGAGGGAGGGAGGGAAAGGGGAGGGGGAGAGTGGAGGGAGGGAGGGAGGGAGGGAGGGAGGGAGGGAGGGAAGGGGGAGAGTGAAGGGGAAAGGGGAGGGGAAGGGAGGGGGAAGGTGTGGAAGGGGAGGGGGAGAGTGGAGGGGAAGGGGAGGGGGAGGGGGAGGGTGGGGAAGGGAGGGTGAGAGAGGGGAGGGTGGGGAAGGGAGAAAGGGAGGGAGGGAGGGAAGAAGGGAGAGAGGAAGAGAAAGAGATAAAGAGAAAGAAAGAATAAACGAGATAGAAAGCAAGAAAGAACACACCAGGAGAAAGAGAGAAAAAGAGAGAGAGAGAGAGAGGGAGAGAGGAAAGGAATGAGGGGAGAGGAAAACGGACGACGCAAATCAACTTCAATGGTCGTTGGCGGGTGAGGGGAAGAGCCAGGAGAGGGGAAAAGCCAGAGGAGGGGAAGAGGAGGGGAAAAGAGAGGGGGGAGGGGAGAAAAAAAGGAGAATGAATGAGTGTTGATGAGGACATGCCGTTGGTTAACCTGTAGTTATTTTAGTACGTTAACCTTCATTTTCCACGCGAGGGATGGGAGAGGGGAAAAGAGGGGAGGAGGGAGGGGGAGGAGGGGGAGAGGGAAGGAGGGGAAAATTGAAAGGGAAGATAAATGAATATCGGTTGTAGAACAATGTCAGAATATATACACACACACAAACACGCTTTTCTTTTTTGTCTTATTTAACTTATTGTTATCTGAGCGAAAACAATAAACTGGAAAACATCATCAAAATTATGCACATTAAAAGGAATATCATATTTATTGATCAAAAGCACCGTGCAAAATTTGCGGTCTTTTGGGTGCGATTTCTTAATGAGTTTGTGTTTATTGTTGCATAATTGAACGTTGCTATGCATTGCAATTTATCTTAATTAATGCCATTTTTGTTAGTGGCAGTAGTAGTAATGGCAACAGCCTTCGTTATTATTGTTATTATCGTTGTTATCGTTATAACAATAGTAGCAGTTACTCTAAAGTCTGTGCGAGCAATAGTGAGGGTAAGATATTATCAATATCATTATTATTCTTACTTTTATAATGATCATTATTATTGTCATTATTATTATTATTATCATTATTATTTTCATCATTATTAATGATAGCAGTATCATTATCACTATCATTTCCATCATTATTAATGATAGCAGTATCATTATCATGATCATTTCCATCATTATTAATGATAGCAGTATCATT
Organism: Penaeus japonicus; assembly: GCA_017312705.2. NCBI lineage: Eukaryota > Metazoa > Arthropoda > Malacostraca > Decapoda > Penaeidae > Penaeus > Penaeus japonicus. Next base: position 541,859 of record BOPN01000121.1, read on the forward strand.
ATTATGATCATTTTCATCACTATTAATGATAGCAGTATCATTATCACTATTATTTTCATCATTATTAATGGTATCAGTCTCATTATCATTATTGTTTCCATCATTATTAATGGTAGCAGTATCACTATCATCATTATTTTCATCATTATTAATAGTAGCAACATCACTATCATTAGTATTATCATTCCCATTATCCAAATAGGAAACACTGTACCTCAGACGAATAATAGAGCAGCTCTGATGATTCCTTCCATCACCATACCTGAAAGGAGAAGGAGGAAGTTAGCATTTACTTCATTATAAAATTATCTAGTATACAAATCTCTCTCTCTCTCTCTCTCTCTCTCTCTCTCTCTCTCTATATATATATATATATATATATATATATATATATATATATATGTATATATGTGTGTGTGTGTGTGTGTGTGTGTGTGTGTGTGTGTGTGTGTGTGTGTGTGTTCATTATAAAATTATCTAATATACAAATCTCTCTCTCTCTCTCTCTCTCTCTCTCTATATATATATATATATATATATATATATATATATATATATATATATATATGTGTGTGTGTGTGTGTGTGTGTGTGTGTGTGTGTGTGTGTGTGTGTGTGTGTGTGTATGTGTATGTGTATGTGTATGTGTATGTGTATGTGTATGTGCGTGTGTGTGTGTGTTTGTGTGTGTGTGTGTGTGTGTATGTGTGTGTGTATGTGTATATACATATACATACTATACATACATATATATATCTATCTATATACGCACGCAAATAAACCAACTACAATAAACATCTCAAAGAAAAGAAAAAAACATACAAGACAAACTCCCTGCCTCCCCCTCCCTCCCTCCCCCTTCCTCCCCCTTCATCCCTCCTTCCCTCCCTCCTAATAATATTCCTTCCCCGCCCCTCCTCCTCCTCCACCGTCGCCCCCCGATAGACACACACCCTCCCAAATCACTCACGCCCATGCGAAAGGTGTGCGTTAACAGCCGATATCTTTAATAAAATGACGATCCGGGCTCCATTTTCCCCAGCCCAAAAGGCCATTCAGGCGAAAATGGCACCACTCCATTGACCTCCCTCCCCCCCATCCCACCCCCACCCGACCCCCATCCCCCTACTCCACTCCACTGAGCTCCTTTCCTCCTTCCCTTCCCCCTTCCACTCTCCTCCGCCATTCCACTCCCCCTATCCATCCCCCTCTCCCCCCCCCCTCAGCTATAACCCGACCCTCCTCTTTATTTGCCCTATACCCCTACCACCCCCTCCCCCACCCTCCTCCGCCTTCTCACCCTCTTCTCTTTACTCTTTATTCTACTCTTGTCTCTCTCGCTATCTTTATCTTTATACTATCCGCCCCCCCCCCCATCTCTCTTCGCCCTATACCTATACCCTACACCCTATGAATTTCTGCCCCCACCCCCACCCCCACCACCTCCCTCCCTCCCTCCCTCCCTCCCTCACCCCATCACTTTATTCCCTCCCTCTCCCACACTTTTCACCCTAATTCGACTCCCTCTCTCCTCCCTCACCCGCCTTCGTCCTAATCCCTCCCACACCCTATCCACCCTATTCCACCCTTTCCCCATCCATCCACCCTATTCCACCCTTCCCCCATCCACCCACCCTATTCCACCCGTTCCCCATCCACCACCCAATCCCCCTCCTCTTCACCTCCATCCCCCCTCCTCTTCCCCTACCTTCGCATCCTATCCCCCATCCCCTTCCCCTCCATCCTCCCTCCTCTTCCCCTACCTTCCCCTCCATCCCCCCTCCTCCTCCCCTCCATCCACCATCCAATCCCCCACCCCTTCCCCTACCTTCCCCTACCTTCCCCTCCATCCCCCCACCCCTTCCCCTTCCCCTACCTTCCCCTCCATCCCACCTCCTCTTCCCCTACCTCCGCATCTTATTCCCCCCCTACCTTCCCCTCCATCCCCCCACCCCTTCCCCTCCATCCCCTCTCCTCTTCCCCCCACCCCTTCCCCTACCTTCCCCTCCACCCCCCACCCCTTCCCCTCCATCCCCCCACCCCTTCCCCTCTACCCCCCCTCCTCTTCCCCTCTACCCCCCCTCCT
>BOPN01000121.1:548943-568943 GCA_017312705.2 Penaeus japonicus
GAGAGAGAGAGAGAGAGAGAGAGAGAGAGAGAGAGAGAGAGAGAGAGAGAGAGAGAGAGAGAGAGAGAGAGAGAAGGAGAGAGAGAGGAAGGAAAGAAGGAAGACAGAAAGAGATATACATAGAGGAAGAGAGAGACAGAGAGAGTGTGTTTGTGTGTGTGTGTGTGTGTGTGTGTGTGTGTGTGTGTGTGTGTGTGTGTGTGTGTGTGTGTGTGTGTGTGTGTGTGTGTGTGTGTGTGTGTGTGTGTGTGTGTGTGTGTGTGACATCCCTTTGAGGTAGCACAAAACAAAGAATTTAGGCCTTGGAATTCTTTTGAATCTTCTTCATAGAGACGAGAATTCCTAAAGGCTTAGGCCTAATAAAGAAAACGGAAGACAAGAGAGAGAGAGAGAGAGAGAGAGAGAGAGAGAGAGAGAGAGAGAGAGAGAGAGAGAGAGAGAGAGAGAGAGAGAAAGAAAAGAGAAAAAAAAACAAAAAAAAAAAAGAAAAAAAAAAAAAAAAATCCAACAACAAACAACCCCCCCCCCACCCTACAAAAAAAATCCACACACAAATGGACAAAAACAAAACCAAAAACAAACACACACAAAAAACTCGATCAGCGTTCGATAAATCATCCAACTCCCTAATTAGCTCGGGTGCCACGGGTGCCACGACATACGCCATTTCTGCCCCGGCCTTAAAGACACATTAACGAAGGCACTAAATAACCTTGCTTGTCATGGCACTATTATGAGGGTGCCACTTCGGAGGGTGGAGGGACTAAGGGAGGCGATAAGGGAGAGAGAAAAAAAGGGGGGGAGGGGAAGGAAGAGGTGGGAAGGGAAGAGGAAAGAAAAAAAAAGGAAGAAGGGAGGGATATGCAAGTTTGTTTGTGTTTGTGTTTGTTTGTGTGTGTGTGTGTGTGTGTGTGTGTGTGTGTGTATGTGTGTGTGTGTGTATGTGTGTATGTATATATATATATACATATATATACATACATATATATACATACATATATATATATATATATATATATATATATATATATAGAGAGAGAGAGAGAGAGAGAGAGAGAGAGAGAGAGAGAGAGAGAGAGAGAGAGAGAGAGAGAGAGAGAGAGAGAGAGAGAGAAAGGAATGAATAATGGGCAAAAGGGGGAGAAAAGGGGGGAAGGATAACGGGAGGGGAACGAGGGACAAGAAAGAGGGAATCGCCAAAGGGGGGAGGGAGAGGGCAGAGGAGAGAGGGAGGGAGGGAGGGGAGGAGAGAGAGAAAGCGAGGCGAGACAATTCAGCATTTTCGCCCCTTAACAAATCTTCCCCTTTCTCCACCCCCCCTCCCCCAACCCTCTTCCATCTCCATCCTTCCCAGCCTTCCCAGCCTTCCCCCCCCCCCATCCCTCCCCTCGTCCCCCATCACAACACACCCTCCTGGGCCGGCAATTTGCCCCGTCATTAGAGCAACGTCTGCATTCCCTAAAACGACGCCTCCCTCGGGATTAGATCGACCCGTCGCCGCCGCCCGCGTGTAAGACCCTCACTCCCCCCCCCCCCCCAACCCAACCAATCCCACCCTATCCCTTTCCTCCCTTCCCCCTCCCCTATACCTCTTCTCCCTATCCTCTTCCTTCCCCTCGCTAACTGTCATCCTCGTTGTCAGTGAGGGCGAGATCGTCCTCAACATCGGCAAGGGTGCCAGGGCCAGAGTAGTTCATATTGTCTAAATTTTATTAACCTCAGAGTCGGCAACAATCTCTAGCGGGGTAAAATGACGTAGGCGTGACGTCACCACGCCACACCCCGTACTGCGCATGCGCAGACCGGGGAAATCCGCGCGAGAGGGAAGCAACGAAAATTTTAAATTTTTTAGGCTATTTACTGGCTAAGTCCAATACCCTCAAAAACCTATATGCCACAAAACAGTTGACTGGTGCTCACTCTCTATTTCTGCCAAGGATGGAAGCCAGCAGATCGCTAAATCCCCAGAAATTTCCTTAAAAAGTAGAGAGCTCTCTGAGATGTTTGTTTACATTCAAGCGTGGCGCGGGCGAGGAGAGAGAGAGAGAGAGAGAGAGAGAGAGAGAGAGAGAGAGAGAGAGAGAGGAGAAAGAGAAAGAGAAAGGGGGAAATAAGGAAGATAATGATATCAATGATAACAACAATAATAATAACGGTAATAATAATAACAGTGATAATGATAATTATAATAATAAGGATAATAATAATGATAATGATAACAGTGATAATAATGATAATATATATAATGATACAAAAAATTATAATAATGAGACAACTAGTAATAATAATAATAACAATAATAATGATAAAAATCATAATAACAATCATAACAATAGTAATAATAAATATAGCATCATCATCAAAAATAAGCAAATCGTCATCAAATAAGTCTCAATACAGTGTAACCACGACCCCCCCCCTTTAAAAAGTAAACAAAAACAAAAAACAACAACACTGCATTCCATTCATCTTGCTGTATCCATAACCGTCCATGCTAATATGATCACAAAGACCCTACCCCCCCTCTCCCCCTAAAAAAGGAGGTATATTACAGGTTGTAACCCCCCCCCAAAAAAAAAAAATAATAATAACAATAAATAAATAAATAAATAAAAAAAGGCATATCTCCCCACCAAAAAAGAGGAGGCATATCACAGGTTGTACCTCCCCCTCCCTGCCCCTCCGCCTTGCCCCCCCCCCAAAAAAAAGTATCTAAATAGATCAATTCAAAAACGCGGCGTTATGCACCAGATAATCCCATCGGCTATTATATCCATGTTGAACAAAAACCTCCTTATCTGACAGCGACCGGGGAATTCTTATCACGGATTCGGATGCTGTTGCAATGCCTGAACCCCCCCCCCCCCCCCCCCCCCCCCCCCCACTCCTATCAAAAAAGGATATGGATGGACGGATAAATAAATTGATGAATTCAAAGCATTGGTGAATATATATTGATGGTTCTGGCTTTTGTGTGTTTGTTTTTGTTTGTGTGTTTGTGTGTGTGCGTGTGTGTTTGTATTTGTGTGTGTGTGTGTGCGTGTACGTGTACGTGTACGTGTGCGTGTGCGTGTGCGTGTGCGTGTGCGTGTGCGCGTGCGTGTGCGTGTGTACGTATCTGTACGTGCATCTGACAAAAAAAAAGAGACAACAGCTGGTCTGGTGCAAAAAAAAAAAAAAAGCAGAAAAGAGAAAGAAAAAGCAAGAAAAAAAAAAAAACATTTCTGCTGAAGACACGCCCAACGGCTCCTTGGGGAAGCGTCTTGCCCAGTCTTCTTCGTCTCCGAGGCGGCTACCAGGTGCTGCTTCGTGGCGGGAGGGGAGGGAAGGGGAGGAGGGGGTGGGAGGGAGGGAAGGGAGGGAGGGAGGGAGGGAGGAAGGGAGGGAGGAGGGAGGGGGAAGGAGGGAGGGAGGGAAGGAAGGGAGGGAGGGAGGGAGGGAGGGAGGGAGGGAGGGAGGGAGGGAGGGAGGAGGGAGGGTGGGAAGGAAGGAGGGAGGGAGGGAGGGAGGGAGGAGGGAAGAAGGAGGGAGGGAGGGAGGAAGGAGGTAAAGAAGGGAGGGGGTGGAGGGAAGAAAGGAGGGAGGGAAGGGGGTGGAGGAGGAGGGAGGGAGGGTTGAGGGAGGGGGGGTGGGAGGGGGGGTGGGAGAGAGGGAGGGTGGGAGGGTAGGAAGAAGGGAAGGAAGGAAGGAGGGAGGGTGGGAGGGAGGGAGGGAGGTGGGAGGGAGGGGGAAGGGAAGGAGGGGGGGTGGGAGGTAAGGGGAAGGAGGGAGGGAGGGAGGGAGGGAGGGGGAAGGGAAGGAGGAAAGGAGGGAGGGAGGGAAGGAGGGAGGGAGGGGTGTGGGAGGGAAGGAGAGAAGGAAGGAGGGGGGTGGGAAGGAGGGAAGGAGGGGGTGGGAGGGAAGGAGAGAAAGAGAGAGAGAGAGAAACAGAGATTGATAAAGAGAGATAGTCAAAGATAGAGAAGAAAAGAATGAGAGAGAGAGAAACAAGAGAGAAGAAATCCATCACCGACCTACCTACCCCCTTTTATTCAAGCCAACCCATCCACCCCTTTTCAAAACCTCTCCTTCACCTACCCACCCCCCCCCCCCCCCAACCCCCCCCCCCCCCCACCTATCCATCCAACCCCACCCACCCTCTTCCCCTCCCTACCTCCCCCTCCTTATTTTTTTTACGCCTCTTCAGCTTAATCTCATCTGGATCGTGTGTAAGACAAGTTTTTTAGTGAATGACCAGCGCACAGATTTGATTGTGAATGAAAGCCCTTGGAATGTCCTCGGCTGTTCCAGGTACCCCACGCCACCCCTCACCCCTCTCCCACTGGGTATGTGGTATTTTTAGCTGGTAAGAGGTTCTCGGTAGTGGGTATGTGTGGGTATTTGGGTTAGATGGATTGTTGGATAGATGGATAGATAGATGGATAGAAGGATTGGGAGATTTCTGGACAGGTAGATGTGAGAGTATTTTTCTCTTTGATCATGTGCGTTTGTTTGCCTTAAGTTTGCATGCAACGTTTCAAAATAAAGCCTTCGACGCTGCAACAAACTACAGCACAGATGAACCGGCGAAATATCCAGAGAAATCAATTCTTCATTACAGAACATCAGACTACGAAATGAAGACCACTTTAGAAGGCAATAATCTCACAACGGCAATTATGAGCCCCGTCAGCTACAGAAGACATGATTAAACACGTCAATTTCCTCTTTAATTTACTATGGTTTGTTTATTCACTTGGACTCCTTTCATTTTGTTGTTCTTCACTTGACGAATCCGCATTATTAGGCAGTCATCCTCGTAATTATATTATCATGTTATTAGTATATTTAAAATTAGCGTTATATTTACCATTAACTATAATCATCATTATCTTTGTGTTTACCTTTTTACAGTTAATACTACAGCAATTATCATCATTATCATTATCGTAATTATCATCAATAGTATTGCTGGTATTAGTATCATTATCATTATCATCATCATAATTGTTATTGTCATCATCAATATTAGCAGTGTGAGCATATCATTTTTATCACCATCATCATAATCACAGTCATCACAGAAGCACATAGAAAAGTACGGGCTGAACACTCCCCCCCCCCCTTTTCTACCCACCCCACCCCCCGTCCTTGATCCTGAGAGACAGGTTGAATTATTTAAAGGTTTCCCCTCCCTCCCTTTCTCATTCTCCTTCACCCTCCTTCAATCTTCCTCATTCTATGCTAATCCTTCTTTTTTCCCCTTCTCATTCTGCCTCCTCCTCCCCTCACTCCTTCCTCTTCCATCCTCTTTTTCCGCTTTATCCCCCCCCCCCCCTCCTACTCCTACGCCTTCTTCTCCTATTATTACTACTAACTACTATTACTACTACTCCGCCCCTTCTCACCTTTCTTTTCCCCTTCCACTTCCCCATCCTCTTACCCCTCCCCCTCCCCCTCCCCCTCCCCCCATCCCCTTACCCCTTCCTCTTCCTCCTCCCCCCACCCCTTACCCACCCCATCCACCCCCTTACCCACCCCACCCTTCCACCCCCACCCCCTTACCCACCCCATCCACCCCCTTACCCACCCCACCCCTCCACCCCCACCCCTACCCCCAAAGCCAAGCCTTAATTCGCGTGTCTGCATTTAGCCAGGCATCGAATTAAGCCCTCCTTTCGACCCTCCTGGACGGGGTCTGGACATTATTGAGCGACGGCACAGGGCGTCAAACACAGGTAGTGGGGGATGGAGGGGCGAGGAGGGGAAGGGGAGAGAAGGAAGGGAGGGGGAGAGGGATGGGGAAGGGGTAGTGGGAGGTAAGGAAGGGGAGGGGGATGAGAAGGAAGAGAGAGGAAGGGGGAGGGGGAGGGGGAGAGGGAGGCAAGGAAGGGGAGGTGGATGGGATGGATAGAAGGAAGAGGTAGGAAGGAGAAAGCGACCGAGAGAGGAGAGAGAGAGAGAGAGAGAGAGAGAGAGAGAGAGAGAGAGAGAGAGAGAGAGAGAGAGAGAGAGAGAGAGAGAGAGAGAGAGAGAGAGAGAGAGAGAGAGAGAGAGAGAGAGAGAGAGAGAGAGAGAGAGCGAGGGAGAGAGAGAGAGTTAGTGAGAGATTCAGAAAGGAATGTCAGCGTGAGAGGGGAAAGAGGGGAGGGGGAGAGATAGAGGGAGAGAGAGAGAGAGAGAGAGAGAGAGAGAGAGAGAGAGAGAGAGAGAGAGAGAGAGAGAGAGAGAGAGAGAGAGAGAGAGAGAGAGAGAGAGAGAGACAGAGACAGAGACAGAGACAGAGACAGAGAGAGAGAGAGGGAGAGAGTTGTCAAATAAGGGGTTGAGGAAGAGAGATGTCAGAACGATAGGGGAGGAGTAGGAGGGAGGAGAGGGGGAAGAAAAAAGAAAAGATGATAAAGTGAGGGGAAGAAGAGGACGAGGCCCACGACAACGAAGAGGGGAGAGGAGTACAAGGCAGAAAATCAAACAAAAGGAAAACGGACGAGATAGAAATGAGAAGAAACACCATGGGAAGCTTGAGGGCTAAAAGAAAAGAAAGAGAGAGAGAGAGAGAGAGAGAGAGAGAGAGAGAGAGAGAGAGAGAGAGAGAGAGAGAGAGAGAGAGAGAAAAGAGAGAGAGAGAGAGAGAGAGAGAGAGAGAGAGAGAGAGAGAGAGAGAGAGAGAGAGAGAGAGAGAGAGAGAGAGAGAGAGAGAGAGAGAGAGAGAGAGAGAGAGAGAGAGAGAGAGAGAGAGAGAGAGAGAGAGAGAGAGAGAGAGAGAGAGAGAGAGAGAGAGAGAGAGAGAGTTAGAGAGAGTTAGAAAGAGAGTAAGAGGGAGAGAAGGAAAGAAACAGAAGAAAGAAAAGACACAGGAGAGAGGTAGATAGGATCACAAAAGAAAGGGGAAACAAGAGAGGGGAAAATGAACGGGAAGCCTGTCGCATGGACTGAGGGAGAGTCAAAGCGAACGAGAATAACAAAGAAAAGAAAAAAAAATACAATAAAACCTAGTGGAAAGCAAAGGGAGAGAATAAACGAAAAAATATATAATTCTTTTTTATCTCTTTTTATAATAAAAAGTTGACTCACTGAGAGTAGTGAGAAACATATCGATTTTACGTAAATACGATACAATATGAGAAAAGATGATATTACTATGATGAAGTAATGATGACTTCACAATCACTCGAAAAAAACGGACGTAAAATGAAATGATATTTATCGTGAGAGTCAATCATATTTGCACTCCTGACGGTTAAATCCAGTTTCATACAGTTTTGAAATATGATGATGCTCTACTAATAACTATTAATAACTATATGATTTATGTCAAGAGCATTAGCCTTTTTTTTTGTATATTATATCTACATATAAATGGATATAGAATTTTCGCTTATGATCCATACGGTAGTGTTTGTGTACCTAGCTATATATTCTCTCTTTCTTTCTCTCTCTCTTTCTCTCTCTCTCTCTCTCTCTCTCTCTCTCTCTCTCTCTCTCTCTCTCTCTCTCTCTCTCTCTCTCTTATTCCATTGCACATTCTCCCCTTTCTTTTTCCCCTTACTCTCCCTTTCTTAGTCTGACTTTCCTCTCCTCTTCCCTTTCCTTCTCTCTTTCTTTTCCTCCCTTTCCTTTTCTTCCTTTCATTCTCCTCATGTTAGCGTTATTCCCCTTCCCATCCGCTTCCTTCCTTTACTCCTCCCCATCCCTTATCCCTTCTGCGCTCTCTCCCTCCCTCTCCCTCACCTTCACCCTCTTCCTCTCCCTCTCCCCCTCCCTCACCCTCACCCTCATCCTCTCCTTCACCCCCTCACCCTCTCCTCCACCCTCTCCTCCACCCTCACCCTCACCCCCACCCTCCCTCTCCCTCTCCCTCACCTTCACCCTCTCCCCCTCTCCCTCTCCCTCTCCCTCTCCCCCCCCTCTCACCCTCCCTCCCCCTCCCCCTCTCCCCCTCCCGTCCCCCTTCAGCTCTCTCTCCATAATGAAATGCAGGTATTAACGGCATGCAGACCCTATTTGCACAGCCTATCGCTAAACATTCATTAGGGGGTAAAGGGAGGAGGGGAGGGGGAGGGGAAGGGGGAGGGGAGTTGTGTTCAGCATTAGGTTGATCAGCCCCCCCCACCCCACCCCTACCCCCATCCCCAACCCACCTTACTTCCCCACTATCACCCATCCCCCCCTCCTATTTCTAACTCTGCTCAGAGCTCTATCTATACCACTCTTCCAGTCTCCTTCCCCGCCCTCCGTTATCCTTACCTTCCCTTCCCTTCCTTATCCTCCTTTTCCTCTCCGTCCTCCTTGTTCTCACTCCGTCTCCTTTCCATTTTACCTCCTTCCCTTCTCTCTTTCTGAATTCTTCTTTCCTCCCCTCCTCCATCCCTCCGCTTCCCCTACGCCGCCTCTCCCTATCCTCCTTCCCTCCTCCTCCTCCTCCTCCCCCTCCCTCCCTCCCTTCCTCCTCCTCCTCCTCCTCCCCTTCCTCCTCCTCCTCCCCCTCCTCCTCCTCCTCCTCCTCCTCCTCCTCCTCCTCCTCCTCCTCCTCCCTCCTCCTCCTCCCTCCTCCTCCTCCTCCTCCTCTTCCACCTCCTCCTCCTCCTCCTCCTCCTCCTCCTCCTCCTCCTCCTCCTCCCTCCCTCCTCCTCCTCCTCCTCCTCCTCCTCCTCCTCCTCCTCCCTTCCCCCTCCTCCTCTTTCTAGCATGTGTGGTCAGACCAAGCAGCTCTACCATCCTGCGGAAGGTTGGAATGGGTATCACAGCTAATGAACGTTGGGCTTTGCTTGATTATGAGTCGGTAGGAGGAGAGGGGAAGAGGAGAGAGGTGAGGGGAAGGATGGGGAGAGATGTGAGGGGTAGGATGGGGAGAAGTGAAAAGGAAAGGGATTGGAAGAGAGGTGAGGGGAAAGATGGGGAGAAGTTAAGAGGAGGGGGATGGGGAGAGAGGTGAGGGGAAGGATGGGAAGAGAGGTGAGGGGAAGGTTGGGGAGGAGAGAGAGAGAGAGAGAGAGAGAGAGAGAGAGAGAGAGAGAGAGAGAGAGAGAGAGAGAGAGAGAGAGAGAGAGAGAGAGAGAGAGAGAGAGAGAGAGAGACAGAGACAGAGACAGAGACAGAGAGAGAGAGAGAGAGAGAGAGAGAGAGAGAGAGAGAGAGAGAGAGAGAGAGAGAGAGAGAGAGAGAGAGAGAGAGAGAGAGAGAGAGAGAGAGAGAGAGAGAGAGAGAGAGAGAGAGAGAGAGAGAGAGAGAGAGAGAGAGACAGAGACAGAGAGAGAGAGAAAGAAAGATTAACAAGATAAAACAACAACGAGAGAAAGACAAGGCAAACTAACAAGCAACAAATTTGAAGTCGGCAGAGACCCCTCCCCCCCACCCCCCACCCCCAGCCATACCCTCCGCCCGAGTGAACTCCCCCCCTCCTTCTCCCCCACCCCCCTCCCCATGGGACCACCAGCCTTACAAAGAGCCATAATCCCTCAACACATTTACCATCCTGGAACATTTAGAAGAAGAAAAAAAAAATGGCTTTTGTCCACTCCGTTGAGAAATATTTACCGACTTTATGTTTGTGACGCTCGTTTTTTTGTTTTTTTTGTATTCTTTTAATATAAAACATCCTAAGACTTCCCCCCCCCTCCCTCCCCTTCTCTCCTCCTCTTCCCCCTAAGGATTTTTTTTTTCTTCTTCTTCTTCCCATCTCCCCTCCTCTTCCCATTTAGTTCTTCTCCTCCCCCTCATCTTCCCTCTCATTTCGTCTTTTACCCCTCTCCGCCTTTCCCCTCCCATCCCATCCCCTCCCATTCCATCCCCCCCTCTCCTTTTCCTTTCCAATAACAAGAACAACAATAAAAAGAAGAACATTAACAACCCTCCAAAATACAATAAACAATAACAACATCAATAAACAAAAATAATAATCAACATCACAAAAAAACAAAAAAACAAAACAAAAAATAACCAATAACAACAAACAAGACAAAACAACACCTATAACATCCATGATAACAATAACTTGCAACATTTGAGCTTTCAAAGAATGCTGCTCACCTTGAAGATAATCTTATCTTAAATCTTATCTTAGAAAATGATGACGAACACATATTGAAAAAAAAATCAAACAAATTGCAAAGCTTCTGTAAATCCTATTAAAGTCTGTTTCAGTCTATCAAGATCTATTATCAGCACCGTGGTTTGCCATTGCAATATCCATCAAGATCAGTAATTTATATCTGAGTGATGTTTCCAGAAGCATTGGAATTGGTATTGCTAATATTTGCAATAGCTTCATTGCTGTCCTTATTATTATTATTATTTTATTTTTTTTACTTTGATCAGTATATGTGGAGATGGTGAAGGTGGAGGTGGTGGAGGTGAAGGAGGTGGAGGTAGAGGAGGTGGAGGTGGAAGAGGAGGTGGAGGAGAGGTGGAGGAGGTGGAGGTGAAGATGGAGGTAGAGCAGAGGTGGAGGAGGAGGTGGAAGTGGAGGAGGAGGTGGAAGGAGAGGTGGAGGTGGAGGCAGAGGTTGTGGTAGTGGTGGAAAGAAGGTAGAGGAAGAGGAAGAAGAGGAGGAGGAAGAAAATATAGAGTAAGCTGAACGGTCAGATTGATAATGACGAACAAACAGACATAAATTAATATCAAATTAACATCACATCAGAGCTCCCCCCCCCCCTTCCCAAGAAAAGAAGAAGAACAAGAAGAATGTACAAGAAGTAAGTAGAAGACGAAAGCAAGAGAGAAAAGAATAAGAGAAAGAAAGAAAGAAAGAAAGAGAGAAAAGGACAAGAGAAAGAACGAAAGAAAGAAAGAAGTCCACAGTCGAAAGTTATCCAAAATAAAGGCCATTGAAGAAACAAGCTGCAAAAATACAAGTATCACAAATCCTTTCAAAACTTCTAAGGAATTGTTTGTCCTCGAAGTTTTTTTTTCACTCTTACTTTATGTCGTGTATTTCCTTCTTTTTTTTATTTATTCTCGTCTCACCCTCTGTGTTTTCGCTTTACCGTTTTCAGTTATTTCATCTTCCTGTTTGTCTTGCTGATATTTTTTTATATACATATATTTGTTTTTAATTGTTTAACCATGAAATGTTAATCTCTCTCTCTTTCTCATTTTCTCATTTTAATTCTCTCTCTCGCTCGCTCGCTCGCTTGCTCTCGCTCTCTCTCTCTCTCTCTCTTTCTCTCTCTCTCTTTCTCTCTCTCTCTCTCTCTCTCTCTCTCTCTCTCTCTCTCTCTCCCTGTTTGTTTTTGTCTTTCTTTGAGAGAAAGAGAAATTAACATTTACTTAGGCGCCTAGATTTCCCCCCAGATAGATATGCAATAAAACAGTCTGCATAATACATAGCTTCACTTTATGCAACTTACACAAGCTCTGATGTGTTTTTCTGAAATCGATGTCCCCACTGAGAAGTTGCGCAATCATGTCACTGTCCATAAGAGATCGTTGTGTTATTTAAAGAAGAAAAAAATGTAATGCGGTGTACCTCTTGAATCGGTTGTCTCTCGGAAGTATAAATACATATGAGATGGAGGAAACTGGAGAAAGAGAAGGGGGATGGGGGGGAGAAAGAGGGGGAGAAAGAGAGAGAGAGAGAGAGAGAGAGAGAGAGAGAGAGAGAGAGAGAGAGAGAGAGAGAGAGAGAGAGAGAGAGAGAGAGAGAGAGAGAGAGACAGAGAGAGACAGAGAGAAACAGAGAGAGAGAGAAAGAGGGAGAGAGAGAGAAAAGAGAAAGAGAAAGAGAGAGATAGATAGATAGAGAGAGAGAGAGAGAGAGAGAGAGAGAGAGAGAGAGAGAGAGAGAGAGAGAGAGAGAGAGAGAGAGAAAGGAAGGCAGAAAGAAAGGAAGAAAGAAAGAAAGACAAATACAGAGAGAAAGAGAGAGAGAAAAAAAGAAGAGAATTCTCCCTATAACTCAACAAGAGACCCTTGAAGTAGCACCAGATTCCGCCTTACCCCCCCCCCCCCATCCCCGACTTCTCGTGTGGGTTGAAGTAGTAGTGAGCGACGAGGAGGCGGAGGGGAAGGGAGTGGAAAGGACAAGGGGAAAACCGAGGAGATCTTCAACTTTTTCCCCCCCTTCTATCTAGCTTTTTTTTTTTTTTTTTTTGAAAAGCAGAAAACGGGGAGGAGGGAAGAGGAGAGGAGGAGGGTAAGGGAGGAAAGGGGAGGAAGAGGAGGGGAGAAGGGAAAGGAGGGTTGGGAAGGAGGGAAGGGAGGGGTGGGGGGAGGGAAGGGAGGGATGGAGGTGAAAAGGAAGAAAGAAGGGAGGGATGAGAGGAAAGAGAAGAAGGAGAGAAAGGAAGGAGGGAAGGAGGTGAGAAGCGAGGGCTGGGAGGAGAGGAGAGGGAAGGGAGGTGAGAAGGGAAGGATGGGAGGAAAGGGGAGGGAAGGGAGGGAAGGGGGAGGAGAGGAGAAACACTTATAAAGTCTTTGCAAGTAACAAGTTCTTCCCTTACGACCAATATAGAACTTGTAGACGTATTTATTGCCACGAATACAAGAGGCGGACGGGGAGGGGAGAGGGAGGGGATAGGAGCAGGGGGATGGGGGAGTAAATGTCACCAAGAAAGGGAGGGAGGGAGGGAGGGAGGGAGGGAGGGAGGGAGGGAGGGAGGGAGGGAGGGAGGGAGGGAAGGAGGGAGGGAGGGAGGGAGGGAGGGGGGAGGGAAGGAGGGAAGGAGGGAGGGAGGGAGGGAGGAGAGGGAGGGAGGGACAAGGAGGAGGAAGGAGGTCATATAATCTGAAACTCCTCCCACTCCTCCACGACCTCCATTTAACTCCCTACTCCTGCTGATTCCAAGTAGGTGTTGGAGGAGGAGGAGGAGGAGGAGGAGGAGGAGGAGGAGGAGGAGAAGGAGGATGAAGAGGAGGAAGAAGAAGAGGAGGAGAAGGAGGAAGAAGAAGTGGAGGAGAAGAAGAAGAAGAAGAAGAGGAGAATGAGAATGAGTAGGTGAAGTAGATAGAGACAGAGAATGAGGACAAACAGGAGAAGGAGGACGAGTAGATAGAGAACAGAAGGAGGAAGAGACGGGGGGGGAGAGGGGGTGGTAGTACAAGAGTAAAGGGAAAGAGGCGGAAAGTGGTAATAGAGGGAATGAAGGGGAAGGGGAAGGGGAGGGGGAAAGGTAGGGGACAGGGGAGGGGGAGAGGTAGAGGACAGGGGTAGCGGAGGGGCAGGGGGAAAGGTAGAGGACAGGGGAGAGGTATAGGACAGGGAAGGGGGAGAGGTAGGGGACAGGGGGAGAGGTAGAGGTAGGAGAGGGGTAGGGGGGCAGGGGCGGGGGGGGGGTAGAGCGCCTGGTGTGGGGATGATGGATTATGCTATATCGATTTTGAATGTATGGCTGGGTTATCGCACAGGCCAGATACAAGGAGACTCGGAGGAGAGGTAGGAAGTGAAGGGGGAATGGGAGAGGAAGGAAGGAAAAGGAAGACGGAAGGGGGGGAGGGGGAGGAAGAGAGGTAGAAGAAGAAGATGAAAGTGGAGAACGAGAATATAGATACTGAGGAAGGGAATATGATGTTTAGGTTAAGGGAAGAAGGCGGATGAGGTTGGAGGGAGGGAGAGGGAGAGAGGGAGAGAGAAAGAGAGAGAGAGGGAGAGGGAGAGGGAGAGGGAGAGGGAGAGAGAGAGAGAGAGAGAGAGAGAGAGAGAGAGAGAGAGAGAGAGAGAGAGAGAGAGAGAGAGAATGAAACAGTGAGCGTCGACAGAGCCTCCCCATTTCTCAGCCGAGTAAAGACTTCCTAGCAACAACACGAACGGCCAATAATCACATCAATATCTCGAGGTTCATTATCTTATGTGATATATGTATATATATATATATGTGTGTGTGTGTGTGTGTGTGTGTGTGTGTGTGTGTGTGTGTGTGTGTGTGTGTGTGTGTGTGTGTGTGTGTGTGTGTGTGTGTGCGTGTGTTTACGTGTGTGTGTAAAGGTGTTAAGTGTAATTTTCGTGCTTATTCGCACAACACAATATAAGCTAAAATATCAGCTATAAAGGGAGAAAATATCTCATTAAGCAAAGCTCCACAAAATACCACAAGATGTTCGAATAACCTTTTTATTGGGTTTGGACGCTGGTAGGGGGGAGGGGGAGGGGGAGGGGGAGGGGGGAGGGGAAGGGGAAGGGGGAGAGAAGAAGAGGAAGGGGTGTAGAAAGGAGAATTAGAAGGAGGAGGAGGAGAGGGAAGAAGAGAAGGGGGGGGGAGTGGGAGAGTAAAAGGGGGAGAGGGGCTAGATGAGGGAGGGGGGTGGGAGCTGAATGGGAGGAGAAGGGGAGGAGTAGGAGAAGGGAGAAGGGAGAAGGAGAAGGGGGAAGGGGAGAGGGGGAAGGAAAAAACCCTCCTGGTGGACTTCCCGATTTTCCACGGGACAGTTTTCAATTAACAAATACCTCATCTCCATTACGGTCGCAGGTAGGCAATTGTTTGTAGATTCTTAATACTTGCTTCTGCTGTTTCTTGGGTCGCGAAAGAGGAGGGAGGGAGGGAGGGTGGGTGGGTGGGAGGGAGGGTGGGAGGGAGGGAGGGAGGAGGAGGGAAACCGAGAGAGAAAGAGAGAGAGAGAGACCGAATGAAAAGAGAGAATGAGAAGGTTGGAAGGGAGGGAGGGAGGAGGAGGAGGGAGGGAAGGTGGGAGGGAAGGAGGGAGGGGTGTGGGAGGGAGGAAGGGAGGAGGAGGAAGAAGAGGAGGAGGAGGAGTAGAGGAGGAGGGGGTGAAGCAGAGAAGTAAGAGGAGAAGGGGAAGAAAAAGAAGAATAACAATAATAAGTTGAACAAGAACAAGAAGAAACAGGAGTGGGAAAGGGGGACAGAAACTAATTGAAAAAAAAAGAACGAGAGAAAGAGAAAGATAAGAAACGGGATAGCGAAGAAACTTATCGTTCGCCGCGAGAACGTTCCGATTCAAAACGAGGATAAAATCAATAGAAAGTAATGTTGTTTCAGTCAAGGTTGGAATAAGTGCGGTGAGAGAGAGATGGAGGGGGGGGGAGAGAGAGAGAGAGAGAGAGAGAGAGAGAGAGAGAGAGAGAGAGAGAGAGAGAGAGAGAGAGAGAGAGAGAGAGAGTGACTGAATGAAAAGAGAGAATGAGAAACAGAAAAACGAGGGAACACACACGAATAAACACACGAATGAAAAGCACGAATTCGTAAGTCTGTATACTTGTTAACCCCCCCCTCATCCCCCATCCCTGTCCGTCATAATAACAATAATAAAGCAATAATAATGATAATAATGATGACAATGATAAAGATAATGTTAATAAAATGATGATGATAATAATAATAAAATAATAATAATAATAATAATAATAACAATAAAAACAAAACAATAACAATAATTGTGATAATAATAATAATGATACAAATAGCTACAACAAATAACGAAGACTAAGAAAGGTAGAAAAGGAAATAACCAAAAACGACCAATGATGAAGACGATTCACGAGACAACAAAACGAGAATTTAGATTTAATCTCTGGTTTGCGCCTTCACCCCTCCCCCCTTCCCCCCTCCCCTCTCCCACTGCCATCGAGTCAGGTGATTTTAACGCCCTTTAGCCCCCCCTCCCCCCTCTCCCTCCCCGGCCCACTCCCCCTTAGCTACCACCTTCCCTAATCTCTTTTCTCTCATCACACCTTCCCCCGTTTCTCTTTCACCTCCTTTCCCTCTATCTCTAGTTCCCTCTTCCCCTGTCCGACTTCTCTCTTCCCTATCTCTCTTTTCTCTTCCCTCTTTCTCATTTCTCATTTCTCCATCCTCCTCCCTCTCCCTCATCTCTCTTTCTTCTTACTCCTTCCCCACCTCTCCTTCCTCTTCCCTCTCCTTCATCTCTCTTTTCTCTTCCCTCTCCCTCATCTTTTTTTTCTTCCCCCTTCTCTCCCTCTCCTTCCTCTTCCCTCTCCCTCATCTCTCTTTTCTCTTCCCTCTTCCCCACCTCTCCTTTCCTTTTCCCCCTTCCCCACTTCTTCTTTACAACCTTCCACCCTTTCGCTGCAATTGAAATACATTTTTAAAAATCAACACATCTATAACATTACCACACTGCAACTGAAATGCAACTTTCATCCACAACACCTAAATCTCACATTTCGCCCCCCCCCCTTCCCCCCCCCCCCATCAAAAACCTCGCCCCCCCCCCCAAAAAAAAAAACCAAAAACAAACAAAACATAAAATCGATCAACCGTACAACAACAAAACCACCCATATCCCTCCCATTAAAAAAAAAAGATAAAATTAAATTAAAAAAAAAATAATAATAAAAATAAAAATAAAAAAACACTTAACGACAAACAAAATCAGCTCCAGAACCACCATAAACGACCCTTATACACAGCGAGTAAACAGCATAATGACCTGCTCCTGATTCATAGGCCCGATTGGCTAAACAACAGCAGGTGTTAGTTAGTTAGGTGGGTCCCGAGAAGGGGATGAATGGTCAGCAGAAGATCTTAAATCCAAACCTAGGGCTACCCCTAGGTCTACCCCTACCCCTACCCTCTAGCCCCTTTCCCTCTCCTTCCCCCTTCTCTATTCTCTGTTCTCGATTCTCTATCCCCTCTCCCTTCCCCACTATTCTCTATTCCCTCCCCTTCCCCCTCCCACTTCCCCTATAACCCCTTCCCCTCTAACCCCCAACCTCCCCTTCTAACCCCATCCCCCTTCCCTTCTTCCCCTCCTAACCCCCTACCTTCCCCTCTAACCCCCAACCTCCCTCTCTAACTTCCTACCTCCCCCTCTAACCCCCAACCTCCCCTTCTAACCCCCTACCTCCCCCTCTAACCCCATCCCCCTTCCCCTCCTAACCCCCTCCCCCCTCTAACCCCATCCCCCTCCCCCTCCTAACCCCCAACCTCCCCCCCTACCTCCACCCCCCTCCGATCAACCCCGGGGTAAGACTTGACCTAACCTGTAGGCTTAAGCAGGCAAAGCCGCTGAGTGGAAAATCCCTTTGCTTGGCTTTGGGTCTTTTATCCTACATCTGTTATGGCTGTATTTAGATGGTGAGTAGAGGGGGCTCTCTCTCTCTCTCTCTGTCTCTTTCTCTCTTTCTTTCTCTCTCTCTCTCTCTCTCTCTCTCTCTCTCTCTCTCTCTCTCTCTCTCTCTCTCTCTCTCTCTCTCTCTCTCTCTCTCTCTCTCTCTCTCTCTCTGTCACTCTCTCTCTCTCTCTCTCTCTCTCTCTCTCTCTCTCTCTCTCTCTCTCTCTCTCTCTCTCTCTCTCTCTCTCTCTCTCTCTCTCCTCTCTCTCTCTCTCTCTCTCGCTCTCTTATTCTCTTATTCTCTCATTCTATCCTCTCTCTCTCTCTCTCTGTCTCTCTCTGTCTCTCTCTGTCTCTCTCTGTCTCTCTCTCTCTCTCTCTCTCTCTCTCTCTCTCTCTCTCTCTCTCTCTCTCTCTCTCTCTCTCTCTTTCTCTCTGTGTGTGTACTGTAAGTCGGGGGGTGGGGGGGTTACGGTACGTCGGGGTGGGGGTGGAGGGTGAGTGTAGTACACCAGAGGGGTAAGTGAGTACAGTGCGTCGAGGGATGAATATGTTAGGTTAGAGAGATGAGTACAGTGCGCTGGGAGAGGGGAGGGGGTAGATGAGTACAGTGTACCGGGGAGGGGATGCGTAAACAGAAACACTTTACAGTTAAAAATGCGTACATATACATGATTAGATATAGGGGGTATACACAGAGAAGGTCAGAGAGAGACGGAGAGAGAGAGAAAGAGACAGAGAATGAGAGAAAGAGAGAGAGAGGAAGAGAGGAGAGAATGAGAGAATAAGAGAGAGAGAGAGAGAGAGAGAGAGAGAGAGAGAGAGAGAGAGAGAGAGAGAGAGAGAGAGATAGAGAGAGAGAGAGAGTGAGAGAGAAAGAGAAATCGAGACGGAGAATGAGAGAATAAGAGAGAGAGAGAGAAATCGAGACAGAGAATGAAAGAATAAGAGAGAGAATGAGAAAGAGAGAGAATGAGAAAGAGAGAGAAATCGAGACAGAGAATACGAGAGAATAAGAGAGAGAGAAAAAAAATCGAGACAGAGAATAAGAGAGAGAGAAAAAAAAGAAAGAAAGAAAGAAAGAGAAAGAAAGAGAAATAGATAGATTCTACAGACGACGAATGATACACAAACACAAAACTCAAAGTGAAGTAAATAGTTAACCGACCAAGAGGTTAATGAGTAAAACAGCCTGCTCAGACGCCCACAAAAAACATTAAGGTCACAGGGTAATATAAGTGCCATAAAAATACACACAAATATCAAAAAATAATAATGATATTAATGATGATGATAATAATAATAAATGATAGTAATAATAATGATGATAACAATAATTATAATAATCTAATTAAATGAAATTAATGATTATAATAAAACAACAGTTTACCGTAAATAATAAACAGATAAAACACGTCATTTTGTATTGATTCTGACATCTAAAAAAAGCATATAATACAATCTACAAAAAAAATATAAGAACGACTGATCACACTGACGTACTCACCTATGTATAAAAAAATCGACGCACTCACAACCGCAGAAAAAAATCTAAACGCACTCATAACCGCACACAACAAAATTCAACGCACCCACAACCGCATTGGAAAAAAACGAACCACAACGCACTTATCATGGGGAAAAAAACCTCAACGCACTCACAACCGTATTTAAAAAAAAATAACCACAACGCACTCACATGGGAAAAAAACTCAACGCACTCACAACCGCATTTAAAAAAAATAACCACAACGCACTCACATGGGGAAAAAACTCAACGCACTCACAACCGCATTTAAAAAATAACGAACCACAACGCACTCACATGGGAAAAAATTCAACGCACTCACAACCGCATTAAAAAAAATAACGAACCACAACGCACTCACATGGGAAAAAATTCAACGCACTCACAACCGCATTTAAAAAAATAACGAACCACAACGCACTCGTCATGGGAAAAAAAACTCAACGCACTCACAACCGCATTAAAAAAAAATAACGAACCACAACGCACTCACAACCGCATTAAAAAAAAATAACGAACCACAACGCACTCACAACCGCATTAAAAAAACACGACCCAACGCACTCACATGGGAAAAACTCAACGCACCTACAACCGCATTAAAAACGAACCACAACGCACTCACAACCGCCTTAGAAAAAAACACGACCCCCAACGCACTCACATCACCACACCGAACCCCAACGAAACGCACCAAACACACTCGGCCGCCTCACCTCGACGTCCAGCCACCTATAATATCCCTCAGCACCTCGATCGCGTATCAACACCCTGGCTACCCGAGCAGACTGGCCCAACGATGGGTTAATGTACTTAAAACTAACACCATTAGCGCTATAACCCCGCCCCCGTCCCCCCGTCCCCCCGTCCCTACTCCATCTCCTCCTCCCCCTCCTACCTCCCCTCCTCTCCTCCTCTCTGTCTCCCGATATCCTTCCCCCCTTTCGCTCCTCCCCCCTCTCGGTCTCCCGATATTCTACCTCCTCCTCCTCCTCCTCCTACTCCTCCTCCTACTCCTCCTTCCCCCCTTTCGCTCCTTCCCCTCCTCCCCCCTCCTCCCCCTTTCGTTCCTTCCCCTCCCCCCCCCGTTCCCTCCTTCCCCTCCTCCTCCTCCCTTTCGCTCCTTCCCCTCCTCCTCCCCCCTCTCTGTCTCCCGATATCCTTCCCCTCCTCCCCCCATTCGCTCATTCCCCTCCTCCTCCCCTCTCTCTGTCTCCCGATATCCCTCCTTCCCCCCCTCCCCTGTACCTCTCTCTCTTTTTTTTCTTCTCCTGACCTTTTAATACCTCCTCCTCCACCTCCTCCCCTCACCTCTCTCCTCCACCTCCTCCTCCTCCTCCTCCTCCTCTTCTCTTTCTACCTCTCCGCGTCTCTTATTTTCTTCGCCTCTATTTTTCTTCTTTCTCTATCTCGTTTCTCTGTACATCATCTCCCTCGCCCCGCCTCCCTCCCTCCTCCCCTTCCTTCCTCCCTCCCTCCTCCCATTCCTTCCTCCCTCCCTCCCTTTTCCCCTCTCACTCCCTCC
>BOPN01000121.1:571443-576443 GCA_017312705.2 Penaeus japonicus
CACTCCCACTCCCACTCCCACTCCCACTCCCACTCTCACTCTCTTTTAATTAATAATATTAAAAACGCCCCGGCAATGGCCACGCGCTGACCCCCATGTATGGCATTATTAAATGGCAAAGGGGAAATTCTATTGCCGGGATAACAAAAGCGCGCCGACGGAGGACCAGGGCCCGGAAGGTGACCTCTCCCACTTCTCATTCCCCTCTTCCTTCCCCTCACTCTTGCGTCTCTCCCTTTATTCCTTCCCCCTCTCTCCTCCTGCCTTCCTCCTCTCTCCTCCGGCCTTCTCCTCTCTCCCCCTGCCTTCCTTCTTCCTCCTCCTACCGTTCCCTCTTTCCTACTACCTTCCCCTCCCTCCTCCTCCTCCTCCTACCTCCCCCCCTCCCTCCTCCTTACTTCCTTCCCCTCCCTCCCTCTTCCTGACTTCCACTCTCTCCTACTGCCTTACCCCTCCCTCCTCCTGCCTTCCCCCCTCCCTCTCCCCCTTCAGCTACCGGCACTTTGATGGCCCTGTAATTACTATTTTGTTCCCTTCGCTCAGGTAGTCTTCTATTGATGCCCTCCCCCCCTCCCCTTTGTCCCCTCCTTGCCCCCCTTCCCTTCCTTCCCCTATCCTACCTTCCTCACCTTAGTTAACTGGCTTCTGCTGCCACGCCTCCTCTCCCTCTCTCTGCCCATTTCTCTTCGTCTCTCTACCTCTCCCTCTCTCTCTCCCTCTACCTCTCCCTCCTTCTTTCTACCCCTCCCTCTCCCTCTACCCCCCCCCCTCCCTCTTTGTACTCCTCCTTCTCTGTCTCTGTACCACTCCCTTTCCGTCTCTCTACCCCTCCCTCTACCTCTCCCTCCTTTCTACCCCTCCCCCTCCTTCTCTGTACTCCTCCCTCTACGTCTCTCTACTCCTCCCCCTCCCTCTCTCTACCCCTCCCCCTCCCCTTCCCCTCTTCATCGAGCGTCACGTTTGCTCCCTTGATAAAATCCTATAATTATCACACCTCTGTTGCTTTGCCTGGTTCCGTTCCCCAAAATATCACGTTGGGGAGAAGGGGAGAAGGGGAGAGAGGGAGAGGGGGAGGGGAGGTTGAAGGGAGAGGGGGAGAGGGGGAGGGGAGGTTGAAGGGAGAGGGGAGGTTGAAGGGAGAGGGGGAGAGGTGGAGGGGAGGTTGAAGGGAGAGGGGGAGAGGGGGAGGGGAGGTTGAAGGGAGAGGGGGAGAGGGGGAGGGGAGGTTGAAGGGAGAGGGGGAGAGGTGGAGGGGAGGTTGAAGGGAGAGGGGGAGAGGAGGGGGTGGGGTGGCAGAGGGAAGAGGAGAGGGGAAAGGAGAGAGAGAGAGAGTGAAAAGAAAGAAGGGGGAAGAGTGAGGGGGTTAAGTCGAGAGAGGAGAGAGGAAATAGGATAGAGGGAGAACTAGACTAAAACTGGGAAGGGGAGAAAGAGAGAAAGAAAAAAAAGTCGAAAAGAGAAGAAGATAGAAGAGGGAGGAGGGGGGAGGGGGAGCTAAGGGTCTGTCTGAAAAGTGTGTGCAAAAAGAAACAACAACAAAAAAAGACCCTTCGAAAGATAATGAAGGGTGAAGGAAAAGAGAAATGGGAGAGAGAAAGAAGAGAAGAAAAGAGAAGAGAAGAGAGAAGAAAAGAGAATACAGTAAACAACAACAAAAGAACAAAAAAGGTGTTGATGAATGAATTGAGATTAGAGACACGGGCGTGATAATAACATTCCACTTAAAAGACCCATGACACGATACACAAACCAAGCACCCTATCGCCCGCCCACATCGCTTACCGAGCCTCCGCCCACCACCTAACCCCACCTTCTTACCTCTCCCTTTCCCTCTCCCCCGACTTCCCCCTCCCTTTTTACCTCTCCCTTCCCTCTCCCCCTACCTCCCCCTCCCCTTTTACCACTCCCTTCCCTCCTACCCAAGCGCTAACGTTCCCGCCCGCCCACGTTCCCGCCCGCCCGCACCTGCCCGCCCGCCCATCTACCCTACCCTACCCTAAACCGCCCGCCCGCCCGCCCGCCCATCCGCCCACCATCTCGCCCGCCCATGCCAGGGGGGTGGTGATACCAATAACACGTTGACGAAGGTGGCGTGCGGCGTAAGTATGATAAAGTGACACTCAATTATGCACGAATGAATGACAGCATGACAGCTTCGCCCCGTATCGACTAAGCGTGGCTTATATTCATTTCCTTCATGAAGGATTTTTATTTTTTTCTCTCTCTATTTTTCTTTTTTTTTCTTTTTTTATCTCCCCTCTTCCCCCCCCCCCCTGGTATTGGAAAGGCATTGTCTTATTATTATTATTGTTTTACGAAGTTGTCAAGCGCCGTCGTTGCATGACTGCGTGCGTGCGGGAGTATCTTTTACTCTTTCTGCAAATTGCAACATTCCGATGAACGCCTTTTTTCCCCCCCCTCTGGCAATATTGTTAGGAAGTTGCGTGTATTGGCGGAGTGTGAGGGGGAGGAAGGGGGAGGGGAAGGGGGAGGGGCTGTGGAGGGAGGGAGGCGGGAGCAGGTGGAGGAAGTGAGGGTGGGTGGGGTGTGGGGTGTGTGTGGGGGGGGTCTGGGGTGAAGGTCTGGTGTGCGGGGAAAAGTCGTGAATTAAAAATATGAGAGAGGGAGTGTGAAGAGGCAGGGAGGGAGGGAGGGAGGGAGGGAGGGAGGGAGGGGGGAAAGGTAAGGGAGGGAGGTTGAATAGGGAGGAAGGAATGGGGGAAGGGCAAGGGAGGGAGGGTGAAAAGGAGGGAAGAATGGGGGAAAGGCAAGGGAGGGATGGTGAAGAGACAAAGGCATAAAACTAACAGATAAAAAAAAACGTGACACGAAAACAGATTGCAAAGACAGACAAGATAAAGAATGATAACCCGATCAATAAAACAAAAAGCGAAAACAAACAAATGAACCCACCAATATACAAACAAACACACCCACCAATGTACAAACAAACACATCAACAAATACAGAAACAAACAAAACAAAACAAAAATCTAACCTCCCGTTTTCTTCGAGGGAATCGCAAAAATCAACCACCGACACGGATAGCGTGAAGGGATAACGACACTAAAAAAAAAAAATAAAAAAAAATAAAAATTATAACTCCCCCTTCTTGTTTCCTTCGTTTCGACCTGCCCCTTTCTCCTTCCTTCCGCCTTCCCCTTCCTTCAAAACAACAACCACACACGCCTTGCCCTTCACGCCAGGGGGATAAAAAAATATATATATATCTACCGAAATATCTGTCTGTTACCAACACGTAAAATAAAAGACAAAGTGATATTGATATGTGAGGAAAGGGGAAATACCGATCTGAAATACCGTCTCGCTGAGTACCTTTCCTTGACGGTTGCCATCTGTAATTCCGGCTCTGGGTTGGGTGGGGATGGGTGGGGGAGGGGGAGGGGATAGGGATGGGATGGGTGGGGGAAAGAGGGGAGTGGAAGGGAGGGGAAGGGGTGGGGGAAAGAGGGGGTGGAAAGGGAGGGGGAGGGGAGGGGAGGGGAGGGGGATGGGGAGGGGAAGGGAAGGGGCTGGGAGGAGAGGGGAAGGATAGAGGGAGAGAAGAAGAAGGGGATTAAATAAGGAAGAAGAAGGCAAGTAAGAGAGAGAGAGAGAGAGAGAGAGAGAGAGAGAGAGAGAGAGAGAGAGAGAGAGAGAGAGAGAGAGAGAGAGAGAGAGAGAGAGAGAGAGAGAGAGAGAGAGAGAAAGTGAGGGAGAGGGAAAGAGAGAGATAGAGAGAGAGAGAGAAAGTAAAAGGGAAAATAAGGGTAAGGAAAGGGCAAAGAGGGGAAAAAAAGAGAGGAGGAGGAGACACAGAAGGAGGGGAGGAGGAGGAAGGGAGGGGAGGTGAGGGGAACGGTTCTGCGGACGCCTTAATTTCTTAATTGGTTTGTGAGACCCCCACACCCACCCCCACCCCCACCCGCACCCCCCACCCCTACCCCCACCCCTACCCCCCTCCCATAAACCCGGACGGACCCAAAATATACCAAAGGTCTGACACACACGGGGCGACTTTATCACTCGTCGGGAGGGGAGGGGGGGGGGGGGTAGGAAGGGGGAGGGGGGTAGGAAAGGGGAGGGGGGGTAGGAAGGGGGAGGGGGTAGGAAGGGGGAGGGGTGGTATATAAAGAAAGGAAAATGTATAAAAGAGGTAAAATATAGAAAAAAACGAAGATAGTCTTTTTTATCAATCGCAAGGGGAAAAAAAGAAAGTGAAAATAGAACAAAAAAGGATAATTTTTTTATCAATTGCAAGGGAAAAAAAAAGAAAAAAACAAAAAACTGAAAATAGAACAATAGATCGATGACATCCAGACACATATCATCAATTCGAACACCAATACCCCCCCCCCAAAAAAAAAAAAAAAAAAAAAAAAAATAATAATAAAAATAAAATAAAATAAAATAAATAAAAAATAATAATTAATTTAAAAAATAATAATCATAAATGTAAAGGTAACAACGCCACATTCAGCCAATGACGTCATCCTAAACACCTGTCAGCAAGTCAGTGTTAACAGCGTCAGCCACCATGACAAGGATGCAAAGGAGAGGATGTCAGGGAATATAAGCAGCTGACAAGGGAGAACAGGAGGAGGAGGAGGAGGAGGAGGAGGAGGAAGGGGGAGAGAGGGAGAGGGAGGAGGAGGAGGAGGAGGAGGGAGGGAGGAGGAGGAGGATGATGGAAATAGTTGAGGAAAATAGAGGATGGAAATAGAGGAGGAGGAGGAGGAGAGGGAGGAGAAGGAGAAGGAGAAGAAGGGGAGGAGGGGGGGGGGAGAAGAAGAAGAAAAAGAAGAGGGAGTAAGAAGAAGTAAGGGAAAGGAGGAGGAGGAGAAAGACCAGGAGGAATAAACATTACAGGAAAACAAGGGGAGGGATGGAAGGGAAGAAGAACAGGGACGAGTAAGGTAAATCGGGAAAGAGAAGTGGGTAAGAGGGAAAGAGAGGGAGGTAGAGGAAGGAGGAGGAGGAAGAGGAGGAAGAGGAGGGAG
>BOPN01000121.1:578943-581443 GCA_017312705.2 Penaeus japonicus
CAAACAGACAGAGAAACAGAAACAAACAGAAACAGACAGACAGACAGAAATCATAAAAAGAAAATCTTTCCAACTTCCCCTTCCTATCCGGTGTACACTTACTTGCATTCTCCCCTTGCTACTCTACCACTACCACACCTGCAACCGGACCCAACCACAATATATTTTCCCTCCACCATCTCTTCCACCCTCCCCCCCTTTTTCTTCCCCTTCCATCCCCCACTTTCCCCTCACTCCGTCCATCCCCTATTCTCCATCTCCATTTCCCCGTTTCCCACTTCTGTCTCGTTCTTTTCCTTTCTTGTCTTGTCTCCCCTTTGATCCTGCCTCTCCTTCCCCTCCTTTCTCTTGCCTGTTACTTATTCCCCTTTCCCTCCATTCCCCTTCAATTCTTCCCCCCTTCTCCTTCCTCTTACTTTCTTCCTCTCTCTTTTCTATCCCTCCTTCCTAGAGAAAGAAAAAGAAAAAAATATAGAGGTAAAGGAAGAAAAAAAAGAGAAAGAGAAAAAAAGCGAAAGTGAGA
The DNA here is from genome assembly GCA_017312705.2 of Penaeus japonicus. Taxonomy (NCBI): domain Eukaryota; kingdom Metazoa; phylum Arthropoda; class Malacostraca; order Decapoda; family Penaeidae; genus Penaeus; species Penaeus japonicus. The sequence goes on from BOPN01000121.1 coordinate 579,467, forward strand.
GAGAGAGAGAGGGGGAGAGAGAGAGAGAGAGAGAGAGAGAGAGAGAGAGAGAGAGAGAGAGAGAGAGAGAGAGAGAGAGAGAGAGAGAGAGAGAGAAAGAGAAAGAGAAAGAGAAAGAGAGAGAGAGAAAGTGAGAGAGAGAGAGAGAAAGAAAGAGAAAGAGAAAGAAAAAGAGAAAGAGAAATAGAAAGACAAAGACAAAGAGAAAGAGAGAGAAAAAGAGAAAGAGAAAGAGAAAAAAAAGAGAAAGAGAAAGAGAAAGAAAGAGAGAGAAAGAGAAAGCGAGAGCGAGCAGGCGAGAGAGACAGCAGCAGTAGCCCCGCTTGTTTCGCAAAGGCAACCTATTTCTTATCACGATCCGATCTTTGTGCTTGCGTCTGTGGACTCACTAAGTGGCTGCCTCTCTGCTTTCATTCCCCTCGGGGCTCACCACCTGTCTCGGGATGAAAGCAGGGGGAACGGGAGGGGAAGGGGAAGGGGAATGAGGAGAGGGGGAGGGGAAAGGAAAGGGGAATGAGGAGAGGGGAATGAGGAGAGGGGAGGGGAATAGGGAGTGGGAAGGGGAATGAGGGGAAGGGGAAGGGGAAGGGGAATTGGGAGAGGGGAGGGGAAGGGGAAGGGGAATGAGGAGAGTGGGAAGGGGAATGAGGAGAGGGGGAGAGGAATGGGGAGGGGAATAGGGAGAGGGGAGGGGAATGAGGAGAGGGGGAGAGGGGAGGGGAATAGGAAGTGGGAAGGGGAATATGGAGAGGGAGAGGGGAGGGGAATAGGAAAGGGGAATGAGGAGAGGGGAGGGGAAGGGGAATTGGGAGAGGGAAGGGGAATATGGAGAGGGGGAGGGGAATGAGGAGAGGGGGAGGGGAATGAGGAGAGGGGAAGAGGAATAGGGAGTGGGAAGGGGAATGAGGAGAGGGGAGGGGAGGGGAATAGGGAGTGGGAAGGGGAATATGGAGAGGGAGAGGGGAATTGGGAGTGGGAAGGGAATTAGGAGAGGAGAGGGGAATAGGGAGTGGGAAGGGGAATAGGGAGAGGAGAGGGGAATAGGGAGTGGGAAGGGGAATGATGAGAGGAATATGGAGAGGAGAGAGAAGGGAATAAGGATGGTTAGAGTGATGGAAGATGGGGTGAGGGGTGGAGGGATGGAGAGAGGAGAATAAGGAAAGGGAAAACGGATGGGGTGATGGAAGGAGGATGGAGAGGGTGAAGAGGAATCAAAGATAGCGGAGAGGAATATGGAAAAATGAAGAGAAATAGGGAGAGGAATGGAGAACAGGGAATCGGGGGGATCCAATTTCTATTTCCCTATTAGTCTGCCAATTTATTGTTACTATACTTTACATGCCCCTTGAAGATCTGTGCATAAGTTACCCATACCACGAAGAGTGCGTATACCTCTCCTATACGCACAGCCCCAACGCAACCCAACGACGCGGGGGCTGCGTGTGAGTGCGTGTGTAAGTTCGTGTTAAAATCTTAGTGGACGTAATGAACTAATGAAAGTAAATGGGGAGACCTAATGGACGGCCGGATGAAGGAAGGAAAGGGAAGGGAGGGGAAGGAGGGGGAGGATAAGGGAGAGGCAACATGGAAGGGTAAGGGAGGGGCTGAGAGAATGGAGGGGGGGGGGGGGGGTGGGGGGGTAAGAGAAGAGCCGATAAAGTGGGCAGGCTTTAATTCAGTAAATAATAGTATGGAGAGGGAGGAGAAGGGAGAGGCTAATGAAGGACCGAGAAAGAGGGAGGGAGGGAGAGAGGAAGGGAGAGAGGGAGGGATGGAGGGGAGAAAGGAGGGAGGAAGGGTGATTGAATAGGAGATAGATAGAAAGAGAAAGAGAGAGAAAGAGAGAAAAGAGAGAGAGAGAGAGAGAGAGAGAGAGAGAGAGAGAGAGAGAGAGAGAGAGAGAGAGAGAGAGAGAGAGAGAGAGACAGACAGATAGACAGAGACAGAGAAAGAAAGAATGAGAGAGAGAGAGAAAGA
>BOPN01000121.1:588943-593943 GCA_017312705.2 Penaeus japonicus
CCCCCCACCTTCCTTCGATCGCAACACCAGCCACAAAGGCCGCCGCCCTCGGAGAGCCTAAGAGCCGCGGGGTAATTATCCGGCTATTATCTCAGGTGGTGATATTAGCCACAGGTCACGTGACAGCCTACTCCCTGTGATTGATGTCTGGCTCGACACGCAACTAATGCCGCGCCGGGGATATACCTTCTTCTACCTACCTCACCCCCCCCCCCTACTCCTACTCCTACTCCTACCCCTACTACTACTCCACTACCACTACTACTACCCCTTCTCTCTGTTTCTGTCTTTATCTGTCTCTGTTTCTTTCTCTTTTCTCTTTCTCTTTCTCTTTCTCTTTCTCCCTCTCTCTCTCTCTCTCTCTCTCTCTCTCTCTTTCTACCCCGGCACACTTCTTTCGTTCTTTCTTTCTTCCTTTATTCCTTTGACTCCCTCCTTTACTCTTGTCATAACTGTTATTCTCGCTCTATCCTTCTTTTTTTCTTTCTTTCTTTCTCCCTCCTTCCCTCCCCCGGAACCCTTCCTTCGTAATTCTTATTCCTTCATCCCGTGATTCAATCCTCTTTAACTTCCTCTCTCCTCCCTTCTTCCTTCCCTCTGTCATCACCCTCCCCCTATCTCTCTCCTTCTATCTTCCTTCCCTCCACCTCCCCCTCCCTCTCTTCCCTTCCCCTCGGCCTTTCCTCCACTCCTCCTTGACCTCCTCGACCCCCCTTCCCCTTCCTCCCCTATACTCCCTTTCCACTCTCACCCTCGTCCCTCCCTTTACTCTACACGTACATACCCGTAAGTACACACGAATATATATATACGCACATGTACGCATACACGCACGACAGCCCGCGCATACTACAGCGGCGGTATGTCGACACGCACGACAAATATACAAATATGAAAAGGTTATCTGTCCTCACGCACGCACGCACGCACGCCGGCTTCCGATCGGCTGGATCTCCGTATATCTTATTCTTCGTATCTTTTCTTGTACTTTTTGGATCGCACGAGGGATTTTTTTTTTTCGTTTTCTCTATTGCTTTCTCTTTTTTTTTTTTTTTTTTTTCATCTCTCTCTCTCTCTCTCTCTCTCTCTCTCTCTCTCTCTCTCTCTCTCTCTCTCTCTCTCTCTCTCTCTCTCTCTCTCTCTCTCTTTCCCTCTCTATCTCCCTCTCTCTCTATCCTTCCATTTACTTTTAATTCTATCCCTCCCTTCCTCCCCCCTCTTCCTCCCTCCCTCTCTCCCACTCCCTCTCTCCCTCCCCACCCTCTCTCTCTCTCCTTCTTTTCTCCCTCCCTCCCCCTTCTCTCTCTCTCTCCTTCCTTTCTCCTTCTCCCTCCACCCCCCTCTCTCCCTCCTTCCTCCCTCCCTCCCTTCCTCCCCCTCCCTCCCTCTCTCCCTCCCTCTCCCTCCCCCCCTCCACCCCCTCCCTCTCCCCCTCCCTCCCCTCCACCCTCTCTCTGTCTCTCCTTTTCTCCTTCACCCTCTCTCTCTTTCTCTCTCCCAAAGCGAAAACGCCCCGGCAGCGGTGTTAAAAACTTGGGGGAATATTTTATCGCTTCGGAACTATGGAAACTGATGCAAGTTAAATGAATTCCTGCTGTAGGGAAATTTATTGCGACAGAAAACGCTCGCAATCTTGAAATATATATCGTCCTTGAACACGGGATATGAAAAGCAAGGGTCGAAAACAACTTGAAAACTTGTCTTTTCTTGTTTTGTTTTTGTGTTTTGTTTTTGTTGTTTTTTTATATCTAAGTCATCGTCTTTTTTTTGGAGGGGGCCAGGGAAGGGGGGGGATGGAATAGGAGAGGGAGGGAGGGAGGGAGGGAGGGAGGGATGGGTGGCTGGGTGGATGGATGGATGGGTGGATGGGTGGATGGGTGGGTGGGTGGATGGATGGATGGATGGATGGATGGATGGATGGATGGATGGATGGATGGATGGATGGATGGAGGGAGGGAGGGAATGAGAGAAGAGAGAGAGAGAGAGAGAGAGAGAGAGAGAGAGAGAGAGAGAGAGAGAGAGAGAGAGAGAGAGAGAGAGAGAGAGAGCGAAAGAGAGACCGAGAGCAAGCGAGCGAGCGAGCGAGAGAGAATATCTAAAGAGAGACGTAAAATTAGACGAACATATAAACAGACAAAGAGGGCGAGCGCATTCCGTCAGACTCTCCGCCAATCCGATCGAGCAAATGAAAAGGGCGTGAGGAAACAAGTCCGAGCATTGAAAGTGCATTAGTCGCCGACTCTCCCGCGCTGCGCCTCCAGCCGATCTTCTCGCGGGCGTGCGGGCGGGAAACTGCCTCGCCCTCACTCGTCCTCATCCTGACCCCCCCCCACTCCCTATCCTCTCACGATGTTCTCCCTTTTCCTTTCCTTTCCTTCCATCCCTCGATTCTTATCATTTATAATTCTCCACTATTTCCATCCTCCTCCTCCTCCTCCTCCTCCTCCTCCTCCTCCTCTTCTTCTTCTTCCTCCTCCTCCTCTTCTTCTTCTTCTTCTTCTGCTTCTTCCTCCTCCTCCTCCTCCTATTTCATCATCCATCCTCCATCCTCCTCGTTCTTCTCATCCTTTAATTATTCATTCCCTTTCCCCAACCTATCAGCTATTCCCTCTCTTTCTCCCTTCTTTCTCTCTCTCTTTTCCTTAATCTTTCTCTCCGTGACACCTTACGTCAGGATCCTTCCCCTACCAATCCTTCCCCTGCCAATCCTTCTCCTACCAACCATCCCTGTCATCCATCCATGTCATCCATCCCTATCATCCGCACATGTCATCCATCCTTGTCATCCATCCCTGTCATCCGCACATGTCATCCATCCCTGCCATCCGCACATGTCATCCATCCTTGTCATCCGCACATGTCCTCCATCCCTGTCATCCTTCCCTGTCATCCATCCTTGTCATCCGCACATGTCATCCGCACATGTCATCCTCTTCTGTGTGCCTCTTCCGGTCTGCGTTTTCAGCCGTAGCGGTACTTGCTAGACCGCGATTATTAGCCTTCACCTAATCACCTAATCATGGCCGGTCGACGCGCGAGGTGGGGTGGGTGGAGTGGGTGGAGTGGGTGGAGTGGGTGGAGTGGGTGGGGTGGAGGCATAGGTGGAGGAAGACGAGGGGGAGGATGGGGGGTGGGTGGCGGGTGGGAAGGGGGGAGGGGTGGGGGGATTGTAGGTGGAGGAGGAAGGGGAAGAAAAGGAGAAAGAGGAGGAAAGGGAAGAAAGGGAGGAGGTGGGGGACGATAAAAAGGAGGAGGGGAAGGTGAGAATGGGGAGGGAAGGAGGGAGGGAGGGAGGGAGGGAGAGGGAGGGAGAGGGAGGGAGGGAGGGAGAGGGAGAGGGAGAGGGAGAGGGAGAGGGAGAGGGAGAAAGATAAAGAGTGAGAGACGAATAAAAGAAAACACGACACTTCCGGACGGAGATCCACTATCCGACGCTCACCGACGTCGCCGTAATGACATCCGTAATTGCAACATCCCCCCCCCCCCCCCCCCCGCCAACCTCCCACCCCGAAATAAAAGGACGCCCGCGACGATCGAGAACAACCCGAAGCGCAAAGACCCATCCCGCCTCTTTACCTTCCCCGCCCACCTCCGCCCACCTCCGCCCATCCGACCTTCCAAAGACCCCCTTAAAGCGCCCGCAATCAGAGCAATCACCGCGCAATCAACGCCCGTAATCGCAAATTGCGGCCGGCGAACGGAAGGTAGGGGAAGGGAGGGCGGGGGGAGGGGGGAAAGGAGGGTAGGGGGAGAAGGGGAAGGAGAAAGAGAAGGGCCAGGAGGAGGAGGGGGAGGGGGAGGAGGAGGTGGTGGTGGGGGGAGGTGGGGGAGGAGGAGGAGGAGGAAGAGGGGGAGGAGGAGGAGGAGGTGGGGGAGGAGGTGGAGGAGGAGGGGGAGGAGGAGGAGGAGGAGAAAGTGGAGGAAGAAGGAGAGGAGGAGGTGGGGGAGGCGGGAGGTGGGGGAGGAAGAGGAAAAGGAGGAGGAGGAGGAGGAGGAGTAAGAGGAGGAAGAAGAGGAGGAGGTGGGGGAGGCGGGAGTCGGGTGAGAGAGAGAGAGAGGGAAGGGAAACAGCTCGTTGAAGACGCTGCTAAACCCAATCCCAATCAGTCGTAACAATAGCAGCGGGCCAATCACGGGCCTCGTAACCCTTTGGAAATGGAAGCCAAACGCCCGGCCTCTTTCGCAACATGATCAGGGCGGCCGCAATACAAGGCAATTAGGGGAAAAGATTGTTACCTTTAACTCGCAGTAAATTACGTATTGATTGCCTATTTATTGAGAGGGCGGAGTCATAAAAAGGCAAGGCCCCCCTGCCCCCCCTCCCCCCTCCCCCCGCAACAATGGAATGCAAATGTTTTCCTTGCAACACGCATAAAAAAGGCCGTTTATTGCAGGCGTGACGTAATTACGGTAAAAGCACTGCGGGAATCGAGGGAGGCGTGGGTATGGGGGGTCGGGGGGTGAGGGGTGGGGGTTGGGGGGTATGAGGGCGAATTCCGTGTTCAAATTACTTAAGTGAACTATTAAAAGATTATCTATCAGGCAGGGCTAGTGCAAACTCAGGATATATTTACGGGTTTGTAAAATACAAAGGAAATAACGGCTGGACCCACAGTATCAATAATAAAAATGAAGATATATATATATATATAACAATTGCAATGAAAGCAACAACGAAAATATCAACAACAATAACAAAAAAAATAATATTCTCATTCACATCAAGCAATGTTGAAAACTTCAATCTAACACTATCATTAGTCCGGTCATTTTCATATATAACCGCCTGCTGTTAACTCAAAATGTCAAATCTCATGCACGGAAAGAGATAAGAAAGAAAGAAAGAAAGAAGAAAAAAAAAAGAATCCGGTTACATTGCATATTTCCAGATTGGTAAATAAACAAATAAACAAATAAACAAATAAACATTTCTTCTTCTGCCTCCATTCCACCTCCATCTTTTCAAAACTTCTCCATCTCTAACTTCGAAACTCAACTTC
>BOPN01000121.1:598943-601443 GCA_017312705.2 Penaeus japonicus
TTTCCCTCTCTCTTCCCCTTCCCCTCTCCCTCCCCCTTCCCACCTACGCGCCTCACTCCTTCACTCAGTAAGTTCCCTTCCTATTCTCCTCTTCCTATTGACCTACTTATCATTTATTCCTTTCATCGAGATCAAGGAAGAAAGCCGCCCTCCCCTTCTCTCCCCTCTCCTATCCCCTTCCCTCCCCTCCCCCTCCCCTTCCCTTCCCTCCCCTATCCCCTATCCCCTTCCCTATCCCCTCCCTCCTCCCCTATCCCTTCCCTTCCCTTCCCTCCCTTATCCCCTTCCCTTCCCTTCCCTATCCCTTCCCCTTCCTTCCCCTTCCCTTCCCTACCCTATCCCTTCCCTATCCCCTTCCCTATCCCCTATCCACTCCCCTCCCCTATCCACTCCCCTCCCCTATCCCTTTCCCTTCCTTCCCCTCCTCCCCTATCCTATCCTCTCCTCCCCTACCCCCTCTTCCCCTATCCCCTCCCCTCCCCTATCCTCTTCCCCTCTCCCCTCCCCCCCATCCCCCCAACCTTCCCCTCATCCCCTTATCACCTCCCCTCTCCTCCCCTACCCCCTCTTCCCCTATCCCCCTCCCCTCCCCATCCCCCCCAACCTTCCCGCCGCGGACATCAAAGTTCCGGTTAACTTGTCAGAGTAAGTATTTTGGGCAAGAGGAGGGGGGTCAGTGGGGGGTGGGGGGTGGGAGAGGGAGGGGTAGGTGGTGGAGGGGAGGGGGGAGGTAAGAAATGGAGGTTAGGAAGCATGTGCTGATCGGGCGCTGCGGGGGGTGGTGGTGGTTGTGGGGGGAGGGGGAGGGTGAGGGGAGGAAGGAGGGGGGTGGGCTCCTGTCTGGAATTCTTGGGCTTTATCGTTTTGTTTCTCTTAACATTATCATTTTCGTTATTATTATTATCATGATCATCATCACCTTCATTATCATAATTAGTCTCACCTCCTCCTCCTTCTCCTCTCATTCTTTCTTTCCCCCCTTCCTCCTCTTCCTCCCTTCCCCCTTCCTCCTTCCTCCCCTTCTCCCCCTTCCCCCCTTCCTCCCCCTTCCTTCCTCCCCTTTTCCCCCCTTCCTTCCTCCCCTTCCTCCCATCCTTGCCTCTCCTCCCTTCCCCCATCCTCCCCTTCCCCCCTTCCCCCCATTCCTCCTTTCCCCCCTTCCCCCTCCCTTCTTCCCCTTCCCCCTTCCTCCCCTTCCCCCCTTCCTCCCCTTCCCCCCCATCCTCCCTTCCCCCCTTCCTGCACCTCCCCTTCACCCCATTCCTCCTTTCCCCTTTCCTCCCTTCCCCCCTTCCAGCACCTCCCCTTCCCCCCACTTCCCCTCTTCCTCCCCTTCCCCCCCTTCCCCCCCATCCTCCCCTTCCTCCCATCCCCCCCGTCCCCCCTTCCTTCCTCCCCTTCCCCCCTTCCCCCTTCCTCCCCTTCCCCCCCTTCCCCCATCCTCCCTTTCCCCCCCGTTCCTCCCCTTCCCCCCTTCCTCTCCCCCTCTCCCTGCATCTCCTCTTCTCAGCCTCTTCTCAGCCTCCTTCGACCGCGACCACGATGAAGGAGACTTTGGTCGATCAGTTCCCAGAAGTCGACCCCGGAAAACAGTTGATCTGGTGGGGGGAGGGGGATGGGGAGGGGGAGGGGGGGAGGTCGTCGAGGTGTATTTGTCGACTGAGACGATTCGATCTGCTTCTCAAGACGGCTCCTTGTTCTTTCTCTTTCTCTTTTTTTTTCTTTCTCTTTTTCTTTCTCTCTTTCTCTTTTCCTTACTCTCCCCCTTCTTCTTCTTCTTCTTCTTCTTCTTCTTCTTCTTCTTCTTCTTCTTCTTCTTCTTCTTCTTCTTCTTCTTCTTCTTCTTCTTCTTCTTCTTCTTCCTCTATCTCTATCTCTATCTCTCTTTACTTCTCCCTCTCAAAAGAGCAAAAAATAACACCAACGCAAAGCAAAGCAAAATAACAATCATCATAACAAAACCAACAACAATGATAATGACCATCAATAATAATAATAATAATAATAATAATAATAATAATAATAATAATAATAATAATAAAAATAATAACAATAATAATAACCAAACTTTCCCCGAGAGAAAGGACACAAAAACCACCATCAATAATAATGATGATAATAATAATAATAATAATAATGATAATAATAATAATAATCAAACTTTCCATGAGAGAAAGGAGAACGAAAGCCACCAGCAAAATTTCCTACCTACCCACCATCATAATCAAGAAAGCAATTTACTCTTGTTTGGCTAACGTTGACATCAAAGTCTGTCCTTGAATTCAAATACCTCTTGATAAACAGTATATTTTACCCCTCGCTTTTTTTTTTCTTTTTTTTTTTTGAGGGGGGGTGAAGGGGGGAAGGGGTTGGGTGGAGGGGGGGTTAAGGCTTATTTGACAGTGCCGAAGGGAGAAAGAGACGAAATGAAGGGGGGAGGGAGGGAGGGAGGGAGTGGGAGGGAGGGAGGGGGGGAGGGAGGGAGGGAGGGAGTGGGAGA
>BOPN01000121.1:608943-611443 GCA_017312705.2 Penaeus japonicus
ATATATATATATATATATATATATATATATATATATATATATATATATATATATATATATATATATATACATATATGCATACACACACACCCACCCACCCTACCCTGACCCTGACCCTCACCTTCTCTCTCTCCTCAACCCCTCACCCTTCAACCCCTCACCCCCCTCCCCCCAAAAAAAAAGAGATGAAAAAAAATTCACCCGTAATTCCCGGTCCGTCCTCGCGCAAAGCAAGAGAGAGAGAGAACAGCCGGTAAGTCGTACCTGTGGAACAAACGAGAGATTATTAGAATGTGAAATCGGCGTCGGCAAAATCCCATTCCTCTCAGGTACCTAATTCTATTCCAGCGCGCAATTTACTGCCACGTGGAGGGAGGGAGGGAGGGAAGGTGGGAGGGAGGGTGGGAGGGAAGGTGATAGGGTGGGAGGGAAGGTGGGAGGGTGATAGGGAGGGAGGGAGAGTGGTAGATAGATAGATGGAGAGAGAGAGAGAGAGAGAGAGAGAGAGAGAGAGAGAGAGAGAGAGAGTGAGAGTGAGAGCGAGAGCGAGAGAGAGAGAGAGAGAGAGAGAGAGAGAGAGAGAGAGAGAGAGAGAGAGAGAGAGAGAGAGAGAGAGAGAGAGAGAGAGAGAGAGAGAGAGAGAGAGAGAGAGAGAGAGAGAGAGAGAGAGAGAGAGAGAGAGAGAGAGAGAAAGAGAAAGCGAGAAAGAGATATATAGAGAGAGAGAGAGCGCGCGAAGGACAGACCGACAGACCGACAGACAGACAGACAGACAGACAGGCAGACAGACAGAAAGCGAGAGAGAGAGAAAAACAAAAACAAATGCCGACTAACATCCGCGCTGCGTCGAGCCCGTCCTCGCCCTATTATAGGAAAATTAATTAACTGGGTCTCAATTCCTCAAAAGTAGACACTATCTGCAATCATTATTAACGTTATCATATCTGTGTGTCAAATTGAAATCGATTAGGCATCGGCGACTCATATTGGAAATAAATGAGAAATGGGACCGAGCGTTGACTGTCAAAGCAGTTAATATCTAAATTCTTTGAGTGGATGTGTGTGTGTGTGTGGGAGAGAGAGAAACAGGGAGAGAGGGAGAGGGAGAGAGAGAGAGAGAGAGAGAGAGAGAGAGAGAGAGAGAGAGAGAGAGAGAGAGAGAGAGAGAGAGAGAGAGAGAGAGAGAGAGAGAGAGAGAGAGAGAGAGAGAGAAAGAGAGAAAGAGAGGAGAGAGAGAGAGAGAGAGAGAGAGAAATACAGAAATATAAAAATATAAAAATAAATCAAGAAAGAAAAAGAGAAACCAAAACAGAACAAACAGACAAGACCCAGAGAGACAGAGAAGGTGAGTGCCACAGAGATCCACGGACGGTGCCCGAGGTGCCAGCGCTCCGGTGCACACACCCCTAGAGGGAGTGCAAGCGGCTGTAAGTAATATTTGATATTAGACTTCTAACTCCCTCATGCTCAACCAAGCCCACAATTTGTTTGTAACCCAGAGGCTGTAGTGGAGTAAATTGACGGTGTTGTTGCAGCTATCACTCTTTATTCTTCATTTTGCGGGGCTGCGGTTGAAATGGCACCCTCCTTCCTTCTTCCTCTCTTTCTTCCTTTCTTCCTTCTATGCCTTTTCGTGTTCTCGATATTTTCCTTCTTCTTATCTTTTTTTCTTTCTTTCATACTCTTCCCTGTCCTCGTTATCTTCCTTCTTCCTCTCTTTTTTTCTTCCTTCCTTCCTTAATCTTCCCTGCCCTCTCTATCTTCCTTCTTTATCTCTTTCTTCCTTCCTTCCCTATCCTCTCCTATCATCTCTATCTCTCTTCTTCCTCTTTTCCTTCTTTCCCTTCCCCGTTTATCTCCCTTCTCCCTCTTTTCCTTCTTTTTATTCCCTCTCTATCTCCCTTCTTCATCTTTTTCTTCCTTTCCTTCTATCTACCTTCCTTTCCTCCCGCTACTCTCTCTTTACTTTCGTCCTTCCTCCTCCTCCTCCTCCCTCCCTCTCTTCCCTCCCTCCTTCCTCCATCTCCCTTACAGCAAGCGGGAAACAGTAGGATGGGGAGGAGGATAGAGGATAGAGTCGTGAGAGAGGAGGAGGAGGAGGTGAGGAAGTGGGGGGAGGGAGTGGGGGGTGGGGTAAGTGAGAGGGAAGCCCCCTGCCCCCCCCCACCCGGCCCCCTCCGCCCCCCACCTCCCGCCTGGTCTTTTCGAGGGGGAAAATATGATGAAAGGTTATAAAACATGCATGGAGTCACCTCGTGAGTTGAGTCCGAGATGAAGAGGGTGAGGTCGAAGATAGAGGAAGAGGAGATGGAGGAGGAGGATAAAAGGGGAGATAAAGAGGAACTTTGGAAGGATAGAGGGGTAGATAGTCATAGCTAGGTAAATAGGTAAAGATATATAAAAGATAAATTCCTCGGAGAAACGTGTAGATAGATAAGACGACCTGGAAACAGACAGAGTGAAAGGGAGAAGTTAATGTTAATCTATTAATCTGGAACTT
>BOPN01000121.1:613943-628943 GCA_017312705.2 Penaeus japonicus
AAGCGTCCTGACAGACCCACTCGCCTTGTGCAATGTGCATATTGATGGCGAGTCTGCAACGAGCGCAAGGGCATAAGGGCATACCACTTCTGACGGAGGAGGAGGCGGCCGTGGGCATGCAGCTGGATGCATGGGTGTGTGATTATGCCACCTGTGCATGGGAGAATTTACTTCCTGCGCATCGATACGGGCGTGGAAGTGGGTTTGTTTGTGTGTGTGTGTGAGTGTGTGTGTGTGTGTGTGTGTGTGTGTGTGTGAGTGAGTGAGTGAGTGTGTGTGTGTGTGTGTGTGTGTGTGTGTGTGTGTGTGTGTGTGTGTGTGTGTGTAAAAAAATAAATGAATAAATAAATAAATAAATAAATATATATATATATACATATATAAACTCATATACATATACACATACATATGCATACACATCCACACATCACCTCATACGCACACCCTCGCACCGGTTCGCGTTATTCAAAGTCATGTCCACAGATAGTTTTCCTCCAAAGCGGCAGTTGTGGAGGACGGCGGACAAGCTACAGTTACAAGCCGGGCCGTCATCCTGGCCGCGATGTGTCCGCTCGCATTTGAGTATTCAGCGGCCCTCAGGGACGGCTAATCCGGACCGTCCATGCTCGCTCCCTCGTTCGCTCGCTCGCTCGCTTGCTCGCTTTCGTCTAGGCTCTCGCTCTCGCTCTCTCGCTGTCTTTCTCGCTCTCTCGCTCTTGTTGTCTGTGTCTATGTTTGTCTGTCTGTCTGTCTTGTCTGTCTGTCTGTCTGTGTCTGTCTCTCTCTCTATATATATACATGAAAATTCACTGTAATAAATGGACGAGATGGAGAAGGAGAAGGAGGAGGAGAAGGAGGAAGAGAAGAAGAAGGAGGAGGAGGAGGAGGAGGAGGAGGAGGAGGAGGAGGAGGAGGAGGAGGAGGAGGAGGAGGAGGAGGAGGAAGAGAAGAAGAAAAAGGAGGAGGAGGAGGAGGAGGAAGAGAAGGAAAAGGAAGAAGCAAAAGAAGAAGAGGAGGAGGAAGAGGAAGAAGAAGAGGAGGAGGAGATGAAGAGTAGAATAAGCAGAATGAACTGATTTAAACATTTAATGCCTGTTTTCTTTTTTTTTATCTAACTCTCCCTCGTCGTCTTCTCTCCCTTTTTTTTCCCTCCCTCTCCCTCTTCCCTCCATTCTTTTCTCTCTCTCTCCCTTCCCCCTCTGCCTCCACCTACCCTCTATCCTATACCCACCCTCCGTCTATCTATTCTCCCTCCTTACACCCTCTCCCTCCCTCCCTCCCTCCCACCAACCCCCCTAGACCCACCCAAATCCTCCCACCCACCCAGACCCACCTAGACCCACCCAGACCCCCCTAGACCCACCCACTCCCTCCTCCCACCAACCCACCCACTCCCACCAACCCACCCACCCTCTCAACCCACCCACCCACCCACCCTCTCCCCCGTGTGTCACTGTGGTCCGGTGGGATAACCATCAACATGTAAATGGTAGGTAACGCGACACGGGAAGGTCTGCGTTGCGTCGCCATCTGGTCACGCTCCGAGGATTCTGCGGTCAGCATCCGACGGCCCTTGTTGCATATATTGCTTAGTTACGTGAGCTTTTGTTTCGTTGGGGGGGGAGGGGAGGGGGAGGGGGAGGAAGGGGGTGGGGGAGGAGTCTTGTTCTCTTTCTTGTTTCCTCCTCCTCTTTCTTATTCTTCGTCTTTGTTTTTCTTCCCTTTTTTCTTCTTCTTCACTATTTTTTTGTTCTTCATTTTCTTCTTCTTCTTCTTCCCCATCCTCTTCTTCCATTTATTTTCCCTCCACCTTCTATTATTCTCCCCCTCCTCCCCCACCCCTTTCTCATCTTCCTCTTCCTTCTCCTCTTCCTCTTCCTCCTCCTCTTCCTCTTCCTCTTCCTCTTCCTTTTCCTCTTCCTCTCCCAAACCAAGCTTCGAAATCCCTTTGTGTCCCAAACACAGAAGCAAGGGGGGGGAGGGGAGGAGAGGGGAGGGGAGGAGAGGGAAAGGGGGGGGCGTAGTAATTCCATCGATCTTACGACTGGTTTGTTGCACTTAACAATGTTATATTGCATTTATGTCGTGGAAATAGCGGCGGTTAGGTTGGAACAAGTCAATGAGAGAGAGAACAAGCTAATTTCCTTTTTTTTTTTTCTTAACTCGAACCACTGTAGAAGTGCTACTGGCAACTTTCTCTTCCCGAAGTACGGTGCCGGGGAGGAAAAAAGTCATGAACTTTTGGCATAACTGAATTATTTATGAAACCGTGCAACACATGTCCGAATACAGGCACGTTCAAATACAGGAACATATAGAAACACATTCACACATATACACACACACACACACACACAAACACACAAACACATACAAACACAAACAAACACAAACAAACACAAACACCACCCTACCCACCTTCCCCTACAAACCCCCCTCCCACCCCTTCCCCCACAAACACACCCTCCCCTCCCCCTCCCTACATACACACACAACCCCAAACCCACATACACACATTCATATAAACTCCCACGGTACACATGGCCACACACACACACACACACACACATACACACACACACACACACACACACACACACACACACACATATATATATATATATATATATATATATATATATATATATATACACTCATATATATATATATATATATATATATATATATATATATATATATATATATATATATATATATATGCACTCACACACACACACACAAATTGTTAACTTATTATCGAAAATGAAGTTATCAACATCCAAATTGTATCGACTGATGGAAAATTAGATAAACATTCTCTTAACAGACAGTGATCTTAAATCACACATATAAACACATAGAATATATAAGTTTAAAAATCTAGACAATCTGTAGTTTCTATACAAGGCCAAATATATTTCGAAAATAGAAAACATCGAAAATGCATTTATGATTAATGGCCAATTGGCTAAAAACATCATTTTATATCATCTTTATCCCTGAAAATCTTATTATAATAGGCTTGTTGGGGATTCGAGTAAAGAAAGCAGGGGGAAGGAAGAGAGAGAGAGAAAAAAAAAAAGAGAGAGAGAAAGAGAGAGAGAGAGAGAGAGAGAGAGAGAGAGAGAGAGAGAGAGAGAGAGAGTGAGAGAGAGAAAGAGAGTAAGAGAGAGAGAGAGAGAGACCGAGAGAGAGAGAGCAAGAGATAAAGAGACAGAAAAAAAGAGAGCGTGAGAGAAACAGAAACAGACAAAAAAGAATAACCCCTTTATAATTATTTTTCCGATCTTTCTCTTTTCTAATCAATCTAAGCTACATGATACCCCTTCCTGACCTCTTCAGAAGCATTTACACTCCAAATACACCCGACAACACCACGTAGTTGACAACTTCACATTCCATGACGTTTGAATAGCTATACCACTCTCATTTCCGACTTTGGTCTACCTTTCTTCATAGACGTCGATGCAGGATGCTATAACATGTCTAAACATGTACAGGCAAAGACGTCTTCTGATATTACACTAATTCCTAACCCCTTATTTCAGACTCAGTCAGTCAGTTGAAAGTCGAGTCTCCACTTACTAATACAAACTTTTTGAAGCTTTTGTCGTTCTTGGATCCTAGATTATCGTTATTTTTTTTTCCTTTTTTTTGTATGTTTCTACTCACTATTTTTTTTCTTATTTTTTTCTTTTTGTAAAACGGACTGGATTGACTCGGCGTACTTACGGTAAGTAAAAGCGGGGAAACTTTATGGCTGTTTGTAAGATTGGCGAGCTAACTCTGACTTTTTTTTTCCTTTTTTGTAAATTAAGTCTTCTCTGTTTTGTTGTTGTTGTTGCTATTGTCGGTGCACAATTTTTGTCTTTTTGTGTTGTTTTCATCACTGAGATCGAAATCTATTCATTGTTGTATAAGTTGTTTTTGTTTTCGTGAACTTAATATCACTCTCGTCATTCCCATCGTTAAATCTGTGCACGATAAGACTAGATAAAAATATAACGCACAGTGCTAGGCAGTAGACCGTAGATGGTACAGACAATAGATGGTGTACACGATAGACGATCGAATGCAGCGAGAATTGGGCCCAAGATCGAGAGGGAGAGGGAGAGGAGAGAGGGGAATAAAGAGAGGAGAGGGGAAAAGGGAGGGAAGGGAGGGGGGAGGGAGGAGGGGACAGAGAAGAGGGGAAAAGGGAAGGGAAAGAGGGAGAGAGGAGAGGGGAGGGGAGAGAGGAGAGGTGAATGGAGAGAGGAGAGGGGAGAAGGGAGAAGGGAAGGGAAAGAGGGCGAACGGGGGGTGGGGGGGTGAGGGGGCATGAGAGTGGTCGTCTTTGAGTGGTCGTTCCACACGTCACAAGGGTGATTCCAGGAGAGACAGACGGCATGGGAATGGCATATGGAATGACATCAATTTTCTTCTGAACTACAAGGAACAGAATTGGCTTCTACACACACATCTGCTCTCCTTCGTACCTCTGCGTGGTGGTGGGCGTCTGTGTGTGTCGTGTTGTGTTGTGTTGTGTGGTGTGGTGTTGTGTGGTGTGGTGCGGTGTGGTGTTGGGCGTCTGTGTTATGTTGTGTTGTGGTGTGGTGTGGTGTGGTGTGGTGTGGTGTTGTGTTGTGTGGTGTGTTGTGTTGTGTTGTGTGGTGTGGTGTTGTGTGGTGTGGTGTTGGGCGTCTGTGTGTGTTGTGTGTGTTATGTTGTGTGGTGTGGTGTGGTGTGGTGTGGTGTGTTGTGTTGTGTTGTGTTGTGTTGTGTTGTGTTGTGTTGTGTGGTGTGGTGTGGTGTGGTGTGGTGTTGTGTGGTGTGGTGTGGTGTGGTGTTGTGTTGTGTTGTGTTGTGTTGTGTTGTGTGGTGTGGTGTGGTGTGGTGTGGTGTGGTGTTGTGTGGTGTGGTGTGGTGTGGTGTGATGTGATGTGGTGTCGTGTTGTGTCGTGTCGTGTTGTGTCGTGTCGTGTCGTGTTGTGTCGTGCCACATCGTCGTGTCATGTTGAACTGTATGTGTTTCTCAATCAATCAAAGTAAAAACACATACACACACACGACACAAGGCAACACACTCACACACACAAACACACCATTATGACATATTCCCTGCACCGCATCAACATCTTTCCCATAGATATAGATATCTCCCATAGATATAGATATACCAATATGGACTCCTCGTTCTCTGGGACTGCCTATTTTCGCCATCCACATCAATGTCCTCCTTTTACGATCTATTTTCCATTCATATGTATTTCTCCGTTTTCTGCATCCCATCACAAGCGTAAAAAAAAAGAAGAAAAAACTTCACCAAACATCTGCTTCTATTTATCTTTCCTATTCTTTGGCTTATTCTTTCTTTAATATCTACTCGTGTTTTGCTTATTCATAAAAGAAATACATATTCTTTACTTGTTTATTTTACATTTAATTCTTAGTTTTCCTCCCTTTTTTTAAAGATTTGACTCCTGCAGGATGCCTTTTTTAAAAAAATCTTTATATACTAAATCTTTCACCCTCTCCCTCGACACCACTAGCCCAGACGCGGCCGAAGGAAGGACACACCCAGTCAGCCCCCCTCCCCCCTACCCCTCCCCCCTACCCCCCCCCCCCCACCCCCCTCCTTCTTCCTCCTCGACCGGAAGCCAATATCGGAGCATATCGCACCAATCCCACCGCCTCATCACATAATATAGGACGCACTCAGCAGCTTCCTCTTGCCGATGGCCCGAGCCAGACGGTCGAAGCACATAAAAAGAGGGCCATGATGTGCCTGATGTTACTCTGTGTACGTGCATGTGTGTAAGGGATGGGTGAGGGGGGAGTGAGGGGGGTGAGGGGATGAGGTGAGGGTGTAGGGTGGGTGGGTGGGTGAGTGTGTGTGTGTGTGTGTGTGTGTGTGTGTGTGTGTGTGTGTGCGTGTGCGTGTGCGTGTGCGTGTGCGTGTGCGTGTGCGTGTGCGTGTGCGTGTGCGTGTGCGTGTGCGTGTGTGTGTGTGTGTGTGTGTCTCCATGCATACGAGGCTGTCCGTGGCCAGATTCCACACTCCCCCTCATCCTCATATGCCTTTATATGAAGTATGCGAAAATGCCGATCGTCCTGGATAACCCAGACTGTCATATCCTATGTCCGCCTCGGGTTCCACATGGTGACATGGGCGGCATATGAGGTGGGGAACGAGGGAGAGGGATGGGGGGCGGGGGGGAGGGAGAAGAAGGAGGGAGGGGGAGAGAGAAGAGAGAAGAAGGAGGGAGAGGAAAGGGAGAGGAAGTTAGGAAAGAAGGGGGGGAAGAGGGGCGAGAAGGAGGGATAGGGGGGAGGGAGGGGGAGAGGAGGGGGAGGAAGGAGAGGGGGGGGGTGAGAAAGAGGGGAGAGGAAGAGGAGAAGGGAGATGAGGGCGGGGAGAAAAGAGGGAGGAGGAAGAGGAGGAGGAGGAGGAGGAGGAGGAGGAGGAGGAGGAGGAGGAAGAGGAGGAGGAGGGGGGGGGGGGCGTTATCGCTTTTGCCTGAGGGCGACTGTGATACATGACGATGTAAACTGAGAAAGGCAGGAAAGGATGCAGAAGATTTATCTTTCAAGAAGGAAAGAAGGAAAATAATTGATTAGTTGTGAATAAGAAGGAAAATTAGAAGCATGATTAAGTACAGTCATGTCAGCCATTACAAAATTTGAAATATTCCCTTTATCAAATATTTTTGATATTCTTTTTTTTAAATCATATATGAAAGAAATCATTAATAAAATGAATAGAGAATAATTGAAATTATAAAAGATGAATCAGTAGTTACATAACCTTTTATAAAACAAAAATGACTTTCAAAATCAAAGTCAGATAACCTGTTCTTAGACAAAGAAGACGTCACATAACAACAGATCTAAAAAAGGGTCCCATACCCTTAGCCTCATTTACTTTTATCATGTTTGATAAGAAAAAAAAGGAAAAAAAATATCTTCCCTTCCTTTTTTACGGACCCATTTCTCTTTCTCATTTTATCCTCCCTTTCTGACCTTTTGTCGTTATACTCCCTTTCTTATTTTCTTTCCTTTCCCTTCATTTACACTCACTCTCTTCCCTATCTCCCTTTTTTTAACGTCATCCTCCTTTCTCGTCTTATACTCCCTTCTCCCCTTTTATCATTATTCTCCCTTCGTCCCTTTAATCATTATCCTCCCTTCCTCCCTCCTCTGCGTTATCACCATTATCCCTTCCATTCATTTATCTAACCCTAAAATCCTTATTTTTTCAAACTTTATCCTTCCACTTACTCTTAATCCAAACCGTCACAACAACATGTCACAAACGCAGGCAGTCAAAGCAAGATTGACATGACTAATTCCTCCTTCTCCCTTTTTTCCTCTTGTCTTCCCTCTTCCCTTTCTTACCTAACTTTTCCTTTCTTCTTTCTTCTTACCTCTCTTCTCTATTTCCTATTCTTCCCTCTCTTTTTTTATTCTCTTTCTAATATCTTCCTTCTTTTTTTCTCTTTTTCTCCTTTTTCTCCTCTTCTCTCTTTCCTTTATCTTTATTTTATCTTTCTTTTCTTCCTTTCCCCTCTCTTCCCCACTCCCCCTTTCCCCCCTCTCCTTTTCCCTTTCCTCTTATTTTCACCCTCTTGCCCTTCTCGTTCTCTCTCCTCCTCCTCCCCTTCTCTCCCTCTTGTTCCCTCTCCTCCTTCTCCCCCTCCTACCACCTCCTCCACATTAAATTCCCTCCACTCTCCCCTATTTTCTTCTCCTCTCTCTCCGTCTCTTTATTCCTCCTTCGCCATCCATCCCACCTACCTACCCACCCAAATCCGTCCCCCTCCTTTCCTTCTTCCCTCCGTAACCCTCCCCCTCCCCCACACACCTTCCCTCCCTAACCCTCCCCCTCCCCCTCCCCTACACAGCTTCCCTAACCCTTCCCCTCCCCCTCCCCCACACACCTTCCCTCCCTAACCCTCCCCCTCCCCCTCCCCTACACAGCTTCCCTAACCCTTCCCCTCCCCCTCCCCCACACACCTTCCCTCCCTAACCCTCCCCCTCCCCCTCCCCTACACAGCTTCCCTAACCCTTCCCCTCCCCCTCCCCCACACACCCTTCCTAACCCTCCCTCTAACCCTCCCCCACACACCCTCCCTTACCTCCCCTCCTCCCCGCTTCCCCCTCCCCATACCCCTTCCCCTCCCCCTCCCCATACCACTTCCGCCAAGCCGTTCTCCTCCGTTATTTACGACCGGGTCTCCGTAGCAGACACAACAATCAGCGTCATTATCAAAATCGCCCGTGATATCATGAGCGCCACCGCCGCGAGACAGACCAGGCCTAAGTGCTCGGGATTTTTATTCGCCAATTTTTTTTTTCCTTTTTTTTCCTTTTTCCTTTTTTTTTTTTTTTTTTTTCTTTCACAGAGGTCGTTCCTTGTCCTTGATCTCGAGCAATGCCGGATTTGCAAATTACTGTGTGTGTGTGTTATTATTTCGGGTACAGATACTGAATAGAGATTAAGAGATAGATAGATAGAGAGAGAGAGGGGGGAGAGAGAGAGAGAGAGAGAGAGAGAGAGAGAGAGAGAGAGAGAGAAAGAGAGAGAGAAACAGGATCTAAAAGATGACAAACAGATGCCGGAAGTTTGGTTTGTCAGGTGAAGGGGACGAGGAGGGAGGGAGTAGGGAGGGGGAGGAGAGGGATGGAAGGAGAGGAGGGTATAAGGGAGGGAGAGATGGAGGGAGACAGGGAGATGGAGGGGGAGAAGGAAAGGGGGAGGGGTGTTATAAGCTGGCCTGAGCAACAATTATGTCGTCGTTTACAAACAAGAACGGTTGCAATAAACCTTCCCCCTCCCCCCTCCTCCTCCCTCCCCCTCCCCCTCCCCCCTCAAAACCACAACCTTCTCACACTTATCAACATTCTAAGAGGAAGCATTACTTATTGCCTCACATACAACAGACAGAGGTGGTAGGGGGCAGGGGCTAAGTAGCAGGGAAGTGGCAGGGAGGTGGTAAGTAGTAGGCAGGTGGTAGGGAGTAGGTTGGGAGTAGGGGGAGGTGGTAGCAGGTAGGGGATTGGGAGTAGGGGGGTAGGGGCACTAAGTGGCAGGGAGGTGGTAGCAGGTAGGGGGGTTGGGGAGCAAGTGGTAGATGGGTAGGAGGTAGGGGGGTTGGGGGGCAAGTGGTAGATGGGTAGGAGGTAGGGGGGTTTGGGGGATAATGGTAGATGGGTGGTAGGTGGTGACAGGTAGATAACAGGTTACAGGTAGAAGGTACGTGGTAAGAAACAATGGTAATAAACTAATGGTAAATAGTAATGAAAAACGAAAATTGACAAAGAAAAAGAAAAAACAGGAAAACACGAAATTATCCAAGCAAAAGTACTTATTAAATTGCAATGAAAATGTAATGAGAAAAGTGCAGCGACTTGGAGGACAGTAATTGCACTGCCTGGAGAGAATGATGATAATGATGAAGAGCAGGAGGAAGAGGAGAAGAAGATGGGGAAAGACATAACACGTAATAAAGCGAAGAAGAGCACGAAGGAAGACAAGAGCACGAATAATTACAATAATAATGATGATAATAAAAATAATAACAGTAATAATAACAATAGTAATTATGATGATGATGATGATGATAATGGTGATGATAATAATAATAGTGATAATGATAATGATAATGATAATAATAATAATAATAATAATAATAATAATAATAATAATAATGGAGGAGAGAGTAGTAAAAGAAGAAATAAAAGGAATGGAATTAAAAAAAGGAAGAAAGAGAAGGAGCAGAGAACAGGAAAGACATAAGACAAAAGAAGAATCAGAAAACAAAAAGAACAAAAAAAAAAAAAAAAAAAAAAAAAAAAAACAAGAAAAACAACAGAAGGAAGAAGACGAAGAACCGAATTACAAAGACAACAAACAAAAAAACAAAAAACAAAACAACAGCCTCGTCTCATGTCAAAGGAAACAGAGGAGTGAGATGATAAAGAAGACTGAAGAAACGATAAAAGAAGAAGATAAGGAGATAATGAAAGGTCGGAGACAGCGTAATACGCAGTAAATAAAAGGAAGAATTGAAAGAACGACGCTAATTAAGAGAACAAGCCGAAGAGGCAAAAAGGAGGAAGAGAAGGAGGAGGATGGAGAGGAGGAGAAGAAGGAGGAGGAAGGAGGAAGAGGAGGAGGAGGAGGAAAAGGAGGAGTAGGAGGAAGGAGGGAGAGGAAGAAGGAGGAGGAGGAGGAGGAGGAGGAGGAGGAGAAGGAAGAGAAGGAGGAGTAGAAGGAGAAAGAAGGACTAAGAGATGGAGGAGGAGGAGGAGGAGGAGGAAGAAGAAAAGGAAGAGGAGGAGAAGACGGAGGAAGAAAAAGAGGAGGAGGAGGAGGAAGAGGAAGAAAAAGAAGGAGGAAGAGGAGAAGAAGCAGATATAGAAAAAGCAGGAAGAGGGAATAAAGAGATTCCAAAAGGAGATGTTAGAGGAAGTGGATGAGGAGAAAACAACAACAAAAATATGATGAGCGATGAAGGAGGGAAAGGAAGAGGCAGAGAAAAAAGTAAAGAACAAAAACAACGATTAAAAAAAAAACAAAAAAATGTAAGAAAAAAAACTATTCCAAACCCCCTACCCCCATCATACCCCTACCCCTCAATACCCCAACCCCCTACCCCTTACCCACTACCTCACCATACCCCCTACTCCACCCCACCTCTAACCATTAACAGGTGAGCGAGGCTGGCAAATAACACAATCGTGGGCGTGTGGGCGGGTGGGCGTTCGCGTGTCTCCTCTATACAGGTGTCCCGGCGTGACGTCACCATCTTACAACGTCTTCGAAAGGGGGGGGTGAGGGGGGAAGTGAGTGTGGATAATGCAATGGGGGTTTTGTTGTTGTTGTTCTGTGGATAATATAACTTTTGATGCTATGTTGCTGTTATGCCTTTCTCTGGTTGTTTTTTTCTTTTCTTTCTTTTCTTTTCTTCTCCCCCTCCCCTCTTTCCCTCCCTATCCTATCTTCTCTTCCTTTCCATCTTCTCTTCTCACCTCCATCATCCCACTCCCTCCTTCTCCTCTTCTCCTCCCTCCCCCCTCATCCCACTACCACCCCCTCCCTCCCTCCCTCCCTCCTTAGTTCCCTCCCTCCCCTCCTTCCCTCCCTCCCTCCCTCGACTCCCCACAACATAACCCTTTTCCTTTTGGCTCGAAGGACCGCCCCCCGCCACGGCCACCGCCAGATCTCCTTCTGCCCCTTCTTCAGAAAATAAAAAAAAGGGAGGGAGGGGGGAGGCGGGAGGGGCGCCCTTGCTTCTTGCATAAGTCCTTAGTCTTACATTCGTAATCTGGTAAGACGATTACTTATTCACGTCATCTTGCGCAAGAACAACATGTCGTGGATTTTCATTTCTTTATTTATTTTTTTTGGGAGGGGTGGAGGGGGAGAGGGGGAGGGAGGGGGAGGGAGAGAGGGAGGGAAAGGGAGAAGGGGGAGGGGAGAGGGGAAAGGGAGTTTCTTCTTATCACCTTTTTTAGTCCTTATTTTCTCTATATGTCTTCATATCTTTGGG
Source organism: Penaeus japonicus (assembly GCA_017312705.2). Lineage (NCBI taxonomy): Eukaryota > Metazoa > Arthropoda > Malacostraca > Decapoda > Penaeidae > Penaeus > Penaeus japonicus. The sequence continues at coordinate 625,478 of BOPN01000121.1, forward strand.
GGGATGGGGTGAGGGGTAGAATAAAATGGGAGGAGGGGGGGCGGTTCTCTTTCTCTCCAGGTCTTCGGGCTTTAATCTCGAGAGGGGAGAGAGAGGAGGGGGGGGAAGGGGGGAGTAGAATGAGATCCGTTTGTTTAATAGAACACTTGGGAAAACAAACAGGAAATAGGACATATATGCTTACGTATATACAACACGCGTCCGCAGAGAAACACGAGAGAGAGAGAGAGAGAGAGAGAGAGAGAGAGAGAGAGAGAGAGAGAGAGAGAGAGAGAGAGAGAGAGAGAGAGAGAGAGAGAGAGAGAGAGAGAGAGAGAGAGAGAGAGACAGAGACAGAGAAAAAGAGAGAGAAAGAGAGAGAGAGAGAGAGAGAGAGAGAGAGAGAGAGAGAGAGAGAGAGAGAGAGAGAGAGAGAGAGAGAGAGAGAGAGAGAGAGAGAGAGAGAGAGAGAGAGAGAGAGAGAGAGAGAGAGAGAGAGAGAGAGAGAGAGAGAGAGAGAGAGAGAGAGAGAGAGAGAGAGAGAGAGAGAGAGAGAGAGAGAGAGAGAGAGAGAGAGACAGAGAGAGAGAAGACAGCAAAGCAATATGGCCGATAGCTCAGCTCTAGTGAAGGTTGGCCACATAACAATAATCGTAAAGGCGGGAGGGGGGGGGGGGGTAGAGAGGTGGTAAAATACATAGATGGAATTTCTTACAAAGGTCGTTAGAAGTAGTACTAGAATATATACACATGTGCGTGTGTATGTATATTTGTGTGTGTGTGTGTGTGTGTGTGTGTGTGTGTGTGTGTGTGTGTGTGTGTGTGTGTGTGTGTGTGTGTGTGTGTGTGTGTGTGCGCGCGTGCGTCCGTGTGTACGTGTCTCCTCCCTCTCCCTCTCCCTCCCCTCTCCTTCTCATCGCCCCTCCACCTCCCCTACTTTCCCTCCCTCCCTTCCCTCCCTCCCTCCCCCTCCCTCCCTCCCCCCCCCCCTCCCTCCCTCCCTCCCTCCCTCCTCCCCCCACTTTCCCTCCCTCCCACTTTCCCTCCCTCCCTCCCTCCCTCCCTCCCTCCCTCCCTCCCTCCCCCTGCCTCTCCCTCTCCCTCTCCACCCCCCACACTTTCCCTCCCTCCCTCCACCTCCCCCCACTTTCTCTCCCCCCCTCCCCCCCCCCCCCATCCGGGAAGGAACGAATCGCCGGCTCCAGAGGCCCCCATCAAGCGCCGGAAGTGAACATCTCACAATCATATCTCCAGCTTCCTCACATACAGCACTAATCACCGAGGCATTAGTTTCTGGCACGAACTTATTCCCTCCTTCCCTCTCTCTCTCTCTTTCTCTCTCACTTTCTCTCTTCTTCCTTCTTTCTCATCTCTCTCTTCGGTATTTTCTTTTCTCTTTTCTACTCTCTTTCTCCTCTCTATCTTCGGGATTTTTTCTTCTTTTTTTCTCTCTTCTTCCCTCTTTCTCATCTTTCTCTTCGGCATTTTCTCTTCTCTCTCTTCGGCACTTTCTCGTCTCCTTTCTCTCTTCTTTTCTCTTTCTCTCTATCTTCGTCACTTTCTCGTCTCCTTTCTCTCTTCTTCCATCTTTCTTCTTTTATTTCACTCTCTCTCTTCGTCACTTTCTCGTTTCCTTTCTCTTTCCTTCCATCTTTTTCATCTCTCTTTCTCTTCGCCCTTTTCTCTTCTCCTTTCTCTCTTCTTCCCTCTTTCTCTTCTCTCCTCCACTTTCCCTACTTCTGCTCTTCTCTCCTCCTCTACGCTTCCCTCCTTCCCTCCTCCCATCCCCCTCCCCCCTCCGGGTGGAGAGGGGGAGAGGAAGAAAAAAAAAATCAAAAGAAGCAGATCATTTTGTACCCCCCCCACCATCCCCCCCCATTCACCATCCCCATTTTATCCCTCATTAGATCCGTGTTTATGGGGAGGGAGGGAGGAGGGAGGAGGGGAGAGCTGACAATTTTTCCTGTCATAACGAGTGCCAGTGCCTCTCGGGTTGTCACGCGGTCAGTCCGATGTATCTGGGACATTACGAAGGGAGGGGAATGAGGAAGAGGGGAGAGAGGAGAGGGGAGATATGGAATCAAGGGAAAGGAGAGATGGAGGCGAAGAAGAGGGAGAAGGAAAACGGGGAAGAGGGGAGAGGAGAGAGGGAAGCGGAGGAGAGAGGGGAGCGAGAGAGTACAGAGAGGAAGGGGGAGAGCACAGAGAGGGAAGTGGAGGTGAGGGGAGAGGGTAAATGTGACAGAGGGGAGAGGGAAGCAGGGAAGATTGGAGAGGGAAGGATGGATAGAGGAGAGGAAAAGAGGAAGGGGAAAAGGAGGCGAAGGAGACGGGAGAGGGGAAAGAAGAGAAGAGAGAGAGAGAGAGAGAGAGAGAGAGAGAGAGAGAGAGAGAGAGAGAGAGAGAGAGAGAGAGAGAGAGAGAGAGAGAGAGAGTAGGGGAGGCAAGGAGATAGTATTAATGAGGGGGGGGAAGGCTAGGAGACGGGGGACACCTGTACACATCTCCTCCATTTGCATATCAAACAACGGGCGTGCCACATTTTCCCCCTGACCTTCCCCTCACACTGGTCCTCTCCTATTCCCCGGTCGCGCTTGTCTCTCGGTCCGTCTGCGTCTGTCTGTCTGTCTGTCTGTCTGTCTGTCTGTCTGTCTGTCTATGTCTGCGTCTGTCTGTCTGTATTTCTATGTGTTTATATGTCTGTTTGCCTGCTTCTCTGTCCGTCTGTGTGTGTGTGTGTGTGTGTGTGTGTGTGTGTGTGTGTGTGTGTGTGTGTGTGTGTGTGTGTGTGTGTGTGTCTGTCTGTCTGTCTGTCTGTCTGTCTGTCTGTCTGTCTGTCTGTCTGTCTGTCTGTCTGTCTGTCTGTCTGTCTGTCTTTCTGTCTGTCTGTCTGCCTGTCTGTGCATTTACCACACTCACAATCTCACTCACTGACTCCCTCTTATTTCCTCTTCCGAATTACTTCTCTCTTCCCTATCATCCTCTCTCTTATTTCCATCTCTCACCCCCCCTTTTTCCCATCTTTCTCTCCTCATCATTTCTCTTTCTCTCCCTTTCCCATCTTCCTCCCCTCGCTTATCTTTTTCTCTCCCTTACGAAAAAAAAGAGGTGGCAAGACAGAAGCCGACCGCCATTATGGTTTCCAGTCCCTCACTAAAATTCCCAGTGTGTGTTAACTACCGGTACACTGAGGGTACAATGTGTTTCCGTCGTGATAAACACATACGCGGTTTTCTTGTCTTTATTTCTCTTGTTTTCTTCTTTTTGTTGTTGTTATGTTTTTGGTTATTTTGCTTTATTTAACTGCGTGCTTGCTTGCTTGCTTGTTTGAATCGCTTCTACAACATTACTTACCAATAACTGCCACTGTTAAGTTCTCCTTTACTCAGCTTACCTGAAATAAAACCAATAATGATTTAATAACCTTATCAAACCAATAACAAAGAAATCAATTGGAATCGAGATAATTGGTTAAAAGTGAAGAAAT
>BOPN01000121.1:638943-646443 GCA_017312705.2 Penaeus japonicus
AAAACGGAAGAATATATAAGAGAAACGCACATGACGATGGGAATTACAAATCGTCATAATCAACAACAGTAACCACGAAAAAAAATATCCGAAAAAAAAAGCGAGAAAAAAAAACGAAAAAAAGAACTTCCTCAAGTAATGGTCTAACTTCGAAATCGCTCGATGATTGTTATGTGATCCAGTGACGTGATTGGATGCTGGCAGCTATTTTCAGGAGACTTCATAAAACATTCATTACTTCATTTTCTCCTTCTTGTGACAGGTAAAGAGGGAAGTTCGGTGTTAATCAGAGGCTTCTGAGTGTGGAGGGAGGGAGGGAGGGAAGGGGAGGAAGAGGGAGGGAGGAAGGGAGAGGCGGAGGGGAGAAGTGGTGGGTGAAGTGTGAATGGGGATGGGAGAGGGGGTGAGGGTGGGAGAGGGTGTGTGTGTGTGTGTGTGTGTGTGTGTGTGTGTGTGTGTGTGTGTGTGTGTGTGTGTGTGTGTGTGTGTGTGTGTGTGTGTGTGTGTGTGTGTGTGTGTGTGTGTGTGTGTGTGTGTGTGTGTGTGTGTGTGTGTGTGTGTGTGTGTGTGTGTGTGTGTGTGTCTTTTCAACATATGAAGTAGAAAGATCATATAAATATTAATGCATACAATATCTAAACATATCTTAGGTGGGGTAGGAGATGACACACATAAACGAAGTCAGCAAAGAAAGAAGAAGAGACAAAGAAAGGAAGAAGAAAGAAGAAAACCAACAATACCCCCCCCCCCCTTCAAAAAAAAAAAAAAAAAAAAAAAAAAAAAAAAAAAAAAGCAAAGCACAGATCAACAGACCACCAACAACCCAATTCCCCCAAGCTTGTTAACAACACCATGTGATTGCTATCTCGAATTAAAATCAAGAGCCGAATACAAAAAAAAAAAAAAAAAAAAAAAAAAAAAAAAAAAAATCAATTCCCAAATGGATTCACAATTTGGCATTAATCCTTGTTAAGAAAACAAAGAGGATTTTCCTTTAATTGGAGTCTGTGTGGTCGCGACCGAGAGCACAATATGAGATATAAATTGCCCAGTTATCTCAAATTAGCTGATTCATCAAGCATAATTGCTACATAAACCCAGACGATTTGGGGAGAAAATAACAAGTCTTGTCCAGGCGATGAAGTAAAACAACGTCCATATATATCGATTCTCCTTTTTGAGAGAGAGAGAGAGAGAGAGAGAGAGAGAGAGAGAGAGAGAGAGAGAGAGGAGAGAGAGAGAGAGAGAGAGAGAGAGAGAGAGAGAGAGATTGATTCGAAAAAAAAACAGCCCTTCTCTCTCTCTCTCTCTCTCTCTCTCTCTCTCTCTCTCTCTCTCTCTCTCTCTTCTCTCCATAAGCTTTTAAAAGGTCCCTTTGTCCATCCTGTTTATAAAACGTCTATAACAGGGACCTAAGATCTCCTTTCCTCTCCCCTTCCCCTTCCCCCCCTACCCCTAACTTCCTTCCCCTTCCCCTTCCTCTGTCCCCTTCCCTAACCTCCTTCCCCTACCCCTTCCCCTTCCCCTTCCCCTTCCCCTTCTCCCTTCCCCTTCCCCTTCCCCTTCCCCTTCCCCCTCAAAATCCCTTTTTTTTAATCCAATGCACACCTCAATTTCTTCTGCATAATCCCACAATTACCGAGTTAGTCTCAGGGTTATTACTCCAAAGTGAATGTGAGTTGCTTGCAAGTCCTTATGCGGACTTGAAAAAAAGGAGAAAAAAAAGAAATAAATTGTTGCTAGTCCTGTCTTGCAGCCAACGCCCAAATGCAGCATGCAACACCGACCGGATTGTCTGCTTTTAGTGTATCATTGCGTTCACTTCTTGCGTTTTCTTATTTTGTCTCCTCTCTCTCTCTCTCTCTCTCTCTCTCTCTCTCTCTCTCTCTCTCTCTCTCTCTCTCTCTCTCTCTCTCTCTCTCTCTCTCTCTCTCACACACACACACTCTCTCTCTCTCTCTCTCTCTCTCTCTCTCTCTCTCTCTCTCTCTCTCTCTCTCTCTCTCTCTCTCTCTCTCTCTCTGCCTCTCTCTCTCTCTCTCTCTCTCTCTCTCTCTCTCTCTCTCTCTCTCTCTCTCTCTCTCTCTCTCTCTCTCTCTCTCTCTCTCTCTCTCTCTCTCTCTCTCTCTGCTTCTTTGTTTTCTTGTTCCCGCTTTTGTTTCATGCGTTGCGAAGACAATATCTCGTCTTTGTTTGTTTGTTTTGTTTGTTTTCAAGCGAGAGGTATTTGTGCTGTATCTTTGTTGTATTTTGATTGTATTTTCTTTGTTTTTTCCTACTTAAGTTTCTTTTTCTCGTTATCCTCTTTTCCTCCTCTTTTTCCCTTTCTTGATATTATCTTTCTCCATTTCTCTTCCTTCCTCCCCTATTCCCATCTCCCTTATCTCCATCCATCTTCCCCCTCCTCCTTCGTGTTCCCTTTTTATCTCTCTTAATTCAAATATTCATTTTTTTTTCTCTCACTCTTTTCCAACCCGTCTTCATTTTTCAAAACAAACCATCTCTCTATCCTACCCTTTTTCCCCTCTCCCCTCTCTTCCCCTCTGTAAAATTACCCTATACTTATCTCCCTTCCCCTATCCTCCCTCCCTCCCTCCCTCCCTCCTTCCCGCTCTTCCATCCTCCCTATCTTCCCTTCCTCCTTTTCTCCGTCCACCTCTTCCACCCTCATTCCCACCTTCCCTCTTCCCCTCCTTACCTCCTATCCTATCCTATTCTCGCCTATCCTCTCCTCTTCTTTCCTCTTCTCTTCTCCTCTTCCCTCCTACCCTCCCATAAATCTTCCTTTCCCATCCTTCACTCCGTCCCTCCCTCCCTGCCTCCTTCCCTCTCTCTCTCTCTCTCTCTCTCTCTCCATCCCTCCCTCTCTCTCTCATACTCACTCCCTCACCCTCCCATTCTCCCTCCCTCTCATTCTCCCTCTCATTCTCCATCCCTCCCTCCCTCCCTCCCTGCCTTCCTCCCTCCCTGCCTCCCTCCCTCCCTCCCTCCCTCCCTCCTTACCCACTCCCCTCTCCCCGTATCTCTGTGAGTGACGGGTGCTAGTTAGCGTGTCGAGTAATCCGGCGTATCTGTAATAACTCGACTGTAATGCGACTGTCGAGCGAGCGAAGGGCCGATTGTTGATGGTCGAGAGAAAGAGAGAGAGAGAGAAAGAGATAAAAAAATATAGAGGAAGGGGGAAAATCTTCCTTAATGCGGCCGAGAGTTTGGAGTACATTAAGAACCTTAATTCTCAGGTTCCTTTCATTCTCCCTCCCTCCCTCCTTCCCGCGGTAATACGGTTGATTCTCTGTTGTTGTTTCTCTCTCTCTCTCTTTCCCCTTCTCCTTCTTCTTCTCCCTCCCTGTCTCTCTCTTTCTCCCTGTCTCTCTCTCTCTCTCTCCCTGTCTCTCTCTCTCTCTCCCTCCCTCCCTCTCTCTCTCTCTCTCTCTCTCTCTCTCTCTCTCTCTCTCTCTCTCTCTCTCTCTCTCTCTCTCTCTCTCTCTCTCTCTCTCTGATATCTCATTGTTCAGTTCTTCTGATTGTTGTATAAAAAATAGTAGGATACATACAGATAGATAGATGAGAGAGAGAGAGAGAGAGAGAGAGAGAAAGAGAGAGAGAGAAAGAGAAAGAGAAAGAGAAAGAAAGAGAAAGAGAGAGAGAGAAAGAGAATAAAGAAAGACAGAAAGAGAAAGCGAGAGAAAAGAAAGACAGAAAGAGAACGGGAAAGAGAAAGAGATCTGCTACCATCCAATCACACAAATAGATCTCCCAACGTCATCTGGCGATCTCCAACTTAGAGCATCAGAGTTCGACCCTCTCTATCGTTTTATGGCAACTCTAGGCATCGTGCGTGGGGGGGGGGGTATGGCAACTCTAAGCATCGTGCGTGGGATACTCCCCACCCCCCCCATCCTATCCTCCAACCATCTTATGAAGCTCCTCCTCCTTATTTTCTTCGTCGGTTGCTTGTTCTTCTCCTTTTTTTTGTTTTTTTATACTTGTTTTCTTGTGATCTATTTCTCTTTCTTGTATCAGTTTTTACTGCCTTCTTCCTCCCTCTTACTTTGTTTTCTTTTCTTCTCTTCTCGTCTCTTTTTTCATAAGTTTTCTTTTTCTCTCATTTTCTTTCCTTTCCTTTCCTCTCCCCTCCTCTCCTCTCCTCTCCCTCTCTCCACTCCTCTTCCCCTCCCTCTCCCCTCCCCTCCCCTCCCCTCCCCTCCCCTCCCTCTCCCTCTCCCCACCTTCCTTCCCTCTCCCTACCTTCCTTCCCTCCTTCCCCTTTCACATCAGAACAACGATTATTAAATCCAACCTCTTTGTTCATGCTTCTTCTCCAACGTACCCTATGGACACACGCAAGACAATAAGCCTGTCAATCATAATATCTTTGATATTGCCTATCCTGTAATTCCTGTGATTCTGCTACCTTTCCAGCCCCCTCTCCTCTCCTTGTCTCCTTGTCTCTTTGTCTCTCCTCTTTTAGCACTCATTTGCTATTCCCTTCTTTTCTTTCCTCCCTGCTTCTATTGTCTCGTAAATTTATTAAATATTCCCTGCACATTCCTTGTTTCACTTTTTTTTTTCTTTTCTCTTTTCTCTTTCTCTCTCTCTCTCCCTTATATTTGTTATATTTTGTTTTCCTGCATCGAGATATTTCGCACTCATAAAGGCATTGACAATCATGTTAGCAAATTTATCATCTTTCTCTCTTTCTCTGTTCTCTGTGTCTGTGTCTGTGTCTGTGTCTGTGTCTGTGTCTGTGTCTGTGTCTGTGTCTGTGTCTGTGTCTGTGTCTGTGTCTGTGTCTGTGTCTGTGTCTGTGTCTGTGTCTGTGTCTGTGTCTGTCTCTGTCTGTCTCTCTCTCTCTCTCTCTCTCTCTCTCTCTCTCTCTGTCTCTCTCTCTCTCTCTCTCTCTCTCTCTCTCTCTCTCTCTCTCTCTCTCTCTTTCCTGCCTCCCCGCTCCACCCGTCTTGCCTTGCCTCCTCTCATCTCCTCTCCCCTCTTCCTCTCCTCCATCTCTCCTCTTGTGCCTCCTCCCTCCTTTTGTCCCTCCTCCCTCTCCCCCTGCCTTCCCTTCAATCCCTCCCACCCCTCCCCCTCCCCCTCCCCTCCTCCTCTAATTCCCTCCTCCTCTCCGTCCCTAACTACCGGTCAATTACTGTAAAGTAATTATGCTCTACCTATCTGTACCATTATCATTATATTCTCGACAATCAACTCTTCACTTACTCGGCCTGTGCTTGATAAGGCCAGGCTAATCTCGCCTCTAGTGGCTTTGTCAAGGTTCTCTATATTCCAGAGAGGGATGGGGAGGGAGGGAGGGAGGGAGGGAGACGGGAGAGGGAAAGGGAGGGGGAGGGGGAGGGGGAGAGAGAGGGTAGGAGGGTGGGGAGGTAGGAAGAGGGGAAGGAGAGGGATGGAGGGAGAGGGGAGGGAGGGAGGGAGGGAGAGGGAGAGAGAGAGAGAGAGAAAGAGAGAGAGAGAGAGAGAGAGAGAGAGAGAGAGAGAGAGGGAAAGAGAGAGAGAGAGAGAAAATAAGAGAAAGACACACAAAAAGAGACAGTAAAAGAAGAAGGGGAAAAGAAAATGAAAGAACAAGAAAAAAATCCAAAAAAAAAAGAAAAAAGAAGTAAAAAAACACACCTCTCTCCATAACAGCTAGCTAAGTTACCCCTTAAACGCTCACCGCCCAATACCTCCGCCTCGTCCTTCTCTCGCTCGGCCGGAGGCTAAGCATCCCTTGTCTCATCCCTTGCATCTCGGGGCGATGCCTTGCCTCTCACCTCTTGCTCTTCACTTTTCTTGTTTTCTTTACTATTATTATTCTTATTACTGTTGTCATTAATACTATGGTTATTCTTGTGTTTGCTGTCGTTATTATTAGTCTTGGCATTATGATTATTATTTTTATCGTGGATATTTTTCGTTAATTCGTTTCTTCATTCCTCCTTTTCCTTCTCCTTCTTCGTCTTCTTCTTACCCTTCCTCCTCCTTCTCCTCACCTTCTTCTATTTCCTCCTCCTCCTCCTCCTCCTCCTCCTCCTCCTCCTTCTCCTCCTTCTCCTTTTTCGTCTTCTTCTACCCCTCCTCCTCCTTCTCCTCACCTTCTTCTTCTATTTCCTCCTCCTCCTCCTCCTCCTCCTCCTCCTCCTCCTCCTCCTCCCCTACAGCAGTCACTCCCCTGTTTAATACCCCACTGTACAATCCACGCTTACCCTACCCCCTATTTCCCTTAACCCTCCCCTCCCCCCTTCCTCTCCCCTCCTCTCCCATCCTCTCCCTACCCCCTTCAAACTTTCCCAAACCAATTAGAATAGCCTTCATCCCTTGAGACTAAAGAGAAAATTGCCATTTAACAACCTCAAAAAAAAAAAAAAAAAAAAGATAATAGAAAAAAAAATCACATCCCCTTTCTCATCTCCCTTTCCCTTAGTTATTCTCTTCTCCTTCGCCCTTCTACTTCCCTTTTCCAAATATACCTTTCCCCCTTCGCTTTCCCACCCCCTCCCTCCCTTCCCTGCCCTTCCCCTTCCCCTTCCCTCCTTCCCCAATCCCTTCTCCCTCCCCTCCTCCCCCCAATCCTTAATCCCTTCTCCCTTCCCCTTCTCCCCTTCCCTCCCTCCTCCCCTTCTCTCTTCCCCTTATATATTTGCGTAACCTTTAGAATCCCCTTAATCAATTACAGACTCTTCTTCGCCTTTGTGTTGTTGTCTTAATTTCATCTTTTCCCCCTCTTCTTCCCTCCATTTCATCCTCCTTCCCCTTACCCTCTTATCCCCTTCCCCCTCCCCGCTCCTTCCCCCTTTCCCCCTTCCCCCTCCCCGCTCCTTTAACCTTAATTTCATCCTCTGCAAAATACCTATATCACTCGGCAAAACAACAGAAGGAAATGCAAAAACAAAACAAAAAAAAACAAGCATCTTCTGCAATTTGCATGTCTTACTAAACACGCAATCGCATGCCAGTTCCGGAGACCTGAATATATCTTCTTGTGTATTTCAATCTCTCTTTCTTTTGTCTTTTATTCCTCTTTTATTTCCTCTTATCAAAACGTCTTCATTATACCACTCTTCAAAGACAAGAACGCACGAAACAAAACTAAATCCCACATTGTTTCATTCAATCTCTTATTTTCCAGAAGAACGTAAACCAAAACTACATAACATAACACGTCCCTTTTTTTATTTGGGGGAGGGGGGACTATAACATTATCATTTTCTTTTTCTTTTTTTCTAGAAGAACGAAAACACAAAGCACTTCTCCCTCCCTCCCCTCCCGTCCCCCTCCCTCCCCTCTCTCTCCTTCCCTTTCTTAAATCAGCAGACGAATCGCCAAGACCCTGTCATTTCGCTCGCTACGACAGATCAAACTAAACCGGAAGAAGACAGTGTTTTTCTCGTCATCCGGGTCTTTTCACACCTGTGTAATGCGCACCTGAGAGTGTGTGTGTTTTTGTCTTGTTGTTGTAACCGATCGCAGCGAGGGTTGAGCGAGACGATTGCGTGGGTTTTA
>BOPN01000121.1:658943-663943 GCA_017312705.2 Penaeus japonicus
CAGTCAATATGGCCGACAGTCTCTGTGCTTTGCCGCTTTCTCTGGTTCTCGTTCGGGCGAGGGAATGATAATAAAAAAAAAAAAAATGAAAAGAAGAGAGATATAGATATACCCCCCCCCCACCCCCTCCTTCACCTCCACCATCGATCCCCTTACCCCCTTACCCTCTTTCCCTCCCTCCCTCCCTCCCTCCCTCCTTACCCCCTACCGACTCACCTCCAATCTCGCCTGAATCTTCCTCCTCTTCCTCCTCTTCCTCCTCCTCCTCCTCCTCCTCTTCCTCCTTCTACTCCTCCTCCTCTTCCTCCTTCGTGATCTCTACACCAACCTGTGGACGGAAAGACTAAAGTAAGATAACTGAACAGACTGGAAAGATCTGCAAGAGGCGAGTGCTCTTGCCAATCTTGCTGCAACTTTTTATCTTTCTATTTCGTTTTTTTTTCTTTCTTCCCATAAGTTTTTTTCTTTCATTTTGGCTCTTGTTATTTTTTTCTTTCTTTCTCTCTATCTCTATCTCTATCTCTCTTTCTCTTTCTTTCTTTCTTTTTCTTTCTCTTTCTCTCTCTCTCTGTTTCTCTCTCTCTCTCTCTCTCTCTCTCTCTCTCTCTCTCTCTCTCTCTCTCTCTCTCTCTCTCTCTCTCTCTCTCTCTCTCTCTCTCTCTTTCTCTTTCTCTTTCTCTCTCTCTCCCTCTCTCTCACTCACTATCTTCCTCTCTTCCCACTCAATCTACTATCCCCTCACTATCTTCCCCTTATTTGTCTCTCGCTGTACGTTCTTCTCCCCTCTATCTTCCCCCTCTGCCTCCCCCCCCCCCCCCTCCGCCTCCGCACCAACCATATCACTCACAATCACAGCCGTCCCATGAATAAAATATCCCATCTTCATATATTCCTGCGATTTGCCTCACTTTTACTGTCCTCCCTCTACCCCCTCCCCCCACCCCCCACCCTTCCAAATTCATTCCTCCTCTCCTCTCCTCTCTTCTGCCTTCTTCTCCCCTACTCTCCCCTCCTCTCCCCCCCACCCCACCCCCACGCCCTCACTCAACTATATCCCTGATCCTGACTTCTAAATCACAGTTGCGGCGTTATTTTGCAGAGCTTGCCTCTCTCTCTCTCTCTCTCTCTCTCTCTCTCTCTCTCTCTCTCTCTCTCTCTCTCTCTCTCTCTCTCTCTCTCTCTCTCTCTCTCTCTCTCTCTCTTTCTACACACACACACACACACACACACACACACACACACACATACACACACACACACACACACACACACACACACACACACACACACACACACACACACACACACACACACACACACACACACACACACACACACACACACACACACACACACACACACACACACACACACACACACACACACACATATATATATATATATATAGAGAGAGAGAGAGAGAGAGAGAGAGAGAGAGAGAGAGAGAGAGAGAAAGAGAGAGAAAGAAAGATTGAGAAGAGAGAGATAGGGGAAAACAGACAAGATAGAGAGAGAAATAAAAATAAAAGGAGAGAGGAATTGAGAGAGACATAAAAAAAAGTGAGATTCCACCTCCCCCCCCCTCCACTGGCAAAGAACAAGAAAAAGAAGAAAAAAGAAAACAGTGACACATAACCACCAGCCCGAGGATAACGTGGAAGAGGTCACGACAGCGTCTCCGCGTGACCTCCGTGACACACCCGAGTGACCTTTCCTCTCTCCCAGCCCGAAGAAAGGGTCAATAAACACGAGGTTCGAGGGTGATGGGGTCTGACCTTATCCGTCAGTGTCCGTCCAACGTGTCGCAAGGTCAGCAAAAAAAAGGGAGAGAGAAAGAGAAAAAAAAGTTCACGCCAAAAGGGGAGGGGAAGGGGGAGAGGGAGGAGTAGGGGAGGGGTTGATGAGGAGAAGGAGGAAGGGATGGAGGAGGAGGAGGTGATGGTGGAGGAGGAGGGGAAGGGGAAGAGGAGGGGGAGGGGGAGGAGAAGGGGGAGGGGGTGGGGAGGAGGGGGAGGAGCAGGAGTTGGAGGAAAAGGGGAGAAGGAGCAGGAGGAGGGGGAGGGGAGGGGAGGAGGAGGAGGAGGAGGAGGAGGAGGGGGAGGAGGAGGAGGAGAAGGGGAGGAGTGGGAGGAGGAGGAGGAGGGGGGATGGGATCGTGGAGTCAACACTGATAATGGCGGAATAAACTTTATCGAACACTTTGAAAAAAGTGGGAGTAGAAAAAATTGAAGCTTTGCCTTAAGTGGAAGACATTACTGTGTCTTCTTATCGAGGCTTCCCTACTCATCTTCCTTGTTCTTGCTCTTCTTCTTCTTCTACTTTTTTCTTCCTCCTACTCTTCTTCTTCTTCTTCTTCTTCTTCTTCTTCTTCTTCTTCTTCTTCTTCTTCTTCTTCTTCTTCTTCTTCTTCTTCTTCTCCTCGTTCTTCTTCTTCTTCTCCTCCTCGTTCTTATTCTTTTCCTTTCCCTTTTCCATTCTTTCCTCCCTTCCTCCATCCCTCCTCCCTCCCATTTCCTCCTCCACCTACTCCTTCCCCTTCTACTTCTCCCTATTTCTCCTCCTCCTCCTCCTTTTCCTTCTTCTTTTTTCCCCCTCCTCTGTTCCACTTCCTCCTTAATTCCACCTCTTAACCTTACTGTTCTTCCTCGTCTTATTCTTCCAAATATCCCCCCCCTCCCCTCCTCCTCAACCCCCAACCCCCACCACCCCCACCCTCTCCCAGACTACCTAACTAACTCCATTTCAAACAGAAGGGTATGGGGAGGGGGAAGGGGGAGAGGGGTTAGGAGGGGAGAGGGGGAGGGGTTGGGCGGTTAGGAGGGGGAGAGGGGGAGGGGGGAGGGGGAGAGGGAGAGGGGTTGGGTGGTTAGGAGGGGAGAGGGGGAGAAGGAGAAGGGTTGGGTGGTTAGGAGGGGAGAGGGGGAGAAGGAGAAGGGTTGGGTGGTTAGGAGGGGGGAGGGGGAGAGGGAGAGGGGTTGGGCGGTTAGGAGGGGGGAGGGGGAGAAGGAGAAGGGTTGGGTGGTTAGGAGGGGGCAGGGGAAGGAGGAAAAGGAGAGGGACTGGGCGGTTAGGAGGGGGGAGGGGGAGAGGGAGAGGTTGGGGGGTTGGAGGGTTAGGAGGGGGCAGGGGAGGAGGGGGGGAGGTCAAGATAGCGCACACTTACTCCAGGTAATAAGACAGGCATCGAGGAGCACCCTCTTATCTTAGTCTCGCCCTCGACCCGTCATAAAAACCTCTCATTATATGCTTCTTGCCCGAGATACCTTGTAATAAGAACTATCTTGAGCTGCCATGGGTATTTCCCCTCCACCCCCCACCCCCCTATCCCCCATCCCACACCCTACACCCTGCACCCCTCTCTCTTCTCTTTCTTCCTCTCCACCCTCTTCTCTTTCTTCTTCTCTCTCTCTCTCTCCCACCCTCTTCTCATCATGCTTCTACCCTTCCTCTTCTTCTCATTCTTCCTCTCTTCCATCCCTCTTCTCATTCTTCCTCTCTCTTCCGTCCCTCTTCTCATTCTTCCTCTCTCTCTCGTCCCTCTTCTCATTCTTCCTCTACCCTCTCTCCTCTCTCGTCCCTCTATTCCCTCTTTCTACCCATTCCTCCTACTCCCCTTCCTACCCCCCTCCCTTCCCCTCCCCTCCACTTCCCACCTCACCTGCTCTTGGCAAAACAGGTGGATTTTTAAAAGCCACTTTTTTTTTCTTATCTTTCCCTAATTTAATTTCGCATTCTTACAGCAGGGTGGATGTTTGCCATATTGCACGTTGCATAATCAATGTGATAGGGAATGAGACCTTTGGGTAGACTGAGTGGGGGGGGGAGGGCTAAGAGGATGGGGGGAGAAGAAGTAGAGGAGGAGGAGGAGGAGGAGGAGGAGGAGGAGGAGGAGGAGGAGGAGGAGGAGGTGGAGGAGGAGGAGGAGGAGGAGGAGGAGGAGGAGGAGGAGGAGGAGGAGGAGGAGGAGGAGGAGGAGGAGGAGGTGGAGGAGGAGGAAAAGGGGGAGAAGGAGGAGGAGGAGGAGGAAGCGGTGGAGACGGTTGAAGAGGAGAATATGGAAGTGGAAGAGGAAAGGGAAGAGGAAGGTCAGAAGAAAGAGAAGAAAGAGAAAAAAATGAATACAATACAGAACATGGATAGTGAAAAAAAAATCTAAAACCAATTCCACGACCAAAAAAAAAAAAAAAAAAAAAAAAAAAAACGTGAAAAAAAAAAAAAAAAAAAAAAAAAAAATTACCACGAAACAACAAAATGCCCTATTTACCAAACCACCATCTCGTTCCCTCGTTACCCTCCAGCTTTCCTCTTTCCTCCTCCATCAACCTTCCTCCCTCGCATTCCCTCCTTCAAGGCAATCTCCTCCATCCTGATCTTAGCGCGGGATAGATGCGACGCTATCTCCATCTCGGTGTCAATTCATTCCTGGCGATCTGTTTCTCCGGATTGGGCAGGTGTGAGGGAGCGGGGAGGGAGGAGGAGGAAGAGGGGAGGGAGGAGAAGAGGAAGAGGGGAGGGAGGGGAGGAGAGAAGGAAGGAGCAAGGGAGGAAGAGGGGAGGGATGGGAGGAGAGAGGGTGCAAGGGAGGAAGAGGGGAGGGAAGGAAGGATCAAGGGAGGGAAAGGGAGGAAGAGGGGAGGGAAGGAAGGAGCAAGGGAGGAAAGGGAGGAAGAGGGGGGAGGGGAAGGAAGGAATCAAAGGGAGGAAAGGGAGGAAGAGGGGAGGAAGGAAGGAGCAAGGGAGGGACGGGAGGAAGAGGGGGAGGGGAATGAAGGAGCAAGGGAGGAAGAGGAAGAGGGAGGGGAGGAGAGAGGGGAGCAAGGGAGGAAGAGGGGAGGGATGGGAGGAGAGAGGGTGCAAGGGAGGAAGAGGGGAGGGAGGAGGAGGAAGAGGGAAGGGAGGGGAGGAGCAAGGGGAGGAAAAGGGGAGGAAGAAGGGAGGGAAGGGGGGAGCAAGGGAGGGAGGAAGAGGAAGAGGGAAGGAAGGAGCAAAGGAGGGACGGG
>BOPN01000121.1:668943-686443 GCA_017312705.2 Penaeus japonicus
AAAAAAAAAAAAAAAAAAAAAAAAAAAAATGCAATTAATCTAGGTGTTTGCACTCCATCAATCAGTGTCATCGGAACTGCGACAAGCACTTGATGAATCGCCAAGGTGATTAGCCGAAAGCAGGGACGATCACACGAAAATAAGCCTTAGGACCCTGACGCAATAGAGGTCGGAATCGCCTGCCGCAGGTGTCATTATCACGTTCGCAAAATTTTCTCTCGGGGGGACTAATGAAATTTTAGAATCAATGAGGTACAAATATGCGAATGGGCATGAGAGATATAGTGATTTGATCAACATGGATCAACATAGCCGCTGATGTGTCATGAGCATGAGGAAAGAATAATTATGTGCGTTTTTCATATGTGTGTTGTATGTTTATTATTATTTTTTTCTTTTTTTTTGGCTGTTTGTTTATAGTTTCGTGTGTGTGTGTGTGTGTGTGTGTGTGTGTGTGTGTGTGTGTGTGTGTGTGTGTGTGTGTGTGTGTGTGTGTGTGTGTGTGTGTGTGAGTGAGTGAATGAGTGAGTGAGTGAGTGAGTGAGTGAGTGAGCGAGTGTGTGAGTGAGTAAGTAAGTAAGTAAGTAAGTAAGTAAGTAAGTAAGTAAGTGAGCGAGTGTGTGAGTGAGTAAGTAAGTAAGAAAGTAAGTGAGCAAGTGAGTGAGTGAGTGCGTTTATTTGAATAGAAAAAGAAACAACCAGAAGATGAAAACACCGAAACGACTAAGCACTCAAAGGATAATCTTACATAATGGCCCCAAGATTCATTTTGCTAGCATTCTGATCCTATTTTTGCTATTATCATTTCGAAAGTATTTTTTCTTTTTCTTTTCTTTTCTTTTCTTAAAACCAAGAAGAAAATGTTGGAGCAAGTTATAAGAAAAGGTATTTTCTCGGGATAATTAACCTTTCTCTGTTTTTTTTCATTTTTTCTGTTTCTTCTTCTTCTTCTTCGTTTTCTTTTTCACTTTTTTTCTTTCTTTTTTTTCTTCTTCTTCGTCTTCTTCTTGTATCATAATTATGGACACGAATAAAACAGGAACATGTCTGGCTTTTCATATGTTATGTACAGACAAAAACAGATAATTGCATACATACAAAAAGAAGAAAGAAACGAAAGATATAGAGAAAAAAATGAGAATGATAATTATAACAAAAATATAATAATAATAACAATAACAACAAGAAGACGAAGAAGAAGAGCAAATGGAAGAGGAAGAGAGAGAAGAAAGAAGAAATAAAAACATCACCACCCACAAAGAGAGGAAGAAGACATAAACACCAATAAAGGTATGACTCGTTATTTTCCAGCCTCGAAGAAGCTCCAGCAAAAAAAAAAAAAAAAGTTGGAGGGGAAAAAAATCAAGATGTATATTTATGTGAACACTGATATTTACACCCCGGCGTGATCTCGTTAACAAGAGGAGGAGGAGGAGGAGGAGGAGGAGGAGGAGGAGGAGGAGGAGGAGGAGGAGGAGGAGGAGGAGGAGGAGGAGGAGGAGGAGGAAGGAGGAGGAGGTAGAGAAGGAAGGGGGGGAGGAGGAAGAAGAGGAGGAGGAGGTAGAGAAGGAAGGGGAGATACGAGAGGTGAAGGAAGTAGAGGAGGTAGAAGTGGAGAAAGTATAAGATAAGGAGGAGAAAGAGGAAGAGGAGGAGGAAGAAGAGGAGGAAAAGGAGGACGAGAAGAGGGAGGGGGAGAAGGAAGAGAAGAATGAGACGGAACAGACGAGGAAGAAGACAAACACCGTAAAAAGTAATCACTACAACTACTACTAACAGAAAATAAGAGTAGCAATAATTGTAGTAGTAAAAGAAGTAGTAATAATAGTAGAAGTAGCAATAGTAGCAGTAGTAGTAATAGCAGTAGTAATAGTAGTAAAAGTAACCATCCCACTTGTAACAAAAATCTTAGTTACCTCAACAGGAGTACCAACGACAGAGAAAAAGAAAAAAAAAAAAAAAAAAAAAAAAAAAGAATATAAAAAGGGAGAATGGTGGAACCCTGTTCTGATACGGTGTAATGATTTGCTGATTTCATCAATCACCAACCACACACATACACACACACACACACATATTACCTTAGAGGAAAAAAATACGAAAAAAAGAAAGAAAAAGAAAAATGACTTAAGGGCTAAGTACTTTCACGAGTGAGTTATTAAACCAGTCGATCCACTCAACTATGATCGTGGTCTTTGCTCATTTTCTAGTGGAAAGGGGGATGGGGAGGGGGGGGGGAGGGGGAGGGGGAGGGGGAGGGGGGGGGGGGGGGGGTTGGTTGGTAGGTAGGTAGGTAGGTAGGTAGGTAGGTAGGTAGGTAGGTAGATAGATAGATAGATAGATAGATAGATAGATAGGTAGGTAAATAGATAGGTAGGTAGGTAGGTAGGTGGAGGTGGAAGTGGCAGAGGAGAAAGAGGAAAAGAAAGAGACAGAGGAGGAGGAGAAGGAGGAAGAAAAAGACAAGGAGAAGGATAACGAGGAAAAATGAGAGTCGGAGTGAAAAGCGAATCTTACAGTGAATACTATAAGAAAAAAAAAAAAGGAGCAGAAAGAAAAGAAGATAAAATAAGTAAGAGAAGAAAACGAAACAACAACAACAACAACAACAAAACAAAAAAAAAAAAAAAAAAAAAAAAAAAAAAAAAAAAAAAAAAAAAAAAGAATATCTTTCCATCGTAAAAATAACTTCCAGAACACCACCACCCACTCCGCCAAGATGTGCATGCGGATACGTATGCAACACACACATGCGCCCACGTGAAAGAAGAGGGCCGGAGCGCGGGCGGGCGGGCGTCTCAAGACATAAATCTGGAGGGGCGCGCGGTGGGTCCGGGGCCGCCTCCCTCGCGCCCATCATTTAGCGGGCGGCGCGACCTCATCCTTCTCTTCTTATTATTCTTTTTCTTCTGCATTTTTGTTCTTTCTTCTTCTTCTTCGTTTTCTTCTTCAACTTTTTCTGTTTTCTTTCTCATTCGCTTTCGACTTTTCGTTCTCTCTCTCTCTCTCTCTCTCTCTCTCTCTCTCTCTCTCTCTCTCTCTCTCTCTCTCTCTCTCTCTCTCTCTCTCTCTCTCTCTTTCTCACTCCCCCTCTACGTCTCTCACTCCGCCTCCTACTACAATGTCTCTCTCCCTCTCTCCTCCTTTCCTTTTCACCCTCTCTCTCCTCCTCTCCCTCTCACCATTCTCCCACTCACCACTCCCTCTCACCATTCTCCCCCACTCCCTCTCCCTCCTCTGCCCCTCTCCCTCTCACCATTCTCCCTCTCCCTCTCACCATTCCCTCTCCCTCTCATCACTCCCCACTCCCACTCCCCCTCCCCCTCCCCCCCCCCCACTCCCTCTCTCCCTCCCATGCCCCTCTCCCACTCCCTCTCCCTCTCCCACTCCCCCTCCCATGCCCCTCTCAACAACCACTCCCACTCCCTCTCTCCCCCTCTCCCTCTCCTGCGTGCTCGCCCTCTCGCCCTCTCGCTCACTACCCACCTACCGCCAGGTGACTCCGACGATGCTCATTAAATGATCGGGGATGAATGTCTCGGACGCTCTTCGAATAGTAACGAGTCTGGGTGGCAGGGGGAGGGAGGGAGGGGGAGGGCGGGGGGAGGAAAGGGGGAAGGGGGAGCGGGGGATGTCGGAGGGGGTGAGAGGGGGAAGGGGGAGGGAGGAGGAGGGTACAGGGTGAGAGGGGGATGGGGGAGTGGGGTATAGGGTGGCAGGGGGAAGGGGATAGGGTGAGAGGGAAGGGGGAGGGAGGAGGGGGTACAGGGTGAGAGGGGGAAGGGGGAGTGGGGGGAAGGGGGAGTGGGGTATAGGGTGGCAGGGGGATATCGAGGAAGGGGGAAGAGGGGGAAGGGGTAGTATAGGGTGAGAGGGGGATGTCGGAGGGAAAGGGGGAAGGGGGGGAGGGGGAGTATAGGATGAGGGGAGGATGTTGGGGGGAAGGGGGAGTATAGGATGAGGGGGGATGTCAGGGGGAAGGGGGAGTATAGGATGAGGGGGGATGTCGGGGGGAAGGGGGAGTATAGGATGAGGGGGGGATGTTGGGGGGAAGGGGGATATCGAGGGAGAGGGACGGGAGGGGGACGGCAGGTAAGGTGGGGGGGTAGGGGGGTAGGGTGGAGGGGAGGAGGAGGCTCGTTACTTAGTACTGTGACCGTAAATCTTAAGAATGAATATGGATCATAAATAAATAGTTAGATAAGTAATTAAATAGATAAATAAAAACAATTGCACAAACGAGAGAGAGAGAGAGAGAGAGAGAGAGAGAGAGAGAGAGAGAGAGAGAGATAGAGAGAGAGAGAGAGAGAGAGAGAGAAAGAATCAAAGAGAAAGAGAATTGAACATGAGAATAACCCTCAACGCTCAATTATCTTACTGAAACTTGGAGGTCGACCTTTAAGAAAATGCGGTTCAGTCATTCAATCTCCATTCAATTTCGTTTATTCCAATATTTCTTCATCAAGCTATTTGATTTTTTGCCGCCGCCCCCCCCTCCCCCCCCCCACCTCATCAACACATTCACTTGATAAACCCTTTGATACATTTTTTTTCTTCTTCCTTTTTCTCTCATTTCCCACCGATTTCAGGTCCCTTTCTCTCTACCCTCCATTCCCCATTCATCACTTTATTGTCCCATTTCCTTCGCCTTCTCTTCCCCTCGCCTTCGCCCCTCTCCCCTCGCCATTGTTGCTCCTCTTGTCCGGATCTTCAATAATTTCACACCCATGATGAGACCCCCCTCCCCCCCTACACCCCCCTCCCCCCCTAACCCCAGGACCGAACCGTGACAATCAGGAATCAAATTAAACTAATTAACTTCTTTAATGATTCATCCCCAAGGATCTATTAAGATGGGGGGGAGGGAGGGGGAGAGGTGGGGTAGGGGGTGGGGGGAGAGAGAGGGGAGTAAATCACCTCCTACCGCTCCTGCTCCCCCGGAAGCGGCCTTTGTGCGTTCGCTCCCCCCCCCCCCATGTTCATATCTCTCTCTCTCTCTATCCCTCTCTCTCTCTGCCTCTGGCTCTGTATCTATCTCTGTCACTCTCTCTATCTCTCCCTCTCTCGCCTTCTTCATATCCCTTTCATATTCTCTATTTCCCTCTCATTATCCCTCTCCCTCTTCTTCTTCTCCTTCTCCCCATATCTCTCCTCTCCCTTTCCCTCTCTCTAGTTCTCTAAATCTCCCGTACCTTACCCCTCTTCTTTCCCTTTTCCTCCTCCTTCTCCTTTCCCCTTCACCTCCTCCACCTCCTCCCCTCTCCCTCCCCCCCTATCCTTCCGTGTCTCCTCCCCCCCCCCCTTTCTCATCACCCGCCATAATGGTCTGAAAAAAACAGCCCAGTACTACTTCACTAATTGACTTTATCACGGCCGATTACATTTGCGAATTAAGCGTCTGGGACCTACTTACTTATCGCAACGGTTCTAAGGGACGGTCGGGGGGAAGGGGGAAGAGGGGAGTCAAGGGGTGGGGTGAGGGTGGAGGAGAGTAAGAGGAGGGTGGGGGGAGAGTAAGAAGAGGGGAGAGTAAGAAGAGGGGTGGGGTGGGGAGGGTCATGGGAGTCAATGGGTGGTGTGGGGGAAGGGTAGGGGAGTCAAAGGGTGGGAGAAGGAAAGGGGAGGGTGGGGGAAGGCTAAGGGGGTTATAACGGGGAGACGAGAGGTGGGGGAGGGGGAGGGGGGAGGAGGATGAGAAGGGAAAGGGAAAAGAGACAATGATAGTAAGTAAGTAGCATGTAAGTCTCCGATGGAAATAACGTGGAACATAGCCTACAAAGTCGTTCAAGAGGTGATGATAACAAGCGGTTAAGGGGTAAAGACGCGCTAATAACAAGTGGTTAAACGTTATAGAGGCGATGATAACAAGTGGTTAAATGTTATAGAGGCGCTAATAACAAGTGGTTAAACGTTATAGAAGCGATGATAACAAGTAGTTAAAAGTTACAGAGGCGATGATAACAAGAGGTTAAGTGGTAAGTACTCGCTTTTCGAACGAGGGTGATGACAGTAATGGC
The DNA here is from genome assembly GCA_017312705.2 of Penaeus japonicus. Taxonomy (NCBI): domain Eukaryota; kingdom Metazoa; phylum Arthropoda; class Malacostraca; order Decapoda; family Penaeidae; genus Penaeus; species Penaeus japonicus. The sequence goes on from BOPN01000121.1 coordinate 674,961, forward strand.
GGGAAAAGTGCGTGATGATCACAAGGTATCACGGGTATATCGTTGCTGTTCGATAATAGTATCTGTCTCGAGGCGGAGCGAAAGCAGATGCCTCTGAAGGAAGCAACGGCTCCTTGTTCTCAGGTTTGGCGAGGTCGTCGGCATGACGCCCCCCCCCCCCCCCCTCCATCCTCCTCCCCCTCTTGCCTCTTTCCTCCGTTATACCCTGACTCCCCCTACCCTGCTTTCTTCTCCTGCTCCCTTAACCCCACCGTGACCCCGTACCCCTTTATGCTTTCCTCTCCTCTCTTCTCCTTCTTTCCCTCCACCACCTCCTCCTCCTTTCCCTCTATCTCCTCCACCTCCTCTTCTTCCTTCCACTCCACCATCTCCTCCTCATTTCCCTCCCCCTCCTCCTCCATTCCCTCCACCTCCTCCATTCCCTCCATCCCTCCACCTCCTCCTCTTCATTTCCCTCCACCTCCTCCTCCATTCCCTCCACCTCCTCCACATCCACCTCCTCATTTCCCTCCACCCCTCACCCCTCACCACCACCACCCAGATCCCACCGTTGGTAAAACCATGATTATGGGAATTCGCTGCCTTATAGGCCTAATTGATTCCGTAGCCGATTTATCGCCGCGGCGCACCGGGGCGCACGCAACTCCTACCGTAACATCTGTCCCGTAGCCGCGCCGTGCCCGCTTGGGTCGTCGTCGCTCGGGCATGTTCCCAGCGCGTCGAAACTCTTTAAGCGTTGTGCCAGATGACGTCGCATTTTTTTTTTTTTTCTTTTTTCACCACCGACTCGAGTTTTCGCTCTTCGGTTTCGCCTTTATACCCCTCCCCTCTCCCTCCACCTCCTTCGTATCCCTCTCCCCCTCCTTATCCCTAATCTTCCCATACCCGCAAAGAAATCGAAAAGAGAGAGAGAGAAAGAGAGAGAGAGAGAGAGAGAGAGAGAGAGAGAGAGAGAGAGAGAGAGAGAGAGAGAGAGAGAGAGAGAGAGAGAGAGAGAGAGAGAGAGAGAGAGAGAGAGAGAGAGAGAGAGAGAGGAGAGAGAGGAGAGAGTGAGTGAGTGAGTGAGAGAGAGAGAGAGACCAATGACTTTCGTTAGCGAGAAAGCGCATCTACTTGGACCTCTTTACCTCTTTGTCCATAATCTTAAGATACGTCTCAAGCGATAACGGGAAGGGAGGGAAAAGAGAGAAATAGGGAGGAGGAGGAGGGTGAGATAAAGAAGAAGAGGAGGGAGAAGGACAGGGAGGGAAAGGGGAAGAGAGAGAGAGAGAGAGAGAGAGAGAGAGAGAGAGAGAGAGAGAGAGAGAGAGAGAGAGAGAGAGAGAGAGAGAGAGAGAGAGAGAGAGAGAGAGAGAGAGAGAGAGAGAGAGAGAGAGAGAGAGAGAGAGAGAGAGAGAGAGAGAGAGAGAGAGAGAAAGAGAGAGAGAGAGAGAGAGAGAGAAAGAGAGAGAGGGAGAGAGAGAGAAAGAGAGAGAGAGAGAGAGAGAGAGAGAAAGATAGAGAGAGGAGAGAGAGAGTGAGAGAGAGAGAGCGAGAGAGAGAAAGAGAGAGAGAGAGGAGATGAAGAAGAAGGGGATAAGAAAAGATAGACCTAATGCCCATCCTCTTGGAACACTTGTCTAACATCTTAAGAAACGCTTGAGAACACAAAGTTGGGGGGGAGGAGAGGGGAAGAAAGGGAGGAGGGGGGGAGGGGAAGAAGGGGAGAAGAAGAGAGAACGTGGGGGAGGGGGGGGGAGAGACGTAATTATACTTCCTTGTTCGTTCGGCAAATGAATATTTACTCTCCCGACTGTTCCTGAGATTCTCTTTTAATGATGACTAATGACAATATCGGATGAGATGTGGAAGCGGGAAAAGGTGGGAGGGGGTGGGGGTCGGGAGGGGGGAGCAGGGAGGAGGGAGAAGAGGGAGAAAAGTTTGGGTGCGAAGAAGGGGACGAAGAGGAGAAGAGGGAAGAAGGAAGAGGAGATATGAATAGGGGAGGGGGGTGAGAGAAGAAGGAGGAGAGGGAAAAGGGGGGGGAGATAAAGAAGAAAAGGGACAAGAAAGAATAGGACGAGGAAAGAAGACGCGAGGGGGGAAAAAGCGTAGAACAAGAGGAGATAAAAAGAGAGAAAAAAAAGTGAAGGGGGAGGAGACATTTGATTTAGAGAGAGAGAAAGAGATAGAGAGAAAAAAGAGAGAGCGAGCGAGAAGCGACGAGAGAAGATGAGGGAGAGGGGAAGGGGGGCGAGGGGGGGGGAGAGGCCATGGTAATATCAGGAGAAGGAAGACGTATGAGGAACAAACGCTACTGTTCTCGTTAGGCGCGTTTGGTTGTTCTTTGTGAATTAGGAACGACGCTGGGACCCCGGTCTTAACGCGCCGAGGCTCTCTCTTTTTGTAGCTTTCTTGTTTCTCTTCTCTCTTCTCTTCTCTCTCTTTCTTTCTCTCTCTCTCTCTCTCTCTCTCTCTCTTTCTCTTTCTCTTTCTCTTTCTCTTTCTCTCTCTCTCTCTCTCTCTCTCTCTCTCTCTCTCTCTCTCTTTCTCTCTCTCTCTATCTATCTACTTATTTATCTATCTATTTGTGCCTATCTATTCATGTGTATATTTATCTACGTATGTGTCCATTTTTCTGTTTGTCTCTTTCTCTCTATCTCTCTCTCTCCCTGTATATATATATATATATATATATATATATATATATATATATATATATATATATACATATATATACATATATATGTATGTATGTGTATATATATATACATATATATACATTTATGTATATACATACATACATACACAAATACACACACACACACACACACACAGACACACACACACACAAATATATATATATGTGTGTGTGTGTGTGTGTGTGTGTGTGTGTGTGTGTGTGTGTGTGTGTGTGTGTGTGTGTGTGTGTGTGTGTGTGTGTGTGCGCGCGTGTGCGTGTGCGTGTGCGTGTGCGTATGTACGTATGCGTGTACACATCTGGCACAACACAACACAACCCCACCACGCCCGCCTCCCTCACCTCCATCCCTCCATCCCTCGCTTGACTCGACCGCCGAGACTCACGCCCCTTTGAAGTCACGAGGAATATTCATGGCATCACCGCACTTCTTCCTTCTCCCGAGACACGAGGCGCTTTTCCGAGACGCAACACGGCCGCGGCTGCTTCTATGCTCCCCCCCCCCCCTTTCTCTCTCTCTCTCTCTCTCTCTCTCTCTCTCTCTCTCTCTATCTATCTATCTCTCTCTATCTCTCTCTCTCTCTCTCTATCTATCTATCTCTCTCTATCTATCTCTCGCTCTATCTCCCTCTCTCCCCCTCTCTCTCTCTCTATCTATCTATCTATCTCTCTCTCTCTCTCATTCTCTTTCTCTTTCTCTCTCTCTCTCTCTCTCTCTCTCTCTCTCTCTCTCTCTCTCTCTCTCTCTCTCTCTCTCTCCCCACGTGACCCGACCGAGCTAGTCAAGCGCAAGCAAAGAACGTGATATTTTTGGAAGGAAAGAAGGGGGATAGGGGATTGGAGTGGGGGGAGGGAGGGGAAGGAGGGAGGGAGGGAGGGAGGGAGGGAGGGAGGGAAGGAGGGAAGGAGGGAAGGAAGGAGGGACGGAGGGAGGGAGGGAGGGAAGGAGGGAAGGAAGGAGGGAGGGAAGGAGGGAAGGAAGGAGGGACGGAGGGAGGGAGGGAGGGAGGTAATAAAGAGAATAAGTGGAAGAAAATTTGAAGAAAAATGTGGTGGCGAGAAAAAGAGAATCTGTAAGAATAAGAAGAAAAAGATGATTGTGATAAAAAAGAAGAAGAAAAACCACGACAACAAAGAAACGGAGAGAGCGGTTGTGGATGTGAGAAGAAAGGGATAGACAAAAAAGAGGAGAAGAGAGAAGGAAGAAGACAGCAAAACGAAGTGCGAAAATCGGACGAGTCGGACGAATGAGGGAGGAAAAAAAGGATGGAAGAAAAAAAAAAGATGACCTTAGCACCTCTTCAACCTATCCATACCTGCGCCTCCACCAAAAAAAGAAGAAGGAAAATAAACAAAAAACAAGAGAGAATAGGAGATTAAGATCCACCAAAACGAAAGAAAAGAAAGAAAGAGAGAAAGAGAAGGACAAAGAAATAACACAGAATTCAGACAAACAGAAGATAAACGAAAGGAAGAAAAGCTTCAAAACTAAAACCTTTCAAAAATAAATAAATAAATAAAGCTTAAGGCGGGGTTCCCCTACCCTGGACTGGACAGCCCAACACTTCAGCCGGACTTCGGACAAAACTTCGGCCGGACCAAAACTTCAGCCGAACCAAAACTTCAACCGGACCAAAACATCTGCCGGACCAAAACTTCAGCCGGACCAAAACTTCAGCCGGACCAAAACTTCAGCCGGACCAAAACTTCTGCCGAACCAAAACATCTGCCGGACCAAACCTTCAACTGGACCAAAACATCAGCCGAACCAAAACTTAAGCCGAACCAAAACGTCAGCCAGACCAAAACTTCAGCCGGACCGAAACTTCAGCCTGACCAAAACATCAGCCGGCCCAAAACTTCATCCGGACCAAAACTTCAGCCGGACCGAAACTTCAGCCGGCCCAAAACATCAGCCGGACCAAAAAACTTCAGCCGGACCAAAACATCAGCCGGACCAAAACTTCAGCCGGACCAAAACTTCAGCCGGACCAAAACTTCAGCCGGCCCAAAACTTCAGCCGGACCAAAACTTCAGCCGGACCAAAACTTCAGCCGGCCCAAAACTTCGGCCGGACCAAAACTTCAGCCGGCCCAAAACTTCAGCCGGCCCAAAACTTCAGCCGGACCAAGACACGCACTGTGCAATCCGCCCGCCGGCAAGCCAGACGTCTTAGAAATGGCCACCATGATACCATCAGATGAAAAGGTTAAGAGTGCTTACCCACGCATAAATCAAGAGAAAACAAAGAGACTTCTCGGAGGCTTTATAATTCAGAGGAGGAAGAAGGGAGATAGAGAAGGTAATAATAATAATAATAAGGTAATGCACATGTGAGGGAACAAGATTTTTTTATGTTTTGGTGTATGGACCCTTTGATCTTTTTTTTTTTTTTTTTTTTTTTTTTTTTTTTTTTTTGGGGGGTAGGGTCGTTTTTTTGAGAATGTGTAAGAGAGAGTGGGTTAAAAATAGACTTAAAATATTAAATCTGGTGAATTGTTCATTCTCTTTCTCTATCTCTCTCTCTCTCTCTCCCTCTTCTTCTCCTTCTCCCTCTTCCTTTTCCTCTCTCTTTCTCTCACCCTCTCAATACAATATATATATCACAAATCTAAAAGAACCCCCTTCCCCCCTCCCCCCCCAAAAAATAAATTATCTTCCACCTCCAGCAACTAAACACACACACATACAAAGCGAATAATATGCGAATAATACTTTTTTTTCTCCAGAGAAGCAACCTGTTCTCAAAAAGGCTCGATAAGGAAACACATAAATCAATCAGAGGAAGAGGAGGAGGAGGAGGAGGAGAAGGAGGAGGAGGACCTGAGCCACCCCGAAGGTCCCTAAAGATGACGAAAATATCAAGCTTAAACACAGGCATTTTACCAGAGCGAAAAGGATGTGATTAAGTACCCGATCGGGTAATGATGCCATAATCAGCTGGGTGATGAACCCGGCTATCTAATAAGGGCTGTTCCAGGTTCTCTCTCGGCTCCACTTCACACACACACACACACACACACACACACACACACACACACACACACACACACACACACACACACACACACACACACACACACACACATACACACACACGCACGCACATACGCACGCACGAGGGCGTATCTATACACTGATTTACACTCGATTAGGTCTACCTAAGCTCCCTGTAGCGTTGGGGGTAAACCGAAGCCATGATGGATATGTATGTATATCTTTGTGTGGATGTATATGCACAGTTGGGTAAGGATGTGTGTGTGTGTGTGTGTGTGTGTGTGTGTATGTATATGTATAATTGTACTAGTGCGTGTGTGAATATACATGGGTGTGTTCGTATAATACATCAACGGATATATAGATAGATAGCTAAAAACAACAACATACATATATATATAAACAGATCGAAAAAACAACAACAAACAAACACAGACAGACATAAACCAACAAAACACCTCCTCCTCCAATTCAAACAGACAAGATCACTTCCCCCTCCACCCGTGGTCCCAAATCTGAAGGACGACCTCGAGGTCTGAGATCGGGGCGAGAAATACCCGACCGCCCCCCCCCCTCCCCTCCCCCCTCCCCCCCGCACACTAGAGGAGTCCTGATTACCGCCAATTCACGGCCCTGATTACACAAGGAAATGATATCGATCATAAATCACGCTCACCTGTTCTTAATGAGAGCGCACCTGGCCATGTGTACGACTAAGGTGATGGTTCTTATTTTTCTTTTCTGGAATTTCCGTTTTTTTTTCAGCGGTGGGAGAATTATTATTGATTTATTGTGTGTGTGTGCTGTGTGTGTGTGCTGTGTGTGTGTGTGTGTGTGTGTGTGCGTGTGTGTGTGTTTGTGTTTGTGTGCATATATATACAAATGTCTTTCTTTCTCTCATTTTTCCTTTTCTCTCTCTCTCTCTCTCTCTCTCTCTCTCTCTCTCTCTCTCTCTCTCTCTCTCTCTCTCTCTCTCTCCCTCTCCCTCTCCCTCTCCCTCTCCCTCTCCCTCTCCCTCTCCCTCTCCCTCTCCCTCTCCCTCTCCCTCTCCCTCTCTCTCACTCACCGCCTTCGTACACATCCCCCTCCCGCCCCCCCTCGCTACATGAGTGAGAACGTTACCTGCGAGGGATATAAATGAGGCTACCATTCATACCCTCAGACCCCCCTCTCTACCCACCCCCTCCCTACCCCCTCCCCCTTCCCCAGAGCTGTATACTCGCATTACCACATCTACTGTTTGATTACCGCGTCTATGATGTTGATTTACAGTCTGTCAGGCGATACAAAACCGACAAATAAACGAGAGAACAGACACAAAGGACGATTATAACGACGACAACAACAAACAACAACAAATAACAAACAACAACATATTACAAAAAAACAACAACGTATAACTGAAGAAGAGAGTTTGTGGCTTCGTTATTTTTAGACTAAGGTTAATAATATTTTCATGATTAATGACAATACAATAATGATGATAACACTCTCAAAAATAATATTACCAATAATAAAAATGATAATATTATCATGAATAATAATAAAAATGATAATATTATCATGAATAATAATAATAATTCTGATCTTTCCATAATATAATAATGATGATGGTAAGAAAAAATGGTAATAACATTAATCATATGACCTATAAGAGGAGTAACAGTCAAACTATGAAGACATTATAAATCAAAACAAGGGAAAAACAGCAACGAAAAACAACCGCATCTAAATATATTTCTCCTACACACACACACAGACACACACACACGCGCGCGCGCACGCACACACACACACACACACACACACACAGACACACACACACACACACACACACTGCCACTCCCCTCCCCCATCCCCCATCCCCCCCATTGCAAAAGGAGCAAAGAGAGCCAACTCCTTCCTGCTCTTACACCCACCTCATCTGGGTGGAGCATTGTCGTCCCCTTGGATTCCTTTGGCACTCTTTGGCATCCTTTGGCTCTTCGTGACACTCCTTGGCTCCCTTTAACTCTCCTTGGCTCCCTCTAACTCTCCTTGGCTCTCCCTCCACCCCTAAACTCTCCTTGGTCCCCTCCTCATAGTTCTCCTTGGCTCTCCTTAAAACTGCTTGGCTCTTTTTGGCTCTTCCTGGCACTCCTTGGCTCCCTCTAACTCTCCTTGGCTCTACACCCCTAAACTCTCCGTGGCTCTCCACAACTAAACTCTCCCCGTGATTCTCCCTGGCTCTCCTTACAACTCATTGGCTCTTTTTGGCTCTTCTTGGCACTCCAAAGAACAGAAAAGGAAAATGAGAAGAATAAAACTACTACCAAACGGAATAAAGAACATCACCAATAAACAGATAAATAAAGCAACAGCCGAAAAACACCATAACGCTTCGCACGACGTTACATTCCCCTACCCCCCCCCCCTCATCCCCACCCCAGAAAATCACCCCCCCCGTCTCTCCCCCATCCCCCCCCTCTGCAAACACCCCGTTGCAAATTCCCCACACGACGGCGCTTGGCTATCGCGAGACAAGGGGGAGAGGAGAGGGGGGGAGGGGGGAAGGGGGAAGGGGGAAAGGGGGAGGAGAGACGTGGGTAGGGAGAGAAGAATACCCATTACACAGCTGGACATTACGGGGTAAATACCCAATGCCCTCTCCCTCCACCTCTCTCTCTCTCTCTCTCTCTCTCTCTTCCTCCCCCATCCCTCCCCATCCTTCTCCCCCCATCCCTCCACATCCTTCTCCCCCACCGGCTCCCCCTACCTCTCTCTCTCCCTCTCACACTCCCCCTCCCCTTCCTCCCTCTACCCCTTCCTCTCCCTCTCCCTCCCTCTCCCTACCTCCCTCCCTCCCCCCTCTCCCTCCCTCTCTCCCTCCAGCTCCCCTTCCCCTCTCCCTCCCTCTCACACACTCCCTCTCCCTACCTCCCTCCCCCTCCCCACCTCTCCCTCCCCCTCCTTCCCCTTCCCCCACTCCCCTTCCCCCCTCCCCCCTCTCTCCCGAGACGGTTAATTAAGACGCCGTTATCGAGACGTCGAGCTCACGCCGGCCGGTTAAGCGAGGTCGTAATGCCGCCACTGCTTTGTGATTTTAGAAGGGGGTGGGGGTGGGGGGTAAGGAGGTGGGTGGTGGGGGGGGGGGAGAATACGGACCCGCTCGCTGCCACATAAACGTCGTTTTTATACTCCCACCGTATGACTTGTAATGCTTTTTTCGTTTCTTTATTAATATATATATATATTTTTTTCTTTCTTTCTTTCATTAATACATATATTTTTTCTTTCTTTCTTTCTTTCTCTTTTGGATTTTTTTTCTAGATTATGTTTTATTTTCGTTTTTTTTTCTTTCGTTTTATCTATTGATTTCTTTATGGGGGGGGGGAGGAGAGGAGAGAGAGAGGGGGGGAAGAGAGTTTTATGGTTCATTGTGTGGGAAAATGAAATTATTTTTTGCTTTTCCTTCGCGTTTTCTCGCCCGCTCTCTCTCTCTCTCTCTCTCTCTCTCTCTCTCTCTCTCTCTCTCTCTCTCTCTCTCTCTCTCTCTCTCTCTCTCTCTCTTCCTCTTCCTCTTCCTCTTCCTCTTCCTCTCCCTCTCCCTCTCTATCTCCCTCTTCCTCTTCCTCTTCCTCTTCCTCTCCCTCTCCCTCTCCCTCTCCCTCTTCCTCTTCCTCTTCCTCTTCCTCTCCCTCTCCTTCTCCCTCTCTACCCACCCATCCCTCCTTCTTCCCTCCCCTCCACTTCCTTCTCACTCTTTCATTCTCTCATCCTTCCTACACTTTATCTCTCTCTCTCTCTCCCTCTCAACCATCCCATTCAATAATACTTCTCTCTCAACCTTCCTTATTCCCTTTCTCATACAGTACAGGTGGCTCCTATTCACAAAGAAATGCATATACGTGATTCTAATAGGCCTATGAATAAACCATGCATTCTAATGCGATCGTGAATAAATCATCATACATGAAAGGCGGGAAGTACAGTTATAATCAAATGTCAAATTAAAATGCGGAAAATTATTTCACTTCAGAATAAATGTCTGAAATTCCTGTATGTATTCCATCCGTCAATCTATCTGCATATATAATGAGTATAGTGACTATTCATAATATCAATAGTGATGATGATGATAATAATGATAATTATGATAATAATAATAACAACAACAGCAATAATAATGATAATAATAATAATAATAATAATAATAATAATAATAATGAAAAAAATACAATTATCATCATTATAAAAATCATGATTACAATCAGACAAAGACGAAGAATCAGAAAAAACGCAACAAAACTAAAATAAACAAAATCAAAAGCAATGACAAATGACAATAAAAAATAAACAAGGTACTTACGTCAACACACCTTTGCAACAACCAATAAAAAACGCCATACCTGCAAAGAACGAACATCAAAGTTAAAGTCAATCTCAAAGGAGAACATAAAATGACAATCATATATCCAAATAATCCTTATATTGAAAGACGTTGAAAATATAATCCTGGTGATCAATATTGCAGTCACGCCCGTTGAAAGATAATCGCCAATAAATTATTTTCTTTCTTTTCTTTCTTTCTTAAATTTTATATATTTAAATTAAATATATATATTTTTTTCTTTTATCTTTTGTTAATACGTTTTTTACCCTGCTTTCAAAAACTCATCTTCGGTAACTTTTATTTTCCTTTTAAACCTCTCTTTGTTCGTTTATTGCAAATACTTTTTTTACTTTATTTTTTATTTTGTTTTTAATATCCTTTCTTCCCATATTTTTCTTCGTTCCAAAAGTCCATCTATAATTACACTTTTTTTCTCTCTCTTTCAAAATTCTCTCTTTCTTTCTATTTTTTGTACCCTGTGACCCTATCTGAGAGATAAACACTCAAGTTCGACACGTATTGACCTTTCCTTCGCGTGGGTACGTGGTGAACTGACCTGACCTTATTCCCGTGACCTCTAAGGCTTAGATTATATAGTATCTTTTTCCTTTTACGGGAAACTGAAGAAAATATCTGTCACAGATCACTTAACCTCGACAAAAACATAGAACAAACGTATAAATATTTAACATAGCAATATCAACAAAGAAATACGTAAATACATATATAAATAACAACAATAACAACGATATCAATAATAACACCAACCCCCCCAAAAAAACAACAACAATAAGAACAACAGCCAGCCGTAACACCAAAACCAAAAACCAGAGAAAACAAAAGCAACAACAACAACAGTAATGATGATGTTGCACGCGACAATGCAAGATCCAAGTACCATCTCCCGCTAAGGCACCCTAACCCCATTTCTCCAGTGTTGCACGGAAAAAATGGGGAGCGAATGAGGTTAACCGTAATGTTGTCAGCATATAAAACATCGTGAATTTATCCCTCCTTAACCCCCATGCTCTCTACCCCTCCCTCCTCCCCCCCCCCTCCTTCTTCCCCCTTCCCCCCGTCGCTCGGTTCCTAGATTATGCATCCACATTTGCATTTAAAACAGGGAAAAGAGAGGGCTTTCTTCAGCCAAACAGCTGGAGCCATTGTGGGTCTGCGTATTTCGCGTTTATTCGGTTTCTGTTTCTCTCTGTGTGTTTCTTTTTATCTGTATCTTTCTCTCTCTCTCTCTGTTTCTTTTTCTCTTTCTCTCTCTATTTCTCTCTTTCTCTTTCTCTTTCTCTCTCTCTCCCTTCCTCTCTCTCTCTCCTTTTCTCCCTCCCTCTCCCTCTCCCTCTCTTTCTCCCTCTCTCCCTTCCTCTCTATCTCCCTCTCTCCCTTCCTCTCTATCTTCCTCTCTCCCTTTCTTCCTCTCTC
>BOPN01000121.1:696443-713943 GCA_017312705.2 Penaeus japonicus
TGGAGAAACTCGTGGTGAGCTTTTTGGTTAATTAAAATAATCGAATATGAACTTATTAGCTTTTGGTTTTGTTAATACGTCAACTAAGCCGCCATTTCGAAGAATGAACCGAGTACAAAAAAAAGGGATTCAGCAAAACAAACCAACAAGCAAAAGACATCAAAACTCACAACAACAAAAAACAAAAAACAAAAAAAACATAACATCAACACAACTCTAAAAGGCTCAACAGATCAATAACACCCCCACAAAAAAAAGAAAAGAAAAAAAAGCTAATTCACTCCCGTCAACTAGGCCTATATCACGCATCCCCCCCCACCCCACCCAGTCCACCTCCCACACCACCCCTCACCCCTTCTCCCAGTCCACCTCCCATCCCCCCCCTCACCCCCCCCCCAAGTCTACCTCCCACACCACCCTTAACCCCCCCCCCCCCAAGTCCACCTCCCATACCCCCCCTCACCCCTTCTCCCAGTCCACCTCCCACACCACCCCTCACCCCCCCCAAGTCCACCTCCCACACCACCCCTCACCCCTCCCCCCCAGTCCACCTCCCACACCACCCCTCACCCCCCCCCCCAGTCCACCTCCCACACCACCCCTCACCCCCCCCAAGTCCACCTCCCATCCCCCCCCTCACCCCTCCTCCCAGTCCACCTCCCACACCACCCCTACACCCCCCAGTCCACCTCCCACACACCCCCTCACCCCCCCTAGTCCACCTCCCCCCCTCAACCCCCCCCCCCATACCCCGTCACCGGTAGTTTGAACAGGCGTCGGGGAACAGTGGTTGAACAGGTAATTAAAATGATTACCCTGGGAAAGTGTCAGGCTGTCCCGACGTCTTTACGCCCTAAAGGACAGAGGGGCGTCGGCTTAGGATAACTTCTGCAGGACTTTGACTTTGACTTTGACGAGTTTATTGAGACAAGTGATTACGTACATTTTCAAAAGGATGAGGTAACATAGGTTATCCTCACCCCCAATCTTAGGTCCCTCTTTGGGCTCACATATATATTTTACAAATCCTTACAGCTATGTCAACATGTTGAAATATATACAGAACAAAAGGCGGGTCTGCAGGAGTTGGGGGAGGGGCGGGGACAGAGGAGGGGGGGGTGTATGGGGAGGGGGTATATGGACTTGGACGGGAGGCATACGGGTGGAGTGGGAAGGGGGGGGATGAGAGGCAGTGGGGGCGGGCGTGGGAATTTGAGGGGGAGAAAGAGAAAGAGAGAGAGAGTGGAGAGGAAAATAAAAGGAAAACAGATATGAGGATGACAAGAATGAAGAAGGAAAGGGAAAACGAGAAAGAGAAAAAGAAGAAGAAGAATTCGAAATGAAAGAAAAGGATACGAAGAAGAAAGAGGAGAAGAAGGAGATAGGAGGGAGGAACGGGAGGGGAGGGAAGGGGAGGGGAGAGGGAGACTATACCCCGTCCCCCCCCCCTCGCCATTTTATAGTCCGCCGTGGAGACAATTAAATAAGGTGCTGTGTTTCCGTGTGCTTGTTCTCACCCCGTGGGAGTCTTTAAGGAGTCTCCTGGTCTTTCTTTTGTGATTTTATTTCCCTTTATTTACCTCTATGTTTCACTTTCTATATACCTATTCACTTGTCTGTGTTTATATCTGGCTGGTTATCTGTCTGTTTGTCCGTTACTTTGTCAGCTCGTATATTTGACTGTCTGTTAGCCTGTCTGTGTCTGTGGGTGTGTCTATCTACTTGCTCGCCTCTCTGTCTGTCTTGTTTGTCTGTCTGCTTGTCTGACTCTAAGTCTCATTTTCTTTCTCTCTCTCTCTCTCTCTCTCTCTCTCTCTCTCTCTCTCTCTCTCTCTCTCTCTCTCTCTCTCTCTCTCTCTCTCTCTCTCTCTCTCTCTCTCTCTCTCTCTCTCTCTCTCTCTCTCTCTCTCTCTCTCTCTCTCTCTCTCTCTCTCTCTCTCTCTCTCTCTATCTATCTATCTATCTATCTATATATCTATCTCCCTCTCTATCCATATCTCTATCTCCCTCTCTATCTCTATTTCTATCTCCCTCTCTGTCTCTATCTCCCTCTCCCTCTCCCTCCCTCTCCCTCAGTGTGTATGTGTGTTTCCATCCCAGCAAGCTCTATTTATTCAATAGGTTAAATCTACCATGAAGCACCACACGAAGCCATCCGGGGAAGAAATCCATCATCCACCTTTTCAACCGTCGAGATCTCTTCGCTTGATCTCTCTCTCTCTTCTCTTCTCTTCTCTCTCTCTCTCTTTCTTTCCTTTCCACCCTTCTCTCCCTCCCCCGCTCCGTCCGTCTGTCCGTTCGTTTGTCCGTCACTCGTTCATTCTTTTCCTTCATTGCCTAATTTCTTTTTCTCTCTCTCTCTCTCTCTCTCTCTCTCTCTCTCTCTCTCTCTCTCTCTCTCTCTCTCTCTCTCTCTTTCTCTTTCCCTCCCTTCTTTTTAATTCCTTCTGTCTCCTTTCTTCTTCCTCCCATCCCTTCTTCCCCCCCCCCCCCTGTCTTCCTTCCCACTCCTTCCCTCCCAACCCCCCCATCCCCCTCCCCATCCGCATCCATACCTCCCTACCCACCCTCCCCCGTTTTCCTATCACCTTCTCTCTTCATCTTCATACTCCTCCCCCCCCTCCCCCTCTGCCCCCCTCCATGCACGTCGAAAGATACAAATAAACCCATGCATATGATAAACGCCAAAGGTGGAATTCTCATTAACAATCTTTTTTTTTCTTTTTCTTTTTCTTTTTCTTTTGTATTATCTCCTTTCGAGTTGTTTTTCGTTTTTTTCTTTCATTTTTCCTATTCGTTGTTTCTTTTTGTTGTTTTCTTTTCTATGTTAATTTTAGTTTAGTTTTATTTTGTTGTTTTGTTGTTTTAGGGTGAACAACACAAAACAAGCAGACAAAACCATTTCGGAAAAAAAACGTAAAATAATAAACACAATAAAACAAGAACCAACCAAACAAAACACGGAAAACATTTCCAAAAAAATGAATTCGCAAAAAAAAAAAAAAAAAAAAAATCCCAAGCACAAAAAAACAACAACAACCAAACAAACAAACAAACACACACAACGACCCTTCTCCCCCCCTCCCCCTTATCCCCTCGCAACGACGACGACTAAGCCGAGGGTCGTCGCGGTAGCCTCGCCCCCTCTCTTCTTCTTTTTCCCCTCGTGTTTTGATCGCGGTCGTATATTTGATAGGCGCGAGGTATCGTTACCCGGGAGATAGGGCGGAACATCTTACGTAGGTAGGCCTATCTCGGTTCCCCTCGCTCGACTCGACTCTCGATTTTTCAGTCGCTGTCTCGCTCGGACTCTGCTTCTGTTTTTTTTTGGGGGGGTTCTGTCTCTGTCTGTTTGTTTGTATGTATGTTTGGTTGTTTGGCTGGTTTGCTGGCTGGTTGGTTGGTTGGCTGTCTCTCTCTCTCTCTCTCTCTATCTCACTCTCTCTCTCTCTCTCTCTCTCTCTCTCTCTCTCTCTCTCTCCCTCTCTCTCTCTCTCTTTCTCTCTCTCTCTTTCTCTTACTCTCTTTCTCTTTATCTATATTCTCTTATCTATATTGTTGGCTGTATGTCTGTATGCCTGCCTGTCTATTCTTCCCTCTTCTTCCCTTATTCTCTTCCTCTCCCACTCTCTATCTATCTCTCTATTTCTTTCATTGTTTCTGTGAACAGTGTGGTACAGTATTGTGTTTTCTTCACCGTAAAATATTATACTATGCGGTATTGTCTTGCATAAAGCGTGAGATTATGTTTGTTTGTTTGTTTTTTCGTTGTGAAGTTCAAGCGACCGTGAATACCTACCAAAAAAAAATGAAGCACGTTTGCTACAGCGCTTAGCAACCCGTTGCATCAACCACTCCGTTTATGGCTATTCTATGCAATCTCCAAGCAAATTCAACTAAAAAAAAAAACAAGAATGGGAAATAATAATGATAATTACAACAAGAATAATAATGATAACAATAATGATAATGATAATGATAATGATAATAATAATAATAATAATAATAATAATAATAATAATAACAATAATAAGTATTATCACCATAACAATATATATACATATATATATATATATATATATATATATATATATATATATATATCAAGAGCTCGAGGCATAACAAGCGCGATTACCTTCCGAGGGATCACTCTCGACAATTATCCTCATTGAAGGATAATGTTGAAAGGATCGATAGCCCTTAATGGAGAAATTACCCCCTTCACCCTCTTAACCTCCACCCCACCCCCCTTACCCCCTCACCTCCTCTCCTCTCCCTACTTCTCTCTCTTCTATTATTCTGCCTCCCTTTCTTGTTGTACTACTACTTCTTCTTCTTTTTCATCTTCTCCTCCTCCCCTCCTCCCTCCCTCCCTCCTTCCAATCCTCTCTCCCTTTTCCCACCCTCCCTTCCTCCCTCCTTCCCTCCTCTCTCCCTCCCTCCCCTCCCTCCCTCCTCTCTCCCTCCCTCCTTCCCTCCCTCCCTCCTCTCTCTCCCTCCCTCCTTCCCTCCCTCCCTCCCCCCTCCTCCTCCTAATCCACTCCCCCCCACTATCCACCCCCCTCCTCCTCCCCCTACCTCCGTCTCGTTCAGTCTCTCCTGTCAGTAGGAACAGAATGGTTTATTACAGGACAGCCGCTTGGTTACAGGTTGATTACAGGTCACGACACTGCTATGGCTGGCTTACTCGACCGGATTTTCAGAGAGGGGTGAGGGAGGGGGTGGGGAGGTGGGGGGTGGAGAAAGAGAGAGGGGGAGGGGGGGATTGGGGTATGTTAGGGGGTATGGTATCGGGGAGCGGGTAGGGGTGGGGGTGGGGGGTGGAGAGAGAGAGAGAGAGAGAGAGAGAGAGAGAGAGAGAGAGAGAGAGAGAGAGAGAGAGAGAGAGAGAGAGAGAGAGAGAAGAGAGAAGAGAGAGAAGAGAGAGAGAGAGAGAGAGAGAGAGAGAGAGAGAGAGAGAGAGAGAGAGAGAGAGGGAGGGAGGGAGGGAGAGAGAGAGAGAGAGAGAGAAAGAGAGAGGGGAGGTTGGGGTATGTTAGGGAGGGTATGGTATCGGGGTAGGGGGAGGAGGGGGGGGGTCATTCCGATCTCAGGCCCTTCAAGTGATGAGGGTTTTATGGCAATCCTGCCATTGCCACGCCACGCCAAAGACCATTTATGTTGCCGCTGTTGTCATCCTTACTCTATTTATCAATCTACCTTCATTTCTCAATATTTCTGTGTCTGTTTTTTTTCTCTTTCTCTTTATTTCCATCATTTAGTTATTCTGTTTTTGTGTCTGTCAGTCTGTCTGTCAGCTTGTTCTGTCTGTCTGTCTGTCTGGTATGGTCTGTTCTGTTCTGTCTTTTCTGCTCTCTCCTTCTCTCTTTATTAGCTCCCTTCTCCTCCCGCTTTATATTTTCTTCTCCTTCTCCTCCTCCTCCTCCTCCTCCTCCCGCTTTATATTTTCTTTTCCTCCTCCTCCTCTTCCTCCTCCTTAACGCTCTATCTATCCGCGCTCTTATCCACCTCCATCCCCCTACCACCCTCCCCTCCACCCCTACTGTCATCACCACCTGACATCTTTGCTTGCTTTCATATTTATGGCCTTATTAAGACTTTTCGCCCGCCTTTAAAATTGATGGTTGTCAAGATCAGTCACACACACACACACACACACACACACACACACACACACACACACACACACACACACACACGTACACTCACTCACCCGCACATACACCTACACCCAGACACGCACACATACGAACGAGTCCACCCCGCCCCTTCTCTCCCCCACCCCAACCTCCCTCCCCTTTCCCCTCCCCTATCCCCTCGACCTCCTTAAAAAAAAAAACGTTTTCGTGCTTTGTGTTTAATTAAGGTAATTGCAAATAACAGCAACCGGGTCGAGGAGACCTGCATAATACATCAAAAGCGAGAAAAACTTCCTTGCAAAATGGTACACAAAAAGAGAGGCAGACATACACTTGTGGCTATGTATACATATAATCAAATACAACCACACATACACACACACACACACACACACACACACACACACACACACACACACACACACACACACACACACACACACACACACACACACACACACACACACACACACACACACACACACACACACACACACACACACACACACACACACACACACACACACACACACACACACACACACACACACACACACACACACGTCATCAAAACACACAAAAGGCAATATAACTTACGCTCGGCAGTTGAACTTGCTTAAGATATATGCTAATAGCTGCAGGAAGTGGAAAGGGTATTCTTGCAGCACGGGACGGGACAGGAGGTAGGGGAGGGGGGTGGGGGTGAAAGGAAGAGAGAGAATGAAAGGGAGAGAGGAGGAAGAAAGAAGAGGGAAGGTGATAGGGATAGGTGAGATGTCTGCTTTCATCCATTGAAAACAAGTCTTTTTTTCCCTCTTCTGCCCTTCCTTCCCCTCCCTCTGTTTCTCGGCCTACCCTCCCCTCTCTTCCCCTACTCTGAGCTTTTTTTCCCTACCTCTGTTTCTCCACCTTCCCTTTCTTCCTTTCCCATCCCCTCCCCTTCTTCTGCTCCTTTATTCTTCTCCCCCCCCCCTTCCTTTCCCTCCACTCTCTCTGTTCCTCCTTCCTTTCCTCCCTTCCCACTTCCTACTTCCCTGCCCCTCCCCCCCCATCCTCTTCCTCATCTTCCTCCCCTTCCTTCCCTTCCCCTCCCGTCTCCTTCCTTCACTTCCTTCCGTTGCAATGTTCCTCCTCCTCCCCTTCCTCCCCTTCCTCCTCTCCCCCACTCCCTCTGTCCCTCCACCTCTCTTCCCCTTCCACATCCCTGTTCCTCCTCCTCCCTCCCCCCTCCTCTTCTCTCCTCCCGTCCCACTCCCTCTGACCCCCTCCCCCTCCCCCTCCCCCCTCCCCGCCAACCCTTGAGCCATACAAACCCGCCCCGCCGATCAAGCCTGCATGCCAATGAGACGCCTTGTTGAGTCAGGTAATCGATTAGCAATTTGCTGCAATAATCGAGGAGGAAGCATATTAGTCGCCCGGTAACAGACCTGCCCTTGTGTCCTGCTCCTCCTCCTCCTCCGTAAGCTAGGAAGCCAGGAAGCCCCTCTCTCTCTCTCTCTTTCTCTCTCTCTCTCTCTCTCTCTCTCTCTCTCTCTCTCTCTCTCTCTCTCTCTCTCTCTCTCTCTCTCTCTCTCTCTCTCTCTCTCTCTCTCTCTCTCTGCCTCGCTCTCGCCTGCTCTCCGCTCGCTCGCTCTCCCTCTCCCTCTCCCTCTCACTCTCACTCTTCCTCTCCCTCTCCCTCTCTCTCTCCCTCTCCCTTTCCCTTTCTTGCCTATCCCCCTTCTCCCCTCTCCTCTTCCCCATCCCCATATCCCCATCCCCATCCCATCCCCATCCCTATCCCTTATCCCCATCCCCATCCCCATCCCCATCCCCATCCCTCTTTCCTCTCCCCTCCCCTCTTCCCCATCCCCTTCCCTTCCTCCCAACTCCCTGAGCCCTCTCCTTCTTCCCTCTCTCTCTCCCTCTCCCTCCCTATCCCATCCCACCTCCGTCCCATCTCCCACTCTTGCATCGCCGCCCGCCGCTCCATTGCAACAGCTGCTCATTTTCGCTCACCCTCTGCATCGGATGACGTCAGATAAAAGGGAAGCTTGGTTCCGTAAGAGAGGCTTAAGTAGAGGGAGGGGGAGAGGGAGAGGGAGAGGGAGAGGAAGGGAGGGAGGGAGGGGGGGAGAGGGAAAGGAGGAGAAGGAGAGGGACAGCGAGAGATAGAGAGAGGGGGAGGGAGGGAGGTAGAGGTAGGGAGAGAAGGAGAAGGACAGGGAGAGATAAAGGGGGTGAGGGAGAGGAAGAGAGGGAGAGGGAGAGGAAGAGAGAGGGGGAGGGAGGGAGGTAGAGGAAGGGAGAGATAAAGGGGGGGTGAGGGAGGGAGGTAGAGGAAGGGAGAGAGGGAGGGAGAGGGAGAGGGATATGTAAAGAGGGAGGGAGAGGGAAATAGAGAGGGAGAGAAGGAGGAATAGAGAGGCCAACGGAGCGATAGTGTCATGAAGAGTTAGATCAGATCAGGATAAAAAGTAATAACATATTCCGTTCAAAAAAGACGAATAAGATCCCATCAGCTGACCACATTGCGTGATATTCCAAACGTTTTTTTTTCTTCTTATTTTTTATTCATTCTATCTCTCTTTCTCTTATTCTATCTCTCTCTCTCTCTCTCTCTCTCTCTCTCTCTCTCTCTCTCTCTCTCTCTCTCTCTCTCTCTCTCTCTCTCTCTCTCTTTCAAGAACACCAAAGGATAATCATCCCCCACATCCTTAAAAAAAAAAAAAGATAAAACGAAAAAAAAAAAAAAAAGCCACCTTTAAGTATTTCTACTCGTGTCTACATTCTAAATGAACTTTAGTGTTAATTTTTCAACCATTCGAAATGCGTTTGCGTCACGCACAGAATAGGGCACAAACGGGAAAGAAAGATACAGAGAATCAAAGATAGAGAGGAGAAGAAAGAGGAGAGAAATAAGAGAGAGGGGGAGAAAGAGGAAAGCAAAGAGAAGAGCAAAGAGAGAGAAGAAAGTCGTGAGGAGTGAGAGAGAGATGATAAAGTAATGAGAAGAGAGAGAGAGAGATGATAAAGTAGAGAGAAGAGGAAAGAGAATAAGGGAAGAGAGAGGCGAAATCTAAATGTGAAAGGACGTAGAAAAAAGGGACATAAATACGACAGAAAAGAGAATTAAGGAGAAAATATTGAAAAAAGAGAAAGAAAAAATGGAGAAGCAGACCAAAGAAGACCCAAGATTACGAAGAAAAAGAAAAAAAAAAAAAAAAAAAAAAAAAAAAAAAAAAAAAAAAAACAATAGGAACAAAACAAGAAGACGAAGGACAAAAAAGGAAAAAAAAAGAAGAAGAGAGAAGCGAAGAAGGACAAGGAGAAGGGGGGAAGAAAAGGAGTGTTAGTACACGGACATAGCGCACTGTCCCGACCACAAAGGCTACAGGAAGAGGCCTTAGAAGCCAGAGAGGAGGAGGGGGAGGGGAAGGGGGGAGGGGGGGACAGGAATGAAGGAAGGGAGGATAATGAGGGAATGAGGAGGAGGTGGAGGAGGAGGGTGAGGAGGAGGGTGAGGAGGAGGAGGAGGAGGAGGAGGAGGAGGAGATGGAGAAGAAGGAGAAGGAAAATCAAGAAGAAGAAGATAAAAAAAGAAAAAGAAGAAAAAAAAGAAAAAGACAAAAAAAAGAAATATCAGAAGAAGAAGAAGCAGAAAGACAAGAAAAAAGAAGAAGAAGAAGAACAAGAAGAACAAAGAGGGGGGGAGGGGAGGAGAGGGAGATACAGCACCCCCATTTGTCACACCTTCCACCCCCCTGAGGCTAAATTTTGACGAATTGCGGGCCCTGTAGGCATATGGGATGAGAAGCCCCCGTCTTGATTTACACCTGGGAATACCTGTAATAATATTATACCTCCACCTGTAGGCCTACTGGGACGATCGTATCACAGTATTTATTGTTTTCTTTTTGTTCTTTTTTTTATTCTTTATTTATTTACTTTTTTTTATCTATTTTCGGTGTTGTATGTTTGTGATGTTGTGATGAGAATACGTGTTAACGTAAGGAAATAATGCATTGGATAAAAATAAATAATAATCATCATAATAACAACAATAATAAAAAAAAAAACAGCAACAATAATATCAATTGCAGCAACCACGATGATAATAATAATAACAATAACGATAATAAAACGATGAAAATAATAAATAAATTATAATAAAATAATAACAATAATGATAATAAAACGATGATACTAATAAATAAATGACAATGAAATAATAACAATAATGATAATAAAACGATGATACTAATAAATAAATGACAATAAAATAATAACAATAATGATAATAAAACGATGATAATAATAAATAAATGATAATAAAACGATGACAATAATAAATAAATGATAATAAAACGATGACAATAATAAATAAATGATAATAAAACGATGACAATAATAAATAAATGATAATAAAACGATGACAATAATAAATAAATGATAATAAAACGATGACAATAATAAATAAATGATAATAAAACGATGACAATAATAAATAAATGATAATAAAACGATGATAATAATAAAACGATGATAATAATAATGACAATAATGATAGAGATGATCAGCCTCAAAATAATAAAGTCAAAGCTGAGAGGTTCCTTTGAGGATGCAGTCGGGGGCAATTACGGAGGCCTCAAAAGGAATATAAATTTCTCCCCTATCCCATCCTCCCTCCCCTTCCCATCCTCTTCTCTTCCCATCCCATCCCCGTCCCTTCCCTTCCCCCTCCCCTCCCCTTCTTTTCCCTTTCCCTATCCCATCCCGTCCCTTCCCCATCCTATCCTCTTATCTTCCCTTCCCCCTCCCCTCCCCTCCCCTTCTCTTCCCTTCCCTTTCTCTTTCCCTCCCCCTCAATTTTCCCTTTCCTCCCCGTCCTTTTCCCTTTCCATCCCCCTCCCTACCCCTACCCCATCCCATTCCGTCCCTTCCCCATCCCATCCTCTTCTCTTCCCTTCCCCCTCCCCTTCTTTTCCTTTCCCTTTAACTTTCCCTTTCCCTTCCTCCCCCTCCTCCTCCATTTTCCCTTCCCCAATCCCCCTCCCCATCCTCCTTCCCATCCCCAAATAGAAAGAAAATAATAGAACAAAATAACAGAGACGAGAATAGCGCAAAAAATAATAATAAAAAAAAAATAAAAAAAAATCAGTGCCTGAGACATTGTATCCTTCAAAGCGACGAGGCCAAGGCATGCACAGGGAGGATAATTTATAGCCCTGTCTTTTTTCTCTCCTTTTTTTGTATTTCTTTCTTTTCTTTGTTCATATCCATGTTTAAAACTGGTGTCTGAGAAGGATAGTGTGTGCATGCATGATTTTTCATTTGTTTTCCTTGATAGTGTTTTTGTTTTGTTTTTTATTGGTGTGGGGGGGGGAGGTCTTAATTTTCTGTTGGCTTGTTTGTTTCCCTTTTTTTCTTTCTTCCTTCTTTTCTAGTTTTCTTTTTATTCTTCTTTTTATCTCTCTCTCTCTCTTTCCCTCTTCTATTTCAACCTCTTCTCCTCCTTCTTTCTTTCTATCTCGTCCTCCTTTGCTCATCTTCCGTCCCTCTTCTCTCTTCCTCTCCATCCTCCCCCTCCCTCTCCCTCCCTCCCTCTCTCTCTTCCTTCTTCCACCATCCCAGCCTCTCTCTCTCTCTCTCACTCTCTCTCTCGCTAAGCCTCGAAATATGACGAAAACCGCTTATCCCCCTCCTCCATCCCCCCCCCTCCTTCAGCCCCCCCTCCTCCTTCAGCCCCCCCCCCTCCTTCAGCCCCTCAATCCCTATACAAGTTTCCATTTTATCGCTCGACAGACAATGCTCCTTTCGCCTTTCCCTCAAAATACCCCAAAACAACGGTCTCATTAGCTTATATATACTCGCGGGTGCAAGCTAGTGCTATCCTGCGGTGCGGAGGGCTCGGGAATTTTGCGCCTTACGTCCGGATTGTGTAGGGACTTCATTCCTTTGACTTGACGACGCTGAGTGAGCTCATTAACGACGCGAATAAACACAAGGAAAAGATAAAGATAATGAGGAAGAAGAAATAAAGAAAAAAAGAGCATGGGAGGGAATCGTGGTCGGAGGTCAGTGGGGATTTTGGTCCTTGTGGCGCCTTGGCGTAAGGGGCATATTGGAGGTCGAGGTGATGGGAGGGTGGGGGGGGGGGTGGAAGGAATGGGTAAAGGGATTAAGAATGAGAGAGAGAGTGAGAGAGAGAGAGAGAGAGAGAGAGAGAGAGAGAGAGAAAGAAAAAGAGAGAGTGAGTGAGAGAGAGAGAGAGAGAGAGAGAGAGAGAGAGAGAGAGAGAGAGAGAGAGAGAGAGAGAGAGAGAGAGAGAGAGAGAGAAACAGAGAAAGAAAGGACACAGATAAAAAAAATAAAAAAATAATAAAAAATGAAGAAATTAAGAAAAACAACCACAAAAAAAACGAACACCCCCCCCCAAAAAAAAAAAAAAAAAAAAAAAAAAACACACAAAACAAAAGGCACAACTTTCGCTCTCCACCGACCGACCTAAGCCCATTCTCCTCACCCTTGGCCAGATAAGCCCTTATCGACGTCATTCTCCGTTGTCGTTCCGAGCTTAGGTTGGTCTTCCCTTTTCTTGCCTTGAAGGGGGAAAGCATGACCCGAGGCGACGTTGCGGTGGGTTGGGGTGTCTGTCTGTTTGTCGCTGTCTATTTCTTTTTCTCTCTTTCTGTCTCTGTCTCGATCTCTTTCTTTCTCTCTCTTTCTGTCTCTGTCTCGATCTCTTTCTTTCTCTCTCTTTCTCTTTTTCTCTTCTGTCTCGTCTCAATCTCTTTATTTTTCTCTTTCTCTTTCTGTCTTTGTCTCAATCTCTTTCTTTCTCTGTCTCTTTCTTTTTCTCTCTTTCTGTCTCTGTCTCAATATCTTTATTTTTCTCTTTCTTTCTAATCTCTGTTCAAATCTCTTTCTCTCTTCTTCTCTTTCTCTCTCTCTTTCTGTCTCTGTCTCTGCCTCTGTCTATCTCTCCTCTCCTCTCCCCTCCCTCCTCTCCCCTTCCCTCCTTTCCCTTCCCCCTCACCCCTCCCCCTTCCCTTTCCCCCTTCCTCCTTCCCCTCACAAAACAAGTCGCGAATGCTCAACCCTCAATTCATTCTTACCACATCCTATCAATAACCTATAAAGCTCTTCTACCCTAAAATAGCTCCAGGGAATAGAATGACATCCACACTTCCCCCCTCCCCCTGTTGCTGTCCCAACGTTCTTCCTCCCCACCCCCTAAAAGGAAGAAAATATAAAATAATCTTTTATTGCAGGAAATGATAAGCAGCTTTCCCTAATCATCTCAATAAAATTACCTGGATGGGTGAATAACTACTTAGTCATCAGAGATACAGAGAGAGATAGATAGATAGAAATAGAGATAGATAGAGAAAGAGAAAGAGAAAGAGAGAGAGAGAGAGAGAGAGAGAGAGAGAGAGAGAGAGAGAGAGAGAGAGAGAGAGAGAGAGAGAGAGAGAGAGAGAGAGAGAGAGAGAGAGAGAGAGAGAGAGAGAGAGAGAGAGAAAGAGAGAGAGAGTATTCTAGTGGTATCTTAACCGCCCGTGTTCTTTCCTTCCTCATTCTAAATACCCTCCCCCCACCCCACCACCACCCACATACCTCCCTCCCTCACCCCTCCTACTTCCCTCCAACCCCTACTTACTTATCTACAACCTTACCTCACTTTCCTCTCCATCCCTCCCTCCTCACCCCTCCTATATCCCTCTCCTCCCTCCCTCCCGTCACATCCACATCCTACCTCGCTCCTTTCCATCCCCCATCCCATCCCCTTCCCCCTTCCCCTTCCTCTCCCCTTCCGCCCCCACCCCCCACGCCCACCCCCAAGACACCTCCTACTTCCGAGGAAACCGAGGGCGTTGAGACGACATTGCTTGCGTGTTATGGTAACCTCAGGATGAAGAGGAATTTCCATCTTCTAAGAGGTCTGGAAATCTTGGCTTTTGCCTGGCAATGTTATTTCAAATGTTGGGGCTCACTCGCACGCTCTCTCTCTTTCTCTCTTTCTCTTTATCTTTATCTCTCTCTATATATATTTCTTTCTCTCTCTTTCTCTTTCTCTTTCTCTTTCTCTTTCTGTCTCTGTCTCTCTCTCTCTGACTCACTCTCTCTCTCTCTCTCTCTCTCTCTCTCTCTCTCTCTCTCTCTCTCTTTCTCTCTCTCTCTCTCTCTCTCTCTCTCTCTCTCTCTCTCTCTCTCTCTCTCTCTCTCTCTCTCTCTCTCTCTCTCTCTCTCTCTCCCTCCCTCTCCCATTTACATACAGATGTAGGGATAAATAAATAGTTATACAGACCACCACCCCCACCCCTCCCCCTCCCTAGGAACCCAGAGGAGGAGAAGGAGCACCCTCCTCCCTCCCCCTTGAATACCTCCTCCTCCAAGGCTCACCCTCCAATCGGCCGTTCCTGGAGAGCAAGTAGCTTCCTCCGGCCCCCAAGAACAAAAGGAATACCCGCCCGCACGCCCGCACGCCCACCCACCCGCCTGCCTGCCACTAACACCGCCCTCGTATTCACGTAATGGATACTTCACCTTACGTTTTTATTCCCCTTTTCGCTTTCTCAAGTGTTTGCGCTTCTCCTCTTGACTATTTTGATTTTATTTTTTTTTTATTTCTCCGTTTTTTTACTCTCTCTTTCTCTCTTTTATTTGTCTTATTTCATCTATTTTATGGTGTTTGTTGTTGTTCTCTTTCTCTCGTTAATGAGTTGTTGTTTGCGCTTTCAAGTGATCTACTTTTTTTTTTTTTTGTATTCCTGTTTCGTTACGAAAGTATTGCGTCGTTTTTTCCTTTCCCTTTCATCTCTCTCTCTCTCTCTCTCTCTCTCTCTCTCTCTTCTCTCTCTCTCTCTCTCTCTCTCTCTCTCTCTCTCTCTCTCTCTCTCTCTCTCTCTCTGTCTCTCTCTCTCTCTCTCCCGTTTATTTTCCCTGTCCCTACTCTTAACCAGTGACCAAACCGGGCACAGATATCCCCCTCCCCCCCCCTAAAGAAAGAAAGAAAGAAAAAAACTATGAAAAACAATAAAAAAAAAAACAATGCACAAGAAATTTTAAAAACTACGTTCATGGGCCTTAGGCTTCATGACCCTTCACCCCCCACACCTACCCACCCGCCCCTTCCCCTACCCTTTAAATTCAGACTTCAGGATTATTATGAATATCCCAGATGTGATGAAAAGGGGGTGACGTCACAGTGTCCACGGTGGCACGTATGTTATGTGGAAATTGTGAGGAGCTATGTGGTACGTGTCCTGTTTAGTTTATATACACTGGCTTGGGGTCTCTCTGTCTCTCTCTCTCTCTCTCTCTCTCTCTCTCTCTCTCTGTCTCTCTCTCTCTCTCTCTCTCTCTCTCTCTCTCTGTCTCTCTCTTTCTTTTTCTTCTTCTTCTTTCTTTCTTTCTCTTTCTCTCTCTCTTTCTTTCTTTTCTTTCTTTCTTTTTCTTTCTTTCTTTCTCTCTCTCTCTCTCCCTCTCTCTCTCTCTCTCTCTCTCTCTCTCTCTCTCTCTCTCTCTCTCTCTCTCTCTCTCTCTCTCTCTCTCTCTCTCTCTCTCTCTCCCTCCCCCCACTCTCTCTCTCTCTCTCTCTCTCTCTCTCTCTCTCTCTCTCCCTCTCTCTCTCTCTCTCTCCCTCCCCTCTCCCCCCTCCCTCTCTCTCTCTCCCTCCTCCCCTCATCTTCCAACCGAACACGCAAATACACACATGCTAACGCTTTCACAAGAACATCTCCTTGCAATTTCATCTGTTGCAAGCGGGGTTGCGACACTCATCATCATCTCCCGCATACCGCTTCTGGTATACTTAGCATATTCCAAAGATAATAGATAAAAGATAAAGATAAAGATAATAGGAGATAATGACCCATAATAAGCCTCTGATATCACTCTAATATCCAGAGCAATGATTGAGGCACGAAATATAAACATGTATCCTTTCTTACTTCTGTCTGCCTGTTTGCTTTTATCGTGCTTTCAATCCCGGGGATAAAGTGCATTTTCGTGATGGAATTTCGAAATGGGGGGAATTATTGGACAAAAATTAAAAGAAAAAAGAAAAAAATAGGTAGATGTGTGTGCAGTGCTTTTATCTTTAAGGAAAAAAAACGAATTTATGCAGTGCTTTTATCTTTAAAAAAAGAATAAATTAATCTGAATAAAATATAGACTAACTGTAAAATATAATGCAACTAATCCAGTAAAATGCAACGATGATGACACATCAGAATGCAACAAAATCCAACGACTAACATTTTAACATACGATCTTAGTCATAAAATCATCTGCCTTAAGAATTTAAAAGAGAGAGAGAGAGAGAGAGAGAAAGGAGGGGAGGTAAAAGAAAAAAAAAAAATTCGTTGACTCTTATCTTGCAATGGTCAAAGACCGCTTCTTCCCCCCCCCCCTCCCCCCTCTTTTCCTACTTTAAAACCCTCATTTCCAACCTACCCGACTCCTTTTAGAAGAAAAATAAAAAAAATAATAATACCCTTATCTATTCAAAATAGTCTACCGCTTTCTCTCCCAGTAGCACACACACAAAAAAACAAAAAAAAAAAAAAAGAAAGGCTACCACTGCTGCTACTACAAGAGTCGTTATACCATACCGCGACTACAAACGACCTCTACCTTCCCCCACCCTGCCCTTCACCCTCCCCCCACCCCTCCGAGTATCAAGGCTATCCCGTTCACAGCGCGACGACTACAATCACAATCGTCCCATCTCTCCCATTACCATTAACAATGCCATGGTTTTATGGCCTCTACCACCATAACCTCTGTGGCAGTGGCGGCGGTGGTAGTGGCGGCGGCGTGGGCGGGAGGGGGAAGAGGGGGAGGAGTGGAGTGGAGGGGGATGTGGGGGAGGAGGTGGGGAGGAGGGGAGTGGAGGAGGGGAGGAAGAGGGGAGTGGAGGGGGAAGCAGGGGGAGGAGGGGGAGTGGAGGGGGTGGAGGGGGGAGGGGGAGTGGAGGGGGAAGGAGGAGGAGGAGAGTGAGGGAGGGGAAGGTGGGGGGATACATGAAGAAGGAAAGAAAGAAAGAAAAAATGTTAATAGATCTAACAAAGACTTCTCTCTCGTCTTGTCACGCACGACCCCTTCCTTGCCTCCACGGTACGTACACTAGACGACCCCCTCCCTCCCCCCTAGCCTCCCCCAACCCCCTCAACCCTCAACCCCCCCTCCCAGTCTTCCCTCGCTTATCAGCACACCGGTGACAAATGACCAACCACTATTTCCTCTAGGGGGCTCTAAACCTTCCTGCCTGCCACCAGTAAACCACAGTGCCAACCTCATCATGTGCCTAGAAAGAGCTCCCTCCTATAAATAATTCAAGTAAATCAACAAATAATAAATCATGTGTCTGCCTAGAAAAAGCTATGACTCTCCCGAATAAATTATTCAAGTAAATGAACAAATAATAAATCAACAAACAATTAAATAAATGATTAAAAAGTAGATGAACAAATAATAAATAAACAAATAAATCAATGATCAAAAAGTAAATGAACAAATAATAAATAAACAAACAAATAAATCAATGATAAAAAAATAAATCAACAAATAATAAACAAACAAACAAACAAATAAATGATCAAAAAGTAAATAAACAAATAATAAATAAACAAACAAACAAACAAACAAATCAATCAAATCAAACGAACAACTAAATGAATACGTGATCAACCAAGTCAAAAACAACAACAACAATAACAACAAGAAACCCAACCGTGCAACCAAGCCATAATCAACGCACAATGCAACCGCACTTACCCGTAGAAATCAGCCATGAGAGCGTGTGATACAAACCCGAGACCTCGCTATAATACCCATCGGCGGCGGTACTCGTTGCAAGATCCATTCCAGGTACC
>BOPN01000121.1:718943-733943 GCA_017312705.2 Penaeus japonicus
GGTGAGAAGGGGTGAGAGAGGGTGAAAGGAGGGAGGGAGGGAGGGAGGGAGGGAGGGAGGGAGAGTGAGAAGGGGTGAGAGATGGTGAAAGGGTGAGAGGGAGGGAGGGAGCCAGGGAAGGTTTGTGTATGTTTGTGTGTGTATATATTCACAGTACGTGCTTACTTCTGTCTGTTTGAAATACATATGTATACACACATGCATGAGCGCATTGAGAAATTATGAAAATAACGTCATTTCCCAGACGTACTGTAACTGCAAATGAGTGTTTTCATAACCCCCAGCTGACATGCAATTGGTAGTGATTCAATTCCTCATCTGATGCAGCACTCCACTAATTAGACTTTGTACTTCAGTTGCTTGGTAATGGCCTTGTATTTCCAGCCAGTGCAAACGAGTGCCAGAGTAAGGTATGGACAAGCACAAGATTTCAGTCTGTAAACTGCCAAGCACCCAGATGGGTTAAACGTCTCTTAAATACATTAGTAAATTAACAGGTAGCCTTCCTGCTCTCTCTCTTCTCTTTCGTCTCTTTCTCTCTCTCTCTCTCTGAGTTTGGACGCAGTGCCCCATTAGACGGGTATTACATGTGCCCTTCAGGAAATCGCTCGCTCGTTCGCTGGCTCGCTCAAAACCCCCCCCTCCGTTTTCTCCGGTATGCCATGGGCGGCTTCTGAAAGGGGGGGAGCTTGTTTTCTTTTTTTCTATATTTTTCTATATTTTTTTTCTATATTTTCTTGTCTTAATCTTTTTTTATTCATTTTGTACCCGCTTGTGTCTTTTCTCCTGGTTTTATTCTCTTTGGATTTCTGGCTTTCTGGCTCGTTCTCTCACTCCCCCCCCCCAACCCCCTACCCTTCCTACTAATCCCCCTCCCTTCCTTTATCCCTTAAATCCCATCATCCACCTGCTTCTCATCCCCTTCCACCGATCCACCCTCCACCACCTTCATAAACTCTTCCACCCTTCCACCCTACAGCACTTCCTTCCAACCCTCCACTCTTCCACCCTCCGCCACCTTCTTCCACCTCATCATCCACCCTCTCGCCCCCGCCATCCACTCTCCCCTCCCTCCATCCACCTCATCATCCACCCTCCCCTCCCTCCATCCACCTCATCATCCACCCTCCCCTCCCTTCATCCACCACACCATCCACCCTCCCCTCCCTCCATCCACCTCATCATCCACCCTCACCTCCCTCCCTTCCCTCCCCTCCCTCCATCCACCTCACCATCCACCCTCTCTCCACAGTCAAACCACAACAGGTTCCAACGAGGTAACCGATCTCACGTTTGTCGCTTTAGTCATTTTGCATTCATGATTGAGTCCTGACTGCCGAGTGGTAAGAAATCGGGCTTCGGGGAATGGGAGGGAGGGGGAAGGAAAGTGGGAAGGAAGCGAAAGAGGAGGAGGGTGGGGAGGGAGGGTGGGGAGGGAGGGGAAGAGAAGGAGGGCGGAGAGGGTGGGGAGGGAGGGTAAGAGAAGGAGGGTGGGAAGGAAGCGAAAGAGGAGGAGGGAGGGGAGGGTGGGGAGGGAGGGTAAGAGAGGGAGGGTGGGGAGGGTGGGAAGGGAGGGTAAGAGAGGAAGGGTGGGGAGGGTGGGAAGGGAGGGTAAGAGAGGGTGTGTGTTGGAAGGGAGGGTAAGAGAGGGTGTGTGTTGGAAGGGAGGGTAAGAGAGGGAGGGTGGGAAGGGAGGGTAAGAGAGGAAGGGTGGGGAGGGTGGGAAGGGAGGGTAAGAGAGGGTGTGTGTTGGAAGGGAGGGTAAGAGAGGGTGTGTGTTGGAAGGGAGGGTAAGAGAGGGAGGGTGGGAAGGGAGGGGAAGAGAGGGAGGGTGGGAAGGGAGGGAGGAGGGGGAGGGAGATAGAGAGAAGGCGTGGAGGGAAGGATAAGAGAGGGAGGGTGGGAACGGAGGGGAAGGGGGAGGGAGATAGGGAGAAGGGGTGGAGGGAAGGAAGGAGAGAGGGAGAGGGAGCATTTTGAAAAGTTTTGGGAGAGATAGTCAAATCAGCGGGACAAAAAAATGATAATGGGATATGAAGGGAGAATGGAAGAGGGGAGGGAGGGAGGGATAGAGAGAGGAAGAGAGAGAGAGAAAGAGAGAAAGAGAGAGAGAGAGAGAGAGAGAGAGAGAGAGAGAGAGAGAGAGAGAGAGAGAGAGAGAGAGAGAGAGAGAGAGAGAGAAAGAGGGAAAGAGGGAAAGAGGGAAAGAGGGAAAGATAGAGAGAGAGAGAGAGAGAGAGAGAGAGAGAGAGAGAGAGAGAGAGAGAGAGAGAGAGAGAGAGAGAGAGAGGAAGAGAGAGACTCATACAGAAGAACAAGAGAGAAAACCTTCAAAGAGAGAGAGAAAAAAAAAACTAAATACAATCAAACTATGAACAATACAAACACATATATAAAAAAAAAAAAAAAAATCTTACAAATAAAGAGAAAAGCGACAGAGAAAGACACAGATCCTAGATGCGCCCCCTAACCCCCCTAAACCCCATACCTCCTCCCCCCCTATCCCTCCCAGCCACAACACACTCACCTCAGCATCAAATCTCAGACTTTATATCCCGCCTCCTTCGCCAGAGCAATGCGCGCCGGCATATTCCCCGCCGAAGGTAGACAGCCGAACTCGCTCGCTCGCTTGCGCTTTGATGTTATAATAACGATAATGGCATAATTGCAGACCTTGATACCGATGTGCAATTGCCACAAACGCGGACGTCACGCGAAGCTGTTGCACGCCATAGAGCGATCAAGAACATGGGCTCCGAGGCGCGTGGGGAAGGCGCGCGTCGATGCTCTTTTGTCTTCGGCTTCTCGCGCCGGATTTTTTTAAGAGATGGAAGTGAATATTAGCTCTTTCTTTCTCTCTCTCTCATTCTCTCTCTCGCTCTCGCTCTCTCTCTCTCTCTCTCTCTCTCTCTCTCTCTCTGTTTATGTTTGCGTGTGTATGTGTGTCTGTGTGCCTGCCTGCCTGACTACTTGCCTACGTGCATACTTACCTGCCTACCTGTCTGTCTGCCTGCCTGATTGACTGCTTAACTGACAAACTTCCCCTCTATATCTCTCTCTCTATATATATCCCTTTCTCTTCCCAATCCCCCAAAAAACAACTACATTTATGATTTATCTACTCACTCCATCGCCGGTAATCTTCTACATCGCTTCACCAACATACCTGTAAAGAAAACGTCACACCATTAATCCTCACTCTATCGCAAATGAGATCGAATCACCACCATCAACAAAGACAACAACAATCGCCAGGGATAATAACACAACTCACTCTACAACGCACAAAGAAGAAGAGAGAGAGAGAGAACAAAAATAAATACGGCAACAACTCTAATAATACCAATTAACAAGGATCATCTTGATATTACCGACAATAATTGTAATGACAGCAATCACAGGGCGACGAGCTTCTCTACGGAGTTCCCAGTCCCACTGAGATTGAGGCCTCTAAACGCATTTGCATTCGGAGCGTAATTGCTAAGTATCTGCGGCCACACACGTCCCAACCGCCGTTCTGGACAAGGAGAGTAGCTGAAGCACTTTCCAGACTATACGAGAAGCTCAGATATCAGCCGATGAGGCAGCGTTGTTACGCGGAAACCATATGGTCCGTCCCACGGTTGGCGCGTCTCTTTTGTTTTTTGTTTTCCCTTCCCGCCAAAATTGTGGTATCTTCAGTGGGATGAGGCGGAGAAGGAGGAGGAAGAGGAGGAGATGGAGGAGTAAAGGAAGGATAACAGGCAAGAAAAAGGGAAAGGGAAAGGGAAGCAGCCAAAAGAAGGAAGGAAAGTAAATAAAGAAAGAGAAGGGGAGGAAAAGAGGGAAACGAAAATGAGGCAAAAGAAGAAACTACAAAAGGGGCATACTTAAAGATAGACAAAACAGACATATATATAAAGAAAGAAAGAAAGAAAGAGAGAGAGAGAGAAAAAAAAAAAAGAGAGAGCGAGAAAGAAAGAAAGAAAGAGAGAAAGTGAGCGAACAAATGGCATGTGAAGATGCGGTTTATCACGAGTTATGTCTATACGGTGGAGGAAGATAATTATTTCTTCCCTTTTATATCATGCGAGGGACACTTCCCCCCACCTCTCAAATCGCCTGATTAAGTGGCCATCTCGAGGGCTCTGGCGGAGAGAGAGAGAGAGAGAGAGAGAGAGAGAGAGAGAGAGAGAGAGAGAGAGAGAGAGAGAGAGAGAGAAAGCGAGAGAGAGAGAGAGAGAAATATTTGGGGGTGGGGGAGGGAAAATGAGAGAGAGAGAGAGAGAGAGAGAGAGAGAGAGAGAGAGAGAGAGAGAGAGAGAGAGAGAGAGAGAGAGAGAGAGAGAGAGAGAGAGAGAGAGAAAGATTTGGGAATTGGGGGGGAGGGAAAATGAGAGAGAGAAAGGGGTGGGGAGAGAGAGAGAGAGAGAGAGAGAGAGAGAGAGAGAGAGAGAGAGAGAGACAGAGAGACATAGAGAGAGAGAGGGGGGGGGGCACTCTTGTTGACTTCCATCCACTGACAAAATATCGTAAAATATGAAATCTCGTTTGCCAGATTCTCTTTCATCCTCCAAGTGAAAAAAGTTTTTTTTTTTTTTTTTTTTGGGGGGGAGGGGGAGGGCATTTTCAATACCCTTTTAATCTTGCAGAGTTTTACATACAATCTTTTTTTTCGCTAGTCAATCAAGGTTTTATTAGAGAGATCAAAGAGATCATCCAGGTTGGATTCATACCATTTCGTCAGTGGAAGCTGGAGATCCTCTCTCTATCTCTCGCTCTTGCTCTCTCTCTCTCTCTCTCTCTCTCTATCTATCTATCTTTCTCTCTCTCTCTCTCCCTCCCTCCCTCACCCACCCACCCACTCCCTCACCCACCCACCCACTCACACTCACCCACCCACCCACCCACTCACACAACCCACACAACTCACCTAACCCTCATATACCGAAAGACCGAACAAACTATCCACAGATTCAGGATGGATGGATAGATAGGGGGGAGGGGGGGAGGGTTAAGGGGTTGAGACAGGAAAGATGCAAGTTGACAATTGATCATTCAACCACATGACGCCAACATCACGACATCTCCTCATTAGCATATTTCTGTATCAATAAATTACGATGACGAATGAGGCGATAAGAGTCAATCCACTCTTAAGTTTCTTCTCTTCTTCTTCTTTTTCTTCTTATTCTTGTTATAATTACCATTACTAATTCTTATCGTTATTAGCATTTTTTTTGAGAGAGAGAGAGAGAGAGAGAGAGAGAGAGAGAGAGAGAGAGAGAGAGAGAGAGAGAGAGAGAGAGAGAGAGAGAGAGAGAGAGAGAGAGAGAGAGAGAGAGAGAGAGAGAGAGAGAGAGAAAAAAAGAGAGAGAAAAGAGAGAGAGAGAAAGAGAAAAAGAGAGTAAAAGAGTGAGAAAGAGAGAAAAAGAGAGTAAAAGAGTGAGAAAGAGAGAGAAAGAGAGAAAAAGAGAGAGAGAGACAGGCAGACAGAGAGAAAGATAGAAAAAAGAGAGTGAGAAAGAGAAAAAGAGAGAGAAAAAGAGAGAAATAGAGAGAAATTGCGAAAACCAATCCCATCACCCAACTAAAACATCACTAAGGATGAACTACTGTAATCAAGGAAAGTGCAGAAAGACGAGAGAAAGAATGGGGAAGAAAAGGGAGATGGAAAAGAGGGGAAGGAGGGAGGGAGGGAAGGAGGAAAGGAGGGAAGAGGGAGGGAGGGAGGGAGAGGGAGGGAGGGAGGAGGGAAGGGGATGGAGGAGGGAGGGAAGGAGGGAGATGGAAAAGAGGGGAAGGGGTTGGGGGAGGAGGGGAGGGAGGAAGGGAGGGAGGGGAGGAGGGAGGGAGGAAGGGAGGGAGGGAGGGAAGGAGGGAAGGAGGGATGGATGGAGGGAGGGAAGGAGGGAGAGAGAGAGAGAGGGAGGGGGAGAGGGGAAGGAAGGATGGAGAGAGAAAAAGGGGAGGGAGGAGGGGAGGGAGGAGGAAAGGAAGGATGGGAGAAGAGGGAAGGAAGGAAGGAGAGAAAAGAGGGAGGGAAGGAAGGAGAGAAAAGGGAGGGAATGGAGGGGGAAGGAAGACATGGATAAAGGAGGGATGGGGGAGGCGATATAAGGGAGATGGGAGGGGAGATGGGGGAGGGGTAAGAGAGGGGGAGGGATATAAGGAGGGATGGGGGGAGGGAAGATGGGGAAGCTCATATTAGAGGGAGGGGGTGAACATATGCAGGAGGGAAAAGGGTGTCTTTTGAAACAATTTAGGAGTGATGGAAGTGAGGGGAGGGATAAGGGCGTGATGGGGTGCTGGCCGATGGAGGGAGAGAGGGAGAGAGGGAGGGAGGGAAGGAGGCAGAGGAGGGAGGAGGGATAGGGAGTGCAGGGAGAGTATGGAAGGAAGGAAGGAAGAAATGAGAAGGTAGGGAAGTATAGAGAGAGAGAGAGAGAGAGAGAGAGAGAGAGAGAGAGACCAAACAACTAAACTACCACTCCCCCCTACCCCATCCACCCCATCCTCTATCACAGATCAATTTTATGTTGACAAAAGGTCCACCTTATCCCCCCTTCCCCTCCCCCCTTCCCCTCCCCTTCCCTTAAACTTACCCCTCCCCCCATCTGTTCTAAC
Source organism: Penaeus japonicus (assembly GCA_017312705.2). NCBI lineage: Eukaryota > Metazoa > Arthropoda > Malacostraca > Decapoda > Penaeidae > Penaeus > Penaeus japonicus. Next base: position 725,550 of record BOPN01000121.1, read on the forward strand.
GAATGTACAAACAAACAACAACAATAAATATAAAAGATAAACATTTCTTAAAAGCGCATAAAAACAAAAAAAACATCAACAACAACATTGGAGTGGCCTTTCATTGATAGATTTATCTTCGGAACCTCGAATCTTTATTTTGCTTTTTATTATTGCTTTCAAGAAAGAATCAGAATAAAACCAAAAGGTCTTTTATCGTTTCCCGATAAATCCGCCACTTCCTGCATCTCTTTGGATTCGCAGTCACTCGCAAAGTCAAGAAAAATACAATAGATAGAATTAATACATTTCCGTTTGTGTCTGTGAGGACGTGTGGGGGGTGGGGTAGGGGAGGGGTGAGGGGTGAGGGGGGTTTTGAAATGGATGGATGGGGGAGAGGTTGTGTGTGTGTGTGTGTGTGTGTGTGTGTGTGTGTGTGTGTGTGTGTGTGTGTGTGTGTGTGTGTGTTTAAGTGTGTGTGTGTTTGAGTGTGTGTGTGTTTAAGTGTGTGTGTGTGCGTGTGCGTGTGTGTGTGTGTTTAAGTGTATATGTGCGTGCGTGTGCGTGTGTCTGTATGAGCATCTAAAGACCCGTGTCAATCGATTAATTAAAGTAGATCTATCAAATCACATAATTTAAATTCAAGTACCTTTATCAAAACGAAAGAACAAACCCCTAATACGTAAACGAAAAAAAAAAAAAAAAAAAAAAAAAAAAAAAAAAAAAAACGGAATCCACTCAAACTGGAGGAAACGCAATAACGACTTGTCCAGAGTCATGTCGCCGACCGAGGCAAGCGGCGCCTCGGTCGTTCTCCTTCTCTCCGGCCGACCACCACCTGAACTGAACGTCAGAGCGAAAACATGTGGGTTAAACAATTTTCCCGAGATATTGCAGCGGTCGGAAATGTTGCTACGTCTTTTGCCTCACTTGCCGATGCAGATTCCGACCTCGGTGTTTTCGTCTGTCTGATAGTTTGTTTGTCTGTCTGGCTGGTCTCTTGTTTCATCTCTTTCGTTTCACTTTTCTTTTTTTTACTTTCTTTTTTTCTTCTCGTTCTTTCTTTCTTTCTCTTTCTCTCTTTCTTTCTCTTTCTCTCTCTCTCTCTCTCTCTCTCTCTCTCTCTCTCTCTCTCTCTCTCTCTCTCTCTCTCTCTCTCTCTCTATGTTTTCTTCTCTTAAAGATACACACACACACACACACACACACATATATATATATAACAAATATAGCATTTCTAATGTCATTATAATCCTCATTTGCATATGAAACATACGGCTTAATAACTCAGCACAACAATTAGCGAAAACAATAATCTCAAATGACCACGCACATATCCAGAGAAAACATTTTTTTTCAAGATAAAGAACCAAATAATTACCCCGCTAATGAGAAGCAGAAAATAAAATAAAAGTCACAATAAAAAATGAAAGAAAAAGAAAGAAGAGAGAAAAGTTAAAAAAGAAAAAAAGAAAGAAGGAAAAAGTTAAAAAAGAAAAAAAAGAAAGAAGAGAGAGAAAAAAATAAATAAAAAAATACAGGAAACACCCGAAGGTAAGGACGTTTAAACACAACTAACAAGTCAAGATGAAACAGTTTAACTTTAGACATAACAATAGCCAGGTTCCGCGATAGCTTGTTGCAGCTTAACTTGTACGCATCTATAACTTTGTTTTAGTCCTCTTGATCCTCGAATTAACAGGAGGCACCAGGCAGTCTACCTCCAGTCTGAAGTGCCTGACTGTTCTACCTCCAGTCTGAAGTGCCTGACTGTTCTACCTCCAGTCTGAAGTGCCTGACTGTTCTGCCTCCAGTCACAAGTGCCTGACTGTTCTACCTCCAGTCTGAAGTGCCTGACTGTTCTACCTCCAGTCTGAAGTGCCTGACTGTTCTGCCTCCAGTCTGAAGTGCCTGACTGTTACCTCCTGAAGTGCCTGACTGTTCTACCTCCAGTCTGAAGTGCCTGACTGTTCTACCTCCAGTCTGAAGTGCCTGACTGTTCTACCTCCAGTCTGAAGTGCCTGACTGTTCTACCTCCAGTCTGAAGTGCCTGACTGTTCTACCTCCAGTCTGAAGTGCCTGACTGTTCTACCTCCAGTCTGAAGTGCCCTGGCCTGGAACACCTCCCAGTCTGAAGTGCCTGACTGTTCTACCTCCAGTCTGAAGTGCCTGACTGTTCTACCTCCAGTCTGAAGTGCCTGACTGTTCACACTCCAGTCTGAAAGTGCCTGACTGTTCTGCCTCCAGTCACAAGTGCCTGACTGTTCCACCTCCAGTCTGAAGTGCCTGACTGTTCTACCTCCAGTCTGAAGTGCCACAGGCTGTTCCACCTCAGTCTGAAGTGCACAGCTGTTCTACCTCCAGTCTGAAGTGCCTGACTGTTCTACCTCCAGTCTGAAGTGCCTGACTGTTCTACCTCCAGTCTGAAGTGCCTGACTGTTCTACCTCCAGTCTGAAGTGCCTGACTGTTCTACCTCCAGTCTGAAGTGCCTGACTGTTCTACCTCCAGTCTGAAGTGCCTGACTGTTCTACCTCCAGTCTGAAGTGCCTGACTGTTCTACCTCCAGTCTGAAGTGCCTGACTGTTCTACCTCCAGTCTGAAGTGCCTGACTGTTCTACCTCCAGTCTGAAGTGCCTGACTGTTCTACCTCCAGTCTGAAGTGCCTGACTGTTCTACCTCCAGTCTGAAGTGCCTGACTGTTCTACCTCCAGTCTGAAGTGCCTGACTGTTCTACCTCCAGTCTGAAGTGCCTGACTGTTCTACCTCCAGTCTGAAGTGCCTGACTGTTCTCTTGCTCCAGTCTGAAGTGCCTGACTGTTCTGCCTCCCAGTCTGAAGTGCCTGACTGTTCTACCTCCAGTCTGAAGTGCCTGACTGTTCTACCTCCAGTCTGAAGTGCCTGACTGTTCTACCTCCAGTCTGAAGTGCCTGACTGTTCTACCTCCAGTCAGACGTGCCTGACTGTTCTGCCTACACTTCTGACTCGACGTATCATAGCAATGGTCAATATTGCAACACAGACAAGGTCATTCAATATGCCGGAGATCAGGGGTCAAATGACACGGAAATATTGCAACAGAAAAAGAGGCAAGGAGAAAAAATGAAAACAAAAACATGTTTAGTTTACTAATTGTCTCAGTATGCAAGATGTAAATGTCTGTTTCTGTTTTTTGTTTGTTTGTTTGTTTGTTTATACCTGGGAGGAGGTGATTTTTTTTTGTAACATGAGGAAGATGGGATCGCGGTATTTGCTTTAGTAAGAAGATAATAAATATCAGTTGTAATAAAAAAGGATTTGAAACATGATAGCAACATGTAACCTTAAAGGTGAAAAAAGAGAAAGAAAAAAAACATATACATATATATATATATTTTTTTTATATATATATATGTGTGTGTGTGTGTGTGTGTGTGTGTGTGTGTGTGTGTGTGTGTGTGTGTGTGTGTGTGTGTGTGTGTGTGTGTTGTAATACAGAGCTTGAAAAATAAAGAAATAAAAGGCTATACTCTGTATCCTAGGAGAGAAAGAATTTATATGTTGGTGAAACTGGGGAAGCTACAATATATTTTTTTCCTCGTTTTAATACGAACTTGATATGAATTCTCATCTTTCTCGAGTTTTTTTTTTTTTTTTTTCATTTTTAAAATTTTCTTTCTTTCTCTTTCGCTATTCGATTTACCGAATCTGAAAGCAAAAATTGAATGTCAGATTTGGAATCAATTTAGACGATCCTAAAAGCTATAAGAGAATAAGGTTAACTAAGAAATATCGTTTTGCTTTTTTTTTCTTCTTTTTTTTTATATCCACATTTTTTTTTAAAGATAAAAGTAAACGGGTTTCTCGAAGAAAAGTCTCAAATGTCTCATCGTGTTCGGCATCTGCTTCATTAGTCCTAAAGCTTTTCTTAGGCCTGACGAAGGAGGAGGAGGGAGGAGGGAGGAGGAGGAGGGGGGAGGAGGGGGAGGAGGGGGAGAGGGGGGAGGGGGAGGAGGAGGAGGGGAGGAGGAGGGGAGGAGGAGAGGGGAGAAAGGAGGAGGAAGGGGAGAGGGAGGAGGAGGAGGAGGAGGAGGAGAGGGGGAGGAGAAGGAGGAGGGGGAGAGGGAGAAAAGGGGGAGGAGAGGGAGGGGGAATAGGAGCGGGAGGAGAGGGAGGAGAGAGGGAAGGGAGTGGGAGGAGGAGAGGGAAGGAGGAGGAGGAAAGGGAGGAGGAAGAGGGGGAGAATGAAGATAAAAGAGGACGAGCAGGGGGAATAAGAGGAGGAGGAGGAACAAGATAAAGGAGGAGGAGGAGGAGGAGGATAAAGGAGGAGTAGGAGGAGGAGGAGGAGGAGGAGGAGGAGGAGGAGGAGGAGGAAAGGGAGAGGGAGGAGGAGGAACAAGATAAAGGAGGAGGAGGAGGAGGAGGAGGAGGAGGAGGAGGAGGAACAAGATAAAGGAGGAGGAGGAGGAGGAGGAGGAGGGACAGCGTCTTGGCATGAGGACACGCGCGGGTCTCATGTCCTTTCGGGAGGTCTTCGGGAGGTCTTGTGGGCGGGACTTTTTCGGGGTTTGCTGGACGAGTCTTGATAGTCGAGGGGCCTTTTAGCTTCTTCTTGTTCTTGTTCTTGTTCTTGTTCTTCTTATTCCTCGTCTTTCTCTTCCACCTCCCCTCTGTCTCTACCTCCCCTTCACTCCACCTCCTTCCCCTCGCCATCCCCCTCCCCCTACACCTCCCCCTTTCCCTCCCTATCCACCTACCCCTCCCCTACCCCCTCCCCTCCCCCTTCATTCCCCCTTCCCCTCCCTCTCCCCTTCCCTCCCCCTCCACCACCTCCCCCTCCACCTCCTCGCCGGGGTAATTGAGCATAACCCTTTCGGCTGAAGCTAGCGGCCGGACACGCTCCCCCGCGCAAGGTGATTGGTCAGCCCTCGGAGGAAGATGATCACGTGACTCGATTTATGGGGCGGCCGAGGAGGAGGAGGAGGAGGAGGAGGAGGAGGATGAAGAGGAGGAGGAGGAGGAGGAGGATGAAGAAGAGGAGGAGGAGGAGGAGGAGGAGGAGGAGGAGGAGGAGGAGGAGGAGGAGGAGGAGGAGGAGGAGGAGGAGGAGGAAGAGGAGGGGGAGGAGGAGGAGGAGGAGGAGGAGGAGGAGGAGGAGGAGGAGGAGGAGGAGGAGGAGGAGGAGGAGGAGGAGGAGGATGATGAGGAGGAGGAGGAGGAGGAGGATGAAGAGGAAGAGGAGGAGGAGGATGAAGATGATCACGTGACTCGATTTATGGGGCGGTGAGGAGGAGGAGGAGGAGGAGGAGGAGGAGGAAGAAGAAGAGGAGGAGGAGGAGGAAGAGGAGGAGGAGGAAGAGGAGGAGGAGGAGAGTGATCGGAAGGGCCGAGTCAAGATGGACGCGGGTGTCTCGCTTCACTCAACCGTTTAATTGTCGCCTCGTGGGTTGGCTGGCTGACTGCCCGGGGGTGGGTGGGGGGGGGGAGCTCGGGGCTTTTTGATTACGAAGAAAGGAATTGGATAATCGAGTGGACACACGGTAGTCTTGTTGTTATCTTCCCAGCGGCGAAGATGGAGTGACATGTGTGTGTGTGTGTATGTGTGTGTGTGTGAGTGTGTGTGTGTGTGTGATGTCTGTATGTACATATATATTCATTTATATATAAACATAAATATATGTACACACACACAAACATATATATATATATATATATATATATATATATATATATATATAAACTAAAATAAAACAAATACGTATGAAATAAAATAAAACCAACCAACAAAATAAATAAACAGATACATAAAAAATAACAAAATATACTAAAAATACAAAATACAATAACAATAACGAAATTCAACACGCAAAACCTAATGAGAAAACATGAAAAAATAAAAAACCCACATTTAACACTTCGTTTTCGCCCGGTATGTGTGCCCTGTGACACGTGACTATGACACATCGGATCAATTAAGAATGACACTCCAAACACCCCTATACCCCTTCACCCCCTCTCCCACCCCCACCCCTCCTCTATTTTTCTTCATCCTCCAATTTTTTTTTTTTTTTCTTTAAAAAATAATTTCCCTTAGCGGTCCTTATCTCTCTCCCGGGAACGGAGATACGCTCATCGTATGGCCAGCTCGCGGTCCAAAGGGGGGGGGGTGTTGGGGGTTGATAGGGGGTAGGGGTAAGAGGGGGGGGAAGGAGAGGAAAGGTGGGTTAGAGGGAGGAAAATCTCTAATTTTATTTTGCGGCACTATTTAAAAAAAAATGAATTTAGCAACTTCTAAAGTCTTAACATATAGCGATGCATACATACACGCACGCACACACACACACACATACACATACACACACACACACTCACACAAACCCACAAACAAACAAACAAAACACACAAAACACACACACAAAACAAGCAAACACACTCCACACAAACCCACAAACAAAACAAACAAAACACAATACGCACAAAACAAACAAACCCATCAAAAAAAAAAATAAAATAAATAAATAAAAAAAATAATAAATAAAAAAAAAAAGAAAAAGAAACCGTATCTTAAACGCTCTATTCAAACCTGAGAGGATTTCTTAGCAGCACAAACTCCTGTTGTTTCTAAGAGGCAGTCTGAGCCCCGCCGTTTTCCCTTCTCGTATTTTTTGGGGGAATGCCTTGCCTTTTGCTGTTCATTTTGGGTATTGTGTGTGTGTGTGTGTGTGTGTGTGTGTGTGTGTGTGTGTGTGTGTGTGTGTGTGTGTGTGTGTGTGTGTGTGTGTGTGTGTGTGTGTGTGTGTGTGTGTGTGTGTGTGTGTGTGTGTGTGTGTGTGTGTGTGTGTGTTTAAGTATGTTTTCTGTGTTAAGTATGTATGAGAGAGTGAGAGAGAGAGAGAGAGAGAGAGAGAGAGAGAGAGAGAGAGAGAGAGAGAGAGAGAGAGAGAGAGAGAGAGAGAGAGAGAGAGAGAGAGAAAGAGACAGAGATAGAGACATAGATAGAGAGAAAAGAGAGAGAGAGAGACAGAAAAAGAGAGAAAGAGCGAAAGAAAGAGATAAAAGAAAAAAAAAGAAAGAAGAAAGAGAGATAGAGAGAGAGAAAGAGAAAAAAAGAGAAGAAACGCCATTCGCAGATGAAATTTAAATTCTTCCGCCGTCGTCCTCATCAACACAGACTCCATCTTGATATCAACATCTCATATCCGTCAGAATGAATATGCAACAACCAAGGTGCATAATGTGTTCTTCGCCATAAAAGTTCTTCCTTCCAGTGGTGAATGGAAGATCTTTTTTTTTTTTTTTTAATTTCTCATTTCCTTAATTTTCAGCAACATTTTAAATCTATGTAATCCGGAATAGTGTTTGTTCATTTTAGATAATTATTATATGCAGCGTAATTTCATCTTGTTTGTGTCCCCTGTGTGTGTGTGTTTGTTTGTTTGTTTGTGTGTATGTGTGTGTGTGTGTTTGTGTTTGTTTGTGTGTGTGTGTGTGTGTGTGTGTCTGTGTGTGTGTGTGTGTGTGTGTGTGTGTGTGTGTGTGTGTGCGTATGTGTGTTCTTCTTCCTCTTTCCTTCTTTTCCTCCTTCTTCTCCTCCCCACCCTCCCCTCCTCCCTTTCTCCCTCACTTCCCACCCACCCACAAGGAGTCAAAGGGAGCTTCAGAATCAGTGTCGTTCCACCACCCCCACCCCCACCCACCCCCCTCCGTCCATCCATTTTTATATTGTCTTGTCAAGCGTTTTAAATGGGTCTCGCACAACAGGTCAATTTTTCAGCCTTCGACGAATCCCCCGATAGCATCTCGACCTCGACGGATCTCCGGCTGCCGGCTGAGGCTCGGATGCTGCTGCTGTTCCGTTTAGCGTGCCTTTCTCAATGTCTCCATTTCCCTTTTGGGAGGAGGGGAGGGGAGGAGGGGGAAGGGGAGGGGGAGGGGGAGGGAGGGAGGGAATAGGGTTGGGGAGGGGACAATGACAATGATAATAATAATGATAATGATAATGATAATTTTAATAATAATTATAATGATAATGATAATGATAATAATAATAATAATAATGATAATTATTATTATAATAACAATAATAACAACAATAATAATAATGAATAATGATAATGATAAAGATAATAATAATAATAATAATAATAATAATAATAATAATAATAATAATAATAACAATAATAATAATAATAATAATAATAACAATAATAATCTACACCGGGCGATTTTCATTCCCGAAGCACGGCACAGTACGTGAGTAATAGTTGAATAGGTGAGTATATATGAGTAGCTTAGAAAGCGAGTGAGTGATTAAACAACGTCTAAGAGTCTTTGAGTAAAAGTCTGAATATAACTCATCCCACAAAACCGAGATGAGGATTACTTCTGAAGTTGAAAAGAAGATCATTGCAAAGGTCCGCCTAACCTTTGCATGG
>BOPN01000121.1:741443-744015 GCA_017312705.2 Penaeus japonicus
AGAGCGAAAGAGAGAGCAGAGAAAAAGAAAGAAAGAGAAAAAACAAGAGACAGAGAGTACGAGAGAACAAGCATCGAATCGCCTACTACATTTTCCACATTATCAAAACTTCAGGCCGGCCAGAATTAGAATATGCATAAGACTTCGTCCTCATACTCCTCTCCCGTATTCATAAGAGCGTTAAGGACCAAGGAGGGAAATGGAGGGGAAGAAGGGAGGGGAAGGGAGGAAGGAAAGGGCTTGAGAAGGAGGGAAATGGAGAGGGAGTAAAAGGAGGGGAGGGCTTGAGAAGGAGGGAAATGGAGGGGAAGAAGGGAGGATGGGAGGGCTTGAGAGGGAGGGAAATGGAGAGGGAGTAAAGGGAAGAGGGGAGGGCTTGAGAAGGAGGGAATTGGAGAGGGAGTAAAGGGAAGAGGGGAGGGGAGAAGAAGGGAAAAGGAGGGGAAGAAGGGAGGGGAGGGCTTGAGAAAGAAGGAAATGGAGATATAGTAAAGGGAAGAGTAGAGGGACGAAGAAGGCAGGGCAGAGAAGAAGGGGAGGGACGGAGAAAGAGGGAAAAGGAGGGGAAGAAGGGATGGGAGGGCTTGAGAAGGAGGGAATTGGAGAAGGGAGTAAAAGGGAACGGAGAGACAAGGAAGAAAGGAAGGGGCGGAGAAGGCGGGTAAGTAGCGCAGAAAAGAGGGTAGGGGACGGAGAAAGGGAGGAGAACGGAGAAAAAAAAAGGAGAAGGGGAGGGGGACGATGGGAAGAAAGATAGAGTAAAGAAGAGATCTAAGAAAAGAAGGACGGAGGGAAGGAAGAAAGAGGAGAAAAGGGGATAACCGCTTGCTTCCCTCCCTCCCGTCAAGAGAAGATGTTCCCAAGGAGATGGAGTAATTCGCAAGGACGTCTTCTCTCGGCGGAGATGCTGCTTCTTGACATCTGGAGAACGTAAGGAGAAAAGCTGTGAATATGTATGGGAGGAGGAATAGGAGGAGGGGGAGAGGGAGGGGAGGAGGAGGCAGCGAAGGCCTCCTCCTCCTCCTTCCCTCCCTTCTCCTCCTCCTCCTTTCCGCCTTCCACCTCCTTCCCGCCTTCCACCTCTTCCTTTCCTTCCTTCCCTCCCTCCTCCTCCTCATCCCCGCCTTCCACCTCTTCCTTTCCTTCCACCTCCCCCTCTCCTTCCGCCTCCCTCCCTCCCCCTCCTCCTCCCCCACCTTTATTGTTACATTATTTAGATGTTTCTACACATATAACCTTCTTTAACAGTCTTCTTCTTTTTTCTTCTTCTTCTAATTCTTTCTTACTTCTTCATTAATTATCTGTTTCTTTGTTGTTGTTTTTTCTCTCCACTTGTTAATTCTTTCGGCCTTCCTTGCAACATTTCTCTATAGCTTGTCCGAGATTTCATCTTGATTTACAACCTCTGTGACAGACGTTAATTATTTGCAATTTGTTACAGCATGTAATTAGGAAAGAGGTGGGGGGGGGGAGGGTGCGGGGGAGGACAGAGGGGGAGGGATAGGACACTCATAGAGGGGGGGAAGGAGGGAGGGGAAGAGAGTGGGGAGGGGGGGAGGGGGGAATGGAGGAGGGAGAAGGGGGATGGGGGATGCGAGAGTTTCCCTTTAAAGAAGTGTTTATTTTACATAATATTTTCTACTTTTTTTACCCTTGGTCCCTCTCTTTCACAACACACACACACAAACACATATACACATAGACACACACACACACACAAACACACACACACACACACAAACACAAACACACACACACACAACACACAAAACATAAACACAAACACAAACACACACACACACACACACACATACACACACAACACACAAAATATAAACACAAACACAAACACAAACACACACACAACACAAAAACACACACACAAACACACACACACACATACACACACACACACACACACACACAACACACAACACACAAAACATAAACACAAACACAAACACACACACACACAACACAAATACACGCACAAAAACACAAACACAAACACAAACACACACACAAACACACATACACACATACAAAACCATTCCTACAAAGTCCTCAGAACGCATATTGCGCGAGAACACAGCGACATGCTCACAGTTGCAAATGAAATACGTGCAAGGACTCCCTTCACCCTCCTCCTCCTCCCTCCCCCCACCCCTCCTTCCTCCCTTAGTCCTCCTCCCCCCCCTCACCCAGAGAAAAGAGAATCCCTCCCCCCCCCCCCCCAAAAAAAAAAAAAAAAAAAAAAAAAGTCAAGATTCTTTCCTCTAGGACAACCAACATCTTGTTACGGAACAATGGGTCTCAACTCTTCTCTAACTTCCGGTTCATTTGCCATTGCACATTCGGTTGACTTTGGACTCGCGGCAGTTACGGAAACTATCGCAGTTGCTGCTGTTTCGTTGGTTGTCTCTGGTATTATCGAGGGTATGGGTGTGTGTGTGGGTGTGGGCGTGTTTGTTTGTTTGTTTGTTTGTTTGTTGTGTGTGAGTGTGTGTGTGTGTTTATGTAAGTGTGTATAGTTAATATGAATATATGTGTACGTGCAATCGGTTGTGTGTAT
>BOPN01000122.1:5000-10000 GCA_017312705.2 Penaeus japonicus
GCAATAGATATTTTATCATGTACGGCTCAGACAGGAACTTTTTTAGAATATAAAAAGTAAAGGTCTTTGAGGTAGTGGTAAAGGAGAGAAGAAAGCAATATTAACTGAGAATGAACCGATACTGACAGTGCCGTCCTTCTTGATATTTCGAGGTACGATTACGATTGTGACAATAATAAAAGATGATTTTGATAGTAATGATTATGATGATAATTATGATTATACTGATAGTGATGATATGATGATTATGATACTCATGCTACTCATAATAATTACAATAACAGTGATTTCATTCATGATAATGATGATAACAATAACAATAAGAATAATGATAATGATAATGATAAAAATGATAATAATGACAAAAACAATAATGACAACGAAAATTATCGTAATAATGATGATGGTGATAATAATAATAATAATAATAATAATAATAATAATAATAATAATGATAATAATAACAATGCGTATAGTAAAAAACAACACTATTATCATTCTTATCATGATAACAGTGATGATAATAATGAAATAATGATAATAATTATGACATTACTAATAATGATAGTAGTAGTAATAATGATAATAATGATAATAAAACAAGAAAAGAATAATAGCAATAACAATGATGATCATTATTAGTAATAATAACAATAATGATAATGATAATGAAAAATAATATTGAATATGATGATAGAAATAATGTTAATCATAATTATAATAATGATGATGACAATAATGATAATGATGATAGCAAAAAATAGCAATAGTAAGAGTAATGATGAAGATAATGATAATGATAAAAATAATAATAAGAGTAATAATGACAATGATAATAATAATGATAATGATAATGCTACTGCTGCTATTGCTACTCATGATGATAATACAAATGATAGTAATGATGAAAATAATAATAAAAATAATGATAAAGATCAAAATAATAAATATAACAATAATATTAATGACAAAGACAATAATAATAATCATCATCATGGAAATGATAGTAACAATAATGATAATAATGATAATAATAATGATAATGTTAATAATAAAATAATAGTAGTAATGATAATGATAATAACGATAACAACAATCATAATGAAAATCATAATAATGATAATGATAATAATGATGATAAAGATAAAAAGGATAACAATAGTAACATTAATAATAGATTTATAACAATGATAACAATGATAATCATCACAATTGTTGTTATGATTATAACGATAATAATAATGTTGATGATAACAATTATTAGTATTATTGTTATTATCATAATGATAATAATAGTAATGATCATAATGATAATGTAAATGATAATTACAGCAATAATGGTAGCAACAACAACAATGATAATGATGATAATAATAACAATGACATCTACAGCTTCCTAAATGATAATAGTAATAATAATAATAATAATAATAATAATAATAATGATAATATTAATAATGATGATGATAACAATTGATGCTGGTAGTAATACAACTAATAGCAATGATGACAACTCAGAGGTTACCCACTCACCCGACAACTCCAGCTGCTGGTCCTTACTCTGGCCAGACACCACCCTGACGATGGACACGTAGCAGAAGGTGATGACCATGGACGGCAACAGTAATATGTAGAAAGTTAGCCACGTGAACATCAGCTTTCTCTGCCACTCTTGCGAGTAGCCTCTGCTCAGACAAGCGTAGACTGGGGTTCCGTCGGGGTGATAGCCTTCCAGGACCTGTCGGGGGATAGGAGAAGAGGAGAGCCGATAAATAAAGAAAGGGTCCGAAGAACAAGGGGACACGGATGATTCTTTAAAGCAGAGTTTCCTCAAACTTTCCCAGGCAGACACACACTTTTTTTTTCTAATGCTTCAAATTGAAATAACAAGATTATACCTAATGAGTCACTGTACGTGACTTTTGACTCCGACTTTTGACTAGGTACAAGAGCTAGGCATTTGTTTATAATTCTTCTGTCAATTTTATTATCTATCAACTGCATACGTGTTCCTTTACCTGAGTCTTTATAACATATTTTTTGTCATTCAGATTTGATAAAAAGCAAAAGTTATATATTGCTTAACTGCTCCTAATACCATCCTGCAGACACCCGCCCACACACACACAAACACACACACACACACACACATATATACATATATATATATATATATATATATATATATATATATATATATATATATATATATAATATATTTAATATAATACATATGTGTGTAATATTAATAATAATAATAATAATAATAATAATAATAATAATAACAATAATAATAATACATGTAATACATATAATATACAATAATAATAATAATAATAATAATAATAATAATAATAATAATATAAATAATAATAATAATAATAATAATAATAATAATAATAATAATAATAATAATAATAATAATAATAATAATAATAATATATATAATAATAATAATAATAATATATATATACATATAATAATAATAATAATAATAATAATAATAATAATAATAATAAATAATAAATAATAATAATAATAATAATAATAATAATAATAATAATAATAATAATAATAATAATAATAATAATAATAATAATAATGATGATGTTGATGATGTTATTATCCCTATATATTTAATAGTGAACTTTTAAACTCCATGATAGGATCAGCAACAAAAACAAGACGCTTTAGACACGGTTTGGTAGGCGGAAGACAACAAAGTAAGTGACCTTAAAGTAAGTGTCGTTATTTTTAGGCTTTTCGTTCCATTACCATAACATAATGAGCCACCGTTGCACCCCCCCCTCCCCATGATCAGCCCCCCCCCCCCCTCGACTCGTGTTACAAGAGCTTCTGAAAACAAAATCGTGGAAGAGATACCACTGAGCTTCATCACTTGATAGCGTTCTAGAAATATTTGAGTGTCAGCTTTCCCTCAACACTGTCTGCGATTCCTTCTCAATGTTCACCAGTACGGAGGATATTGTTCACGAGTTGTTCACACTTCAAGACCAGATCGTCGATAACCGATTTTACCGAGGGATAAGTATGGTGGACGACAGGCAAAACTATCCACCATAGTTTATTTTCTCTTTCCAAACTAAATATATAAATAATGATGATAATGACAAGGATAGATAACAAAAAACACACACACAAAGAAAAAAACAAACAAACATATGATTTATGACAACTAACGAAATTACCGGGCAATCCTGAACAAACTCATGCCCAAGGACTTTTAAGAACGTGGTTCAGTTGTGGGAAAAGAGGAGCCGGAGTGAGGGTTGAGTCACCTTAGAAGCTTCGTTGAGGCGACGTAAACTTTCGGGCATCACCTCCTTTGTGCGTGTGCGTGTGTGTGTGTGTGTGTGTGTGTGTCTGTGTGTTTGTGTGTGTGTGTGTGTATGTGTGTGCGTTTGCGTGTGCGTGTGCGTGTGCGTGTGTGTGTGTGGGTGTGCGTGTGTGGGTGTGCGTGTACGATCCCCCACACCGAGACCGTGCCACAAAGAGAGAGAGAGAGAGAGAGAGAGAGAGAGAGAGAATAAAGCTCAGTATAATATTCAACTGAATTAGCTTCATTGGCAAAGATCAGCTTTTAGCGTAACATACCTCACATATCAAATTTCAGTTTCATAACATCAAAGGAATCTGTATTGATGATATAGTTTACAACACGGCGAAGGGATTTACAGATAATTCAATAAAAAGTAACTCACTTAAAAGATAATACATGGTTAACAAAAATGGGGAAAAAAAGATAATACGAACAAAAGGGAATGAAATTACATTTTTTCCCCTTTTCACCTTTAAACTGCTAACTGCAAAGTAAAAATCAATATGGAAAGTACAACACTTTTCGCCAATCTCTTGGACGCACACATAAAAAACAACAACAACAACAACAACGACAACAACAACCCTAATCGATTGGTTAATCACGCCCTTTTCTCTTAATGGCTGTACATATGCCATCCAGTCGCGCAAAGAGCAACTAAAAAAAAAAAAAAAAAAAGCAATGTTGGTGTACAGTTGCCATAATTTCCATACTGAGCTGGAGATTACGTTTATGGATGAAATGATACGACGTTAATGAAGGCGATCAGGACGTATTGGAGGGAAAGCTGATGTGAATTAATAACAAGATACAGAAGGGGCTAGGGGAGTTGAAGCACACACACACATACATACATACATACATACATACATACATGCATACATACACATGTACATATATACATACATATGTACATACATACATATATATATATACATACATGCATACATACATACATACACACAAACATATATACATACATACATACTTACATTAATACATACATATATACGTGCATACATGCACACATAAATGCATATATACATGTATGTATATATATATAGTTAATATATATATATATATATATATATATATATATATATATATATGTATATATATATGTATATATATATATATATATAAAACACACACACACACACACATAATTGGCAAAACACTCATCCGTGTTGATAAACAGGCAGATAAACCCACTATACACAAACCATATATCCACAACGTGTTTAATAACAACAAAGTGGTAAGTAATCAACAAAAAACTGCAGTTACCTGGACGAAGATGAAGAGATGTGGAATGGCCATCACAAAGGCGAGAAGCCACGCCCCGAAGATAAGGTTCCTGGCGCGCCTCGCCGAGATGGTGAAGTCAAGCGGCCGGCAGATGGCCACGTAGCGGTCCCAGGACATCACCATCAAGAGGAACGTGGTGGAGGAGAGACTGACGATCTCTGAGTATATCACCACCTTACAGGCGATCCCGCCGAGGACCCACTCGCCGAACACCTTGCAGTTGGGGTGGATGGTTTAGGTTTCATGTATTCTGTAAGTCTAGAGTCTAACAAATTTATTCATCTATCTGTCTCTTTCTCTCTCTCTCTCTCTCTCTCTCTCTCTCTCTCTCTCTCTCTCCCCCCCCCTCTCT
>BOPN01000122.1:23489-38489 GCA_017312705.2 Penaeus japonicus
TGTGAAAATGGCTCTTACATTCGTTGTTTTTATTCTCCTTATTTTTCAATCTTGTTTACAGTTATCATTACATCTTACATTCAAACAATGGAAGACATTGTTTTCTTTTTCTTTTTCTTTTAAAGGAAAGGAGCTATATTGATGATTTCCCACAGAAAGAAGGCTTCGGAAAATAATTGCATCCGACTCTGTACATCTGTCTTTCCCTATACATACTGATCATTATAAAACTATGCCTTAAATATAATATCTTTAAAAGATTAAGGAGGCCTTTACATCTTTAACATTTCTCCTCTGAACAGCACAAAAGAGATGGAAATGCAAAAAGGAGACCTGGTGGACCGATACGACCGACCCATTAATTTTGCTCAACATCCCATCAAAAAAGACGGGTTTCAATGGGGCACGAACACACGCACAAAAAAAAGAGGTTACTACCCTGCGTATAAAGCTCTCGAAATCCTGGACGTGGCAGATGTGCAGACCTTTGAGCGTATTGACAGACTGAACAAAAGCCTATGATTCTTTATCATTTTTTTTACCTGAATTAAACTTTAGATATTTATGCTTTATAAATGAATTGTCTAAATCATATCGAGTTTTGTAAATATGTTCTCAATATTTGAAATAGAAAAGATCGTACGATCTATGGTAGTAGTATTGTTATATTAAATATGTGAACACTGTAACCTTGATCCGTGAATGATACGACTAATGATTTGAACAAATCATACCATTATGAATATAATCGTGAAAAATTATTTGGAGGGCTGGTTACTCAAAACGATTTTTTTCTTCGACCATCTTGCTTTTGGTTAAGCTTGACTATACACCAGCCCCCCCCCCCCCCCACACCCCCTCCAGCCCTTCCACCACACACAATTTGCTGTGTGATTCCAACGACTGCAATGTCTTTAAGGACCTATGGCGTGATGTTCAGATAAAAAAAACTACATTTATTGACATGTTGTATTTTTATATTCGGCTGTTATATATATAATTTGAAATGTATATCAGGTGTTATGTGTGTGTTTTTGTGTATTGAATAAAACCAGTAAATCTGTAGAGTGGCATGACTTTCTACTACAATCGGTTAGCTAACATACAATCGTCATTATCGTCATGTTTTGACAGGATTGGAATTTCCCACTGAAAGAAATGAAAGAAAATGCTCTGTGTATGCCTTACGCTGCACGAGGTCATTGACAGACAATAAAATAAAGCGTATCCATTACATTCCATACGGTGTTTAGGCGTCTTTTCCGATGGTGCGATTCCTTTTCCAGGACGGGGCAGGGCTTATATATTTAGATAGAGTCATATATAAATCTCTACACAAGGAAATGTACTGCAATGACATGTAATCACAATAATTTGGTAGTATAAGCAATGGTATTTAACCACTTAGCTTTTTGCCTTCGAATGGCAAGGCTTTTCAATCTGTTCCAAGGCTGTATTGGGACCAGTAATGATGAATGGGTAGCAGAGTTTTGCTTATTTTGGAAGTATTGCCGCTAATGAATGAATTTATTGGAAATATCATATGATCATGTTTAAGATTTATAAAGAATAGACAATTTCAATCACATTAAAAAATTACACTTAATTTGTACAGACTAAAATAACGTAAGGTTTTCAAAAGCCCTTGCCACAATTAGAATGTGCGACATTGCTCGCCTTACTTTGTGGATGACCTGTTTTGATTATTCCCTTATATATTCGTTATTATACTGCTATTCGAAATATATAAAAATCCTCTATGTTTAATGTATTAAGTTCTTCTCATGCTCAATTGCTAATACGCTGATTCTCGGGAATAGCGGAGCAACCAAGTTCTTGGTAATCCTACATGTAGTAGAATGTCTCAAGTGAAAACCAAAGACCCCTTTAACTTGTTTATAGACAATTTGGAACCAATGGAAAAGGCAGCTTCAGTGACCCCAAAAAGTTAGAAACCCCTAAGAAAAAATGCCAAAATTTTGAACTGCTTTAATTTATTCTGTCAATTCGCCTTTTCGTCTTTGTTAGGGGCATGAAGGAAGATCCGAGCACGTGTAAAGGATTTCAAGTAAGATTATCCTTATAAAATATCGATATTTTATAAGGAAGATCGTATTAGAAAACCGATTAACTTATCAAGTTCATATAGATAACTGACCTTGTTAATAGATTACTATAAGACAAAAACATTCATATTCACAAGGTGATTTGTTGAAAGGGCAGGAACTTTTAAAAATTTACTTTGCAAGATTAGATTTACAATTGACACAAAGATATTCCTCACGCACATGGAATTACCGGGAAACCCCTTCATGAGTTATAAAATGCCAAAAAGATAATTCAATAAAAATGTATGCACCAATTCAAATGCTCAATCAAACTCGATGATAAACTCATCTTGAGTAATATATTGCCACTTATAGTTACCTTCTCACGACCTTTAGGCTACAACTCACAGTAGATCCAAAATGAAAACCACAAAATCACGAAAAAAAAACAAAAGAGGGGAGAGGGAACAACCCAATCCGGAGTGTCATCTTCTGGGGTGAATCTTACGTATTTAAAATTACTTTATACGTATTTCTTGGCGATAATACTGTGTGGCAATGAAAAATAATTAAAAAAAAAACAAGAAATATAAAAATATAAAGAGTAAAACTTTATATAGAAGTTAACCATAAAAAGAATTAGACTTAAATTATCAAAATCATCATATCAAAGTAATTCCTTTAACCGATGCTCCATTAGTAGACTTGGGATTAGTGGAGGGTTCTTGGTAAAATAGATGTTCATGGTTAAGAGAATGAGCATGTAAAAGTGTAAATATAAAAACAGAAAAAGTCCAGGTATTTTCAACATACATCCCCATCTCCCGGTGTATCTGGGGCTCTAGGGCATAAAACAATGGCAGCTTCTTTTCGTAACAGCTGGCGCACAGGAAGGAAATATTCTCACACATGGACGACGTAAGTTTAATTCTTTATTACCTAGCTAACTATACAGGTGTCGGCAAGCTCTCATACATTGAGGTCATGACATTGTTGATAACATTGTATTATAAATTAAGATAATAACATTATTATATCCTTTGAGATATCAACTGTAAAAATATATTTGATAAATGGTTATAATAGGATATCACATACCGAATTTCGGCTATAGCATAAGTAGATATAGTAGGGTTGATGATATGAAATGATTTCATAACTCTGCATACTTCATACTATGTGGCCTGATAGGTTGGATCATATAGCACTCTGAGATATAATGTTCAAGTGTTCGTTTATATTCTTCGTTGAAAAGTCTGCATTTAGTTTCTTCTACATTGCATTCTAAACTGACCTGACCAATGCATTTTGTATCCAAGTCTGATTCTTGCAGTCACAATATCACATTGTCTTGTTCTTGTCTTGTATGAACCATAAATGAATCTCTCCTGCGAAAACTGATCAAAATGTTATATGCTACAGCTTTCAGGTGTTTGAGAGTTGATCAGCTCTATCAAGTCCTCCCTATTGGAGGTTCTTATTATGTGTGAGATCTAAGCAAGAGGTATTCCAAAGTCTATATCCATACTTTGTTTATAACATGCTGTCCTCACTAGGCAATCAGCATTAACATGTTTAGCGATTCCGACAACGATGGTGTCCACATAATATGTTTAACATAGCCATGCTCAATGGCGCGATGTACATTTATTCTTATATCATTTACGATTTTTCAGCACCTTTATCAAGAATGTTCAGAGCCTTGAGTTAACAGAAATTCTGTGGCTATGAGTATTGCTGCCAACTCAGTTTGCGTAATGCTCGTCCAGTCGTGAACCCTTCTACAACCTTTGTGCTGCAAAATTTTGTTTTTATATACAATATAAGCTCATCCTGCTCTGCTTCCAGAGTGTAAGAATCCATCAGTGTAGCACTCATAGTCATTATTCAAAGTTTCAAGTTACTCAGTAATAGTTGTAAGGGCGTACTGCTTAAGTATAGCTGGTGAAACTGTGTCTTTTTTAGGGACATTAACATAAAATTCGTTCAGTGTCGACATTTTCCATGGTGGAATAGAACGTCTATATGGGGTCCCACCTAAGGACATATTTAATTGGTGTATGAATTCATGTCACTTGCCTTTGGCTCTCTGTGATATATAAGGCTTCTATAATTGTTTTAACACCAAATATAGTATTAATGTATGATATTCTTTCGTAAATAGATGGCAAGTTGAGTTCCGTTCTCATACTCACAATCCTCGTTGTGTTAGGGGCACCAAGAATGATCCTCATGGTTGCATTTTGTACAATTTCTAGACAGGTTAACTTTGATTCCCTGAATAATATAAGGTGTAAGGCATGGTAATCTACAACTAGGCGTGGGCATGTCGGGCAGGTAAAAGAGTCTAGCAATGTTAACATTGACATCATGTTCTTTGCCAATAGAGTCTTGAGTGGCTTCAGCAGCTCCCAGTCTTTTCTTTAGATTCATAATCCTGAGTCGTTAACAGTGACCTCGAGGTACTTGTAATTGTGGCAGAGATCTAGCTCAGTGCCATTCATATGGAAGTTTAGCAATGGGATTGTGAGAGGAGTGAGTGCCTTGGTGTTTTCAACAGAGATTATCAAACCACTCTCCGTAGCTTTTGCTGACAGTGCATTAAGAATCTGTTGCATTCTATCCTCGGATGAAGATTTAATGAAGATGTCATCCACATAACAAATAATGGAATCACTGCCCTCAACCAGCATATTGCTTAATAGTCTGTGCATTAGAATGTTAAATAGCATATGGCCATGTATAACCCCCTGAGGTGTGCCAAGCCCGAACATTTTAGAGTATGAACTTTTGATTCCCCTGAAGAGAACATGAGCTGATCGGTTTGATAAATACATTTGAATCCACGTTAAAAGTTTATTTTGAATGCCAAAGCTAGCCAGGTGCTCAAGGATTAGGTCTGTGTTTGCAATATCGAAAGCATATTTGAGAACGAGAAATATAATTTGCATGCCTTGCTGAGAATTTGTCAAGTACCCTGCAAAGCAGTGCTGAGTGCTGCGTCCTGGGAGGAAACCATACAGTCTGGGAGATAACTTGGATGCAATACTTGAGTTTATTCAAAATAATTATCTCAAATCCCTTGCGCAAACATGAGGTCAATGAGATGAGTCGGTAATTATCAGTATTCGGTTTGGGTATAGGTGTAAGGGCGATTATGCTCTGTACTAGGCATATTATGATGTGCCCTTTTAAAATTAGATGGGTTGGTAGCGTGGGAAGACTTTTAAGGAAACAGACAAGTCGAATTTATACGTAGAAACAAAGATTTTATGTTCAAATATACGTTAGACGTGAAGAGGCTTTGATTAATAAGGATCGTATAATCCACACAGGATAATTCAATTTAAAACACTTTATTGAAAAAGTACCACACAGGTTTATAAGTAACTTATCTTGTAAAAGAAATGTCGGTGGAAGAAAATACTGATAAAAAAGGTTGGCGATCCATCTGCTGCTTTACCTCTTGACTCCGCCTCCCCGTCCGTTGTTGTGTCCGTCTTGGCGCCAATCCTCTCCTGACCGGAGCCCGAGGTTAACCAGACATTCCAGGTAAACAATCTCGGATGGTAGTTCGGAGTGACCTAATGGATGGGATGATGATCGACAGGTCGTTCGGTAACATTTAAGATGTCAAATCTATTAACCTCGTTGTTTTCGTATCACTACATAGGAATGATTAAGCTTTTAATCCAGAGCTTGGGAGTATTCCTTGAAATAAGCCCTTCTCGCCTGGAGTGGCTATCTTACCATTGTGAAATGCACTATTTAATTCCTACTCAGTTTTTTTTTTTTTTTTTTTTTTTTTTTTGCAAAGTTGGAGGGATAGGTGGGAGAACAGGCTATGGCAATGTTAAATTTTCGATTTTATTTTCAAGATGTTCAGTTTATCTTTTAGCCTCTGTGGAAGTGAATTAAGCTGGGAGGTTCTTGGCCCACTGATTTATTATCATGGCCCGTTCTAAAGGGCTGTGGAACTGCGGAGTGGCGATTGCTTTACCTGACAACCTGTTGATTTTTCTCCATACATCAGCTACAGAAGTTTGGTGGTTAAGGAATTGTTCCCAGTGTTTACTGCGAATTTGAGCCTTTAATTCTTTATTTTTTATGTCATGTCATTCTTACAACTAGCAAGCTCCTAAACTTGTTTATGCTCCCTACTTAGGATGGGGTCATTTAGCCACTTTGGTACATGGCTGACTTGGGGACCCTTTTTCTTTGAAAGTTTTCTTGAGCAGTGTTGTAGTAGTCAGTGACAACTTTTATCAGGTCCTGAGGAAATTTTCGACTGTTATTACCGAAGACTATTTAAGTCATGAACGAGACAAAATTACCCGGTGATATACTAACTGGCTACTCGAGCTTAGAGATGGCGCTGAATGCGTCTGGAATATCGTCTGTTTGTTTACAAAACGTGGTAGTGAAAGAAAAGCGAAACGGTGGTGGTCATTACAAGCTGAGCATGATGACTGGCAGGTCGCACTATGCAAAAATTGCAAAGCTACGTCATCCAAATGGTATATTCCATCGTTTTCCAAAGAGGAAGGAGAGATTAGTGAAATATTCGTTACAATATGTTTATATACTGAATAGTGGTAGTAATGATCTTTACTACAAGATTGAAAATATATTACCAAATCTCCGCTGCTGTGATACAGACGGACAAGATTAAGAATTCTCAATTTGTCAATATATGTAATATGACATGTATATGTATTCTGCATGACACTATTTGTTTCCTATACTACCTTGCCACGGACCTAGTATAAAGATCTACCATGAATACACACTCAAGTACATGTTTTTGTTTGGTATATGTTTTGATATTTTGTTCTCTTTTATTTTAATGCTGCAATTTTGTTTTGTGCATGTTTTGATCTTTTCTTCTCTTTTATTCTATTGTTGCATATGTCAACAATTTTGTTTTGTGCGCGATCTTGTGAAATATATTCTTACTTTTTGCATGTTTATTTTCAATTATTGGCATATGTTTTAGTTTTTCTTTATTGGCATGTGTCAGTGATTATGTTTTGTGCATGAAGTTGCATTATTAGCAGCATGTGCAGTTTGTTCATATTATTATTATCATCACTATTAAACATGGACTTATATCCATAAACAAAAATGAAATAAAGGTACAATAAAGAAATACTTGGTTTATTTTCATGTCACCCACATTGAAAGAATAAGGTAATTGGCAAAAATTATTGTCATAACTTATGTTTAAAAAGACAGTTAATAAATGATTGTATTTAAGCATTACATACAA
This sequence comes from Penaeus japonicus, assembly GCA_017312705.2. NCBI lineage: Eukaryota > Metazoa > Arthropoda > Malacostraca > Decapoda > Penaeidae > Penaeus > Penaeus japonicus. The sequence continues at coordinate 30,807 of BOPN01000122.1, forward strand.
AGATAACATCATTAATATATAGATACAATAAAATATCAAGAAAAATATTCAAAATAAATTTGATTAAATAGATTTTACTGACAATCACAATATGTTCAAGATATGTGACATATATCAACCTTCCATTCTTTATTTTGATATATTATCTAATAACTTGGAAGACAAAATCTCTCCCTCACCTGTATACATACACACACACATATGTGTGTGTATGTGTATCTATATATATATATATATATATATATATATATATATATATATATATATATATATTATATATATACATATATATATACATATATATATACATATATATATATATATATATATATATATATTAAAATCAAAATTAAAAATTAATTATATTAAGAACACTGCAAATATACACCATGATATTTCCTGTTAGAGCTTGGAAAGATTCAGAATGACGTCACAATATGCTCATGACGTCACAGTTAAATTTGAAGTGACCTATAGATGACGTTGATATGGCGGTACCTGGGAACTTTTCTGGCCACACTAAATTCAGTTCAAATACCCAAAGCTTTCCTGTCTTAGATAGTCTTTGGTTCTTACGACACAGGTGCTATGCCAGTTACAATCACGTGCCTTGAAGTGATGCTCCAGTCCCGGTGGGATTGTAATTTTAGGTCTGGGTGCTTTATGAGCTATGCTGCTGTCTACGGTATACTCTGTTAGGATTGCAGAGTGGTCACTGACTAACTAACAAACATTTCCTTTGTCAGTTACATAATCTAACCTGCTACCCCCCAAATGAGTCAGTTTGTGTCATATAGTCATTGATCTTCAATTGACGAAATGTTTTAGTTCTTCCCCATTACTGTTGCTCTGGTAATCCCCAAAGTGTGTGTGTCTAGCATTAAAATCCATCATGCATAATGTTCCTTGATTATAAAAAATGGGTAGAGAACTAGTCAGAAATGTTGAGCTCCTAGCATATACATTATATAATGAGAAGAACCCAGACGCAGTCTGAACTTTTCATTAGATCATGTGGCAGTGTTAGGTTTACATGTCAACAAACCCTTCATGGCTGCATTTACATATAATCAATACCCTTAATTGCATATGGTCCTTGTACGCAAATTGCATCAACATTATTTTTACAAATATAAAATTCTTGTTCATTAAGCCTAGGCTTGATACTATGCATATTCCATATGAATTTGAGTGTGCATTTATCCATATGTGAAAAGTTTTTTATTTGGCAGTCCAAACTTCATACTGTTATATCCTCTAATGGTAATGATTTTTACTTCACAGAAAATACACATATACATAGCTGTAGGAGGCAGACTTAAAGTTTAAAGATCACTTAACCATCTAAACTATTATTCCGCTTCGGAGCATACTCTCTCCATGTGGTATGTTGAAGGCACATCAGGTTCTCGGCTTCAGTCCGTGTCACATAGTTCCTGACATTGATTTTCCCCATTATCAGCACGGGCTCCCTTATACTGGCCACTATTAATGGAAGAATTGATATCGTGTCACCGTGTGCCATCGCGGGTCTCTCTATCATTAATGGCAATCCTGGCCTCTCGACACTGACAGTCCTTTAATAAAAAAAAAATCAATGTCTTTCTTCAGTGTTACTATTTCACTAATCAAACCTGTACTTTGTTCTTTTAGTATCTGAATTAATTCCACTTGTTGTTATACACTGACATTTCCTTTAGTGGGTGATGTGATGTCACTGCGTCCTCGCTCTCCACAGAGGTTACTAGTTGTGGTAATGAGAATTTGAATCCCGGATTGCCCTCCATGAACAACATGATCATCATGATTTGAACCTTCAGCAGCCCACGGAAAATTTCGGCTGCTGGTGACGTCATGGCGGTCACGGTCGGCCGCTCCCAAGGCACGCTAGTCGCGAGTTGGGCTGGGAGGCGTTGGCTGGTCTCCCACTGACTCCGGCGATGCCACAGGGGTAGGGCCCAGGTCAGGGAGGGAAGGGCACCCCTAGTGCCAGGCAGTTACACCTCTGCCATCCCACATCTGAAGCAAGAAGGGATGAAAGCAGGAGCAGTACCCTCATCCTCTACAATATTGCGAGGACACTTACTAGCATTGCGCTGCTCACCACATACCGTACAACATAACTTACCTTTGCAGTACTTAGCTAATGGCTACTTCCCATGGATTTGTAGCAAATGGCAGGGGATGCCCTCCACAGTTGCAAGTGGTTGGTGGGCATGTATTTTCCGATAATATTGTATACCCTGGGAGGTGGTTATTCTTCTTTCCATATGATTCGAATTCGGCTGAGAGGTTGGTCATCTTTATACACTCTGATGGCCTTGTGAACTCACTAAAGTGCATATGCATTTCAAGGGCGAGCTCCATGCCGTAATGTGTGACGAGGTATCCGTCACATTTTTCTTTTTTCTTAGGCTCATCACTTGATTCGTTGTGCCTTTGGGGAAGGCGAGACGAGCATATTTCGTTCTCGGTGCAACTGCGGTCTTACTGATATTTTCTCGCTTCTTTTTTAGATTTACGACTTACTATAGTAAATACATTATCATTTTTTTCGTCAGGGCCTTTTACATAGGTATAGGTAGTACTAATTTCATTAGCTGCAACACTTTTTGTGGCACTGTGCTCAGAGGGAGGGAGAGGTGGCCACCAGGACTTCTCCCTTCTCAATGTTAACATTGCGGTTGTCCCCCATGGTGGGGATGACTGCAACGTCTGGCTCGCTCGCTGCATGACAGATGAATTATAGCTCAAGGCACAAGGCATTCAGTTCTAACATTTTCTATAGCTGTACTAGGTACTCGCAAGACAGATTCTTTCAAATACCAGACGTACATAGTTCTGTTCTCTTCCCATCACTGTATTCATGACAATCACTTTCGAGGGATAAGAGCGCCAAACAGTCGTGCACACCTTACACCTTCTATGAGTTCCTCGTATATGACACGAGAGTTCCATGTAATAGAAATAGTCACAGAGCACAGGAACCATACAATCTCTCCGTAAGTAGTCACAATGCGCATTGATGGATGACGTGTAAGTCAAATGCGACGTGAGAAATCCGTAGACTTTATACTCCCAGAAGATAAAACTTGTAAAAGTATAGAATTTTCAGGGATATCCACTACAGTACCACTTTCTCTTGGCACCAACAAGAAAGAGACCATTGAATGGTTACCATCCACGATCTGCAACATGAACTACCTTTAGAAAGGGATGACACACAGCAAAATACCGACCTCCGGCTCTTAACCCACTGCAGAGGGGGATAGATTAGTTTGCCCAGTCTCACTCGTTTTCACTCATTGTAAAACTAGAGTCCTTTTTGTATTTAAATTGTGTTTTATTGTATTGGGAGACTTATATCTGTCATATCATAGCCTCAGTCAGTGCTGATGACTAAGATTATAGTATAGGGTCCATATCAGCTGATTATTTTCTTTATACTCAGTGTAATAGAAGTATTGCTGTTTTGGGGAGAACATAAAGCAACTTTATTTTTTCGTATTCGTGTATTGTCATGAACGAATACGAAACGTATTACCATCCACAATGAAGATAACATAAACAGGTAGGGAAGAGGAAGGAAACTTGTGCTTATGACTGTGTGCCACGATAAAAGTCATCCCTACTAGCACAGGGGCACAGTGTAGACACTGGCCATGGTTTGAGTCACCTTCCTCTTCTCGTTCTGACAGTTTGCTAGAGACCTATAAACCTCCCATAAAACTGTAATAGTTCTGTCAGACTGTGTGTATAGCACATAATGAGCTGATATTGAGAAAGCCTGTCAGATGACATATAGCACCATACAAAAACTTGTAATGATTAATCTAGGGTATACCATTCTCATGTCCCGATAATTTTCGACCTTGTATTCCCTTGGGTAGCGTTAGAGAGCTATAGTCTTATGTAGGAGTAGGCTGCCACCACCCGATTATGGGATCAGAGCCCAATCATTTGCACAAATAGATTTGGGCATGAATCCCTGGGTTAAAATATTTCCATAATGTATACTAGGAACTTTATTGAGTAGAGCTAATATATCCAATTCTTAATTAATACTGAATCTTACCAAAATTAGTCAAGAACCAGAGGAACACCTACCTGGCGGCATGAGAATAACATCCAACTTGGTTTCTCTTCGCTATTCGACCCAGCAGTCTCTTAAATGAAAAGTCCTTGAAACTTATTCTTCCACCGTCTCGTAGAATACCACCTCTCCCGTGATTAAGCAAATGTGACTAACATATAGAATGCAAAAATAGAAGCCAAGAAGAACCATCTTGACCTTGCCTTCGGGACGTAAAGCCATAATGCTCACTTTCCTTCCATCTGTATTTATCATCTTCCTGGAGGGTGGTCGTGGTCTGAGCTCAGGGATAATGAACAAGCCCTTATTTCTGTAGTTTGTTATATTGTTACATTGCCAACAGTTAGTACCTTACCTAAAGGAATTATAAACTCCTTGATTGAAGAGTCTCGTAAGTCGGTAGAATTAGGCTAAGACTATATCCCAAAATATTCCATAATTCTATAGGCAGTGAATTCGCGGTCAGGCTATGAATTTGTTAAAAAAAAAAAAAAAACAACAAGAACTCTCACAACTATATAAACATATATGACTGACTATTAGACGAATCTTTTGCTACTATGGAATATTGTCCAATAAAAATATTACAGTTTGGAATATAGTTTCAGCCTAATCCTTCCGACCACTGAGGGACTCTTCAATCAAGGAGTTTATACCTTTAGGTAAGGTACTAAATGTCGGCATTGTGCTGTGTGTCATCACTCTCTAAAGGTACCTCATGTTGGAGATCGTGGATGGGTACCGTTCAATGGCCTTTCTTGTTGGTGCCAAGAGAAAGTGTTGCTGTAGTGGATACCCCTGAAAATTTTATATTTTTTACAAGTTTTATCTTCTGTTAGTATAAAGTCTACACATTTTTCTACGGTCTTCCATGTCATCCATGTATACAAGTATTCAATTCCTATGCGTGAGACGAAGACGTTATTCCCAGGGCCCACTAGCTGTTACGAGAAGAAGCTGCCATTGTTTTATGCCTCAGAGCCAGAGATACCCTGGGAGATGGAGATAGTTGCTGAAAATACCCTAACTTTTTCTGTTTTTTTATATACACTTTTATATGCTCAGTCTCTTAACCGTTAACATCTAAATTTACCAAGAACCCTCCACTAATCCCAAGTCTACTAATATAACATCGGTTAAAGGAATTACTCTGATATGATTTTGATCATTTTAGTCTAATTCTTTTTTTATGGTTAACTTCTATATAAAGTTTCGCTCTTTATATTTTTACATGTCTTGGTTTCATCAAGAAATACGTACAAAGTAATATTAATTACGTAAGATTCACCCCAGAAGCCAATACTCCGGATTGGGTTGTTCCCTCTCCTCTCTTTTTTTTCGTGATTTTTGGGGTTTTATTTTGGATCTACTGTGAGTTGTAGCCTAAAGGTCGTGAGAAGGTAACTATAAGTGGCAATATATTACTCAAGATGAGTTTATCATCGAGTCTGATTGAACATTTGAATTGGTGCTCTCACTTTTATTTAATTTTCTTTTTAACATTTTATAACTCTGAAGTGGTTTCCCGGAAATTCCATGTGCGTGAGGAATATCTTTGTGTCAATTGTAAATCTATTATTGCAAAGTAAACTTTTGAAAGTTCCTACCCTTTTAACAAAAATACCTTGTGAATCAATGTTTTTGTCCTATCAATAGTAATCTATTGACAAGCTTAGTTTGTCTATACGAACTTGAAAAGTTTCTCTGTTTTCTGATACGAGCTTGCTTATAAAATATCGATATTTTATAAGGATAATCTTACTTGAAATCCTTTACACGTACTCGGAATTTCCTTTCTGCCCCTAACAAAAAAGAAAAGGCGAATTAAAAGAATAAATCAGAGCAGTTCGGAATTTTGGCATTTTTTCTTTGGGGTTCCTAAACTTTTTAGAACTCCCATACCCCTTTCATAAAAATCTATATAAAAACTGTTATTTCCATTATCTCCAAATCGTCTATAAACAGGTTGTAGGTATCTCTGATTTTCATTTGATACATATGTAGGTCCTCATAGACATTAAGGCCGTCGGAATCGTAAAAAAAAAAAAAAATTGATAATGAATCACAAGCTTTCGCTCATTCTTTCATATGCTCAAAGGTCTGCACATCTGACACGTTCAGGATTTCGAGAGCTTTGTACGCAGGGTAGTAACCTCTTTTTTTTGTGCGTGTGTTCGTGCCCCATTGAAACCCGTCTTTTTTGATGGGATGTTGAGCAAAATTAATGGGTCGGTCGTATCGGTCCACCAGGTCTCCTTTTTGCATTTCCATCTCTTTTGTGCTGTTCAGAGGAGAAATGTTAAAGATGTAAAGGCCTCATTAATCTTTTAAAGATATTATATTCAAGGCATAGTTTTATAATGATCAGTATGTATAGGGAAAGACAGATGTACAGAGTCGGATGCAATTATTTTCCGAAGCCTTCTTTCTGTGGGAAATCATCAATATAGCTCCTTTCCTTAAAAAGAAAAAGAAAACAATGTCTTCCGTTGTTTGAATGTAAAATGTAATGATAACTGTAAACAAGATTGAAAAATAAGGAGAATAAAAACAACGAATGTAAGAGCCATTTTCACAAACCTCCTCGGCTCATGCGGGAAGCGAGCTTTCACAACGTCCCCGACCCCATAATGCATAAAGTACTCCTGGTCGACCGACGAGGCGCGAGTCGACGCATCCGGATGGGCGGCCTGCATCAGCTCGTATGCCAGCCTGCAGATCTTGCAACGAAAAAGAGATCGTCCGTAACTAGGCAGTGATGATATTAAAAAATATATGTCTATGTATACCATGCAGAGACCTATATATGAATATGCAAATACACACACATGCATATATATGTATATGTATGTATATATGTATATATATATGTGTGTGTGTGTGTGCGTGTGCGTGTGCGTGTGCGTGTGCGTGTGCGTGTGCGTGTGCGTGTGCGTGTGCGTGTGCGTGTGCGTGTGCGTGTGCGTGTGTGTGTGTGTGTGAATATATATATATATATATATATATATATATATATATATATATATATATATATATATATATACATATATATATATATATATATATATATATACATATACATATATACATACATATATATGTATATATATATATATATATATATATATATATATATACATATATATGTATATATGTATATATATATATATATATGTATACATATATATATATATATATATATATATATATATATACAAATTTTACCTCCCTGACCGAGACTCGATCCCGGGTCATCAGAACTATAATCCCGAATCCTTTACCTTTACACCACACAACCTAATAAAAAGATTATCTAACCAGGTGCCTTACATCCACAATGTAAGTTACCTATATACTGTTTACAGAGCAGTGATAGCGAGGTTTTACTGACAGTCCCTGTGGGCACTCAGCAGGAATGAATTAGAAATTCAAGTCTTAGAAATTCAAATCAGGTTACCAAGAATTAGAATTAGAAATTCAAATCAGGTTACCAAGATTATATCTATGTGAGAAAGATGGTATAATGCAGTAACGCATTTAATATAGAAATACAAATTTTCCTTTTTCTTTTGTTGGGTCGTGTAGTGTAA
>BOPN01000122.1:48489-50989 GCA_017312705.2 Penaeus japonicus
ATATATATATATTTTTTTTTTTTTCCAAAACCAAAGTAGATTTGGTTGTGTTGGTCCATGGCAGTAAAGCGTTCTTTTCTCTGCCTCAAAACCTATGATATGAAAAGAACGCAGCAGTCTACAATTACGCCACCCCACTATGGAGTATGGAATATAGATGTCGGAATCATTCATCCCACAAATTTTTTTGGCCACAAATAAATATAATTATGTTTCGTTCAACTTTAATTGGAATACTGAAGGTATTGTCATGCTGTTGATATTGCCTTTCTGCTTTAAGCTCGATGTTGATTGACTTTCAGTTTCAGTGTACCTAAAGTGGGGTGGCGGCAGTATGTAGACTGCCGCGTTCTTTTCATATCATAGGTTTTGAGGCAGAGAAAAGAACGCTTTACTGCCACGGACCAACACAACCAAATCTACTTTGGTTTTGGAAAAATATATATATATATATATATATATATATATATATATATATATATATATATATATATATATATATGTATATATATATATATATATGTATATATATATATATATATATATATATATATATATATATATATGTCTGTATATATATATATATATATATATATATATATATTTATATACATATATATATATATTTATATATATATATATATATATATATATATATATATATATATATGTATATATATACATATATATATGTATATATATGTATATATATATATATATATATATATGTATACATATATATATATATATATATATATATATATATATATGTATGTATGTATATGTATGTATATATATATATATATATATATATATATATATATTAATATATATATATATATATATATATATATATATATATATGTATATATATATGTATATACATATATATATATATATATATATATATATATATATATATATGTATATGTATATATATATATGTATGTATATATATATATATATATATATATATATATATATATATATATATATATATATATATGTCTGTGTGTATTTATATTATATATACATATATATTTATATACATTATACATTTCACTCACGTTACACTAGCAATAGTCATGGGACATGCACACTACATTTTAAAGTCCTCGAGAACAGTACAGTTTAATCATAATAAAAGGGGCAATCAAAAACTAATCAGGGCATAAGGGGCATGCACACGGGACACAACTCAACGCCTGTCCTGCAGCTTTGTTCCTCTGCTCGTATTGCCCCGACCTATACGCCCTGTGATTCCCCCTTGTACTGTGAGTAACCTGTACTGTACACGAGCGCTATAAAGTGGAATGTGTGTCCCCCCTTGTATTGTCACTTGCCAAGGGAAGGTGATAAGCAAGAAGCAGGCTCCACCTAAGCAGTCGAGCATGGCGAACTCTGGCAACTCTCCACTCAGCCAGCTAATCGGCAACGCTCGCGTTACCTTTTCCCAGGCTGATCACAGGTGAAGCAGACTCACCTGCCCAATCAAGCTAAGTGAGTTATTATAATAGCAACTCACTTGCTGGCCATGCTAAGAGTGTTACTCTAATAGCAAGCAAGCTGTTCTGGATAATCGAGACAAAACTTGATTGTTTTTCTCGGCCGTGCCTCTTCCAGGGGCTCCACAAACACGATATTAACACTACACAACTGCTTCAGAGTCTCATTTGCTTACCTTGGTGAGCAAATAAACTCTATGACTGTTTTTTTGGTGCCCTTTCTCTCTCTCACCTTTTTATCTTCACACTTTTCCATCCTCGTTCCTGGACCTCACCTTCTCGAAGGTGATTCGTCTAGGGGGCAAATTAGTAGGTGCTCTCAACCTCACTTCGGTGTGTTCGTTGGGGGCCGTTACTCAAAGGATAAACCTACGAGCCCTTGGTGGGTAGAGAACTCCGCCAGCTAATCCCATCGAGAGGGGGAGGGAGGTGCAGGAACTAGGAACCCATTGGCATTCTTTGCCACTCTAGAGATGGGATAGGATTAGGTTCCCCTCTGAGGCATCCTTGAGGCGCTCTAGTGATCCACCCTACGTCTTCCCAGACGCCCATCAAGAGTGCAGGGGGGGGGGGGGGGGTGTAATCCGTAAGTTGTTTCTCAAGGATTAGGCAGGTCACCTTTTTCTGTATAATTAACTAAGTCAAAGATGTAGAGATGCCGAAAGTCCGGATTAAATCAGGCGGACCACTGTCCTCTGAAAGGAGGAATGAGCTGCTGAAGACGCTCTGCCAATGCGATATCAAGATCGTCAAGCTCATCTCCACCAACGACAGATATGTAGCTATAACTGAAACCGACCACTGCACCAACAATATCTTTGAAGACGACACTCAAAACGCTCTCGCCGCCGCTGGATTCTCCCCATTACTATCTCCAGAGAAAAGAGCACGAATGACTCTGGGTTTAAAAGGCATAGACAAGGAAGTCATGAGAGAGAAAAACAACTCGATAAAAGACGAAATTATAAAATTGGCACCCTTCGCAAAAGCTGATG
>BOPN01000122.1:55989-58489 GCA_017312705.2 Penaeus japonicus
AGAAATATTTCAAGTGTGGTGAACCAGGCCATTTTGCATCTAAATGCAGCATAGATGGTGAGTTCCAGAGAGTGAACAATCTTCAGAATGCTAGAAAGTGGTGTGATTTTCATCAGTCTAGCAGCCGTATTCTTGGACGTTTTCTGCGTGTCGTGGCCATGTCATGTTTATGTTGTGTCCTTGTCACGAATGCGGTATTCTAATATGCAAAAGCGTGGCACATTTGTGTCAGCTGCTTCAGGTTTACCAACCGTGCTAAAGTTAACATGTTTCAGATGAATGGCACTGTCCAAACGACAAATTCATAAGAGAAACTACAATCATAAGTGGCACTAACAAAAGGTAGTACAATTTTGGTATGAATCAGTCGTTGTATTTGTTCCTAGTTAAAGAATTGACAACCATTTCACGAACGCGCCGTTAGTAATTCACTCTACGCTCGATCAAAATAAACGGGACGAGAGGGATCATGTGTTTATGAATAGATCTTACTTATTTTGTCTCTGTATATACTGTACATATATGCGTATCTTTAATATATCATACATATAGATTTAATGTATACATATTTCATATAATTATATACTTTAACTTTACGTTTCTGACTACTTTTACCATTCATTTAACTTCACTCTCCTTCGAAAAGTCCGCCGAAAGGTAAACAAACTCAAAATCAGCAGAGAATCCATGTTTTCCTAAAAGGGTTTGTAATCGAAGTCTAGGACAATGATGCCTAATATATCCAGTATAGATATTACTTTCCAAATGTAGTATGCTCATATGAAGTATTGGTAAGAAAAAGTACAGTAAAAAAAATAAAAATAATCACCCGTGTAACTATCGTGACAATTCTCCCTTATCACGGAGTGTCCACGATTGTTCCAATACTTTCCACGACTTTGCCACTCTTTTGCCACGTTTTTGCCACGACCCCGCGCTTCTAGAATACCAAACACGGCATGTTCATATCATGTACACGGCGCGCTTAGGGACTGAGTGAAGAACCTTAAGAAAACCAATACCGAGCTGTGAGACATTGAAAAACAGATGTAGCTAAATTAGAAGCAGAAGAATGCACTTTACATATTGAGAAAACTGAACCAAAGTTTGTGAGATCCACAAAACCATTACATAGAGCTGGCAGACGACCAAAGACAACAAGGAACAGTACAAGGAGCCATTGATGTGAAAGATTTCATCCAGGATCGCGGCATCTCACGAATTATTCTATTAAAAGATGAACTTTTCATACCAGGATTTAAACAAGATATAATGTCAGTTTGGAAGGCTATCAGGAATGGACACACTGTTTCTTTCTCACTCGATGGCCGTACACTTACTACCAAGAATGGTAGGATATTCGACATTGTGTAGAAAGTCTATGTAGGGGAAGCTAAGCACAACCTCGAGGAGTGACAAAATCCTAGGTCATTGCAATGTGGCTGATGTGTAAAAACTTGAAGCAAATGTTGACAGAATGCATATAATAAGGAAAGATAAGTTCAACTGTACCACACATGCACTTGATAAGACAGTATAGGAGTAGAGGGCTTGAAGGCCAAACAACCATTAGATTTAGCCCACTGATATATTTGGTCTTACTGACCCACCAGCATGAGGAGGTTACAGGTACATCTTTCTTGATTACTATTAAGCTTATATAATGTACCTGATTAAAAGTAAGGGTGATACTGTGATGGCAATGAAAAGATATCTTGCAGAAACAGCATCACATGAGAATATCAAATGCCTAAAATGTGACCACGGAACAGAGTTTAGATCTGAGGAGTAAGGAGGGAGTACTTGTGGGCTACAATGATCAAAGTCCAGCCTACTTGATATAATTTCCAGATACTAAGACAGAGCGAAAAGTAAGATTAGTCAGATTTGTGGATAACTCAACTTATAAGACAGAACCAAGTGCAGAGCAAATTTTGAGTGACGACAACATTATGGTGGAGACGAGGCTCTAGCAAAAGCCACTTCAAGTGACCCAAGATAAAGACTGAGAAGAGATACCAGTGCACATAGATACGGAAAGAAAGAGAAATCCTTGAGGTTAGATGACTACATCACAGATGATCTGGACGACTGTATCTCCAGTGTGCCGCACACAAGCTTCATACATCATTGCTACAGAATGTCACCAACCCAATACCAGTCACCTGCCAAGAACCTATAGCATCTTCAGAGGGACATCAGGGGAAGAAAGCCATGGACGAGAAGATTGCTTCACTACAGTACAACACCTATGAATTCACTACACTAACCAAGAATCACACAGCAGTGGATGGAAGATGGGTTTATCAAGTAAAATCTGGACTAATCGGCAAAGAAAGATTCAAAGTAAGATGTCGCCAAGGGATATTCGCACTATTAAGAGACTTTTGCGCCAACAGCAAGTATGTCCGTTCCGCATTTTACTGGATGTAGGTCTGTGCAAAAGAGCTTGATAATACATCAAATGGACGACAAGACAGCTTATTTCAATGCAGATATT
>BOPN01000122.1:65989-68489 GCA_017312705.2 Penaeus japonicus
GACTCTGAGGTATCTGGCGAAATCATCACGTGAACAGTTGATTTGGATACGCATGCTCTTGAGAGGGACACCGAGGTAATCATTTCAGACTAACATGATAGCTCCCCATCTAAGCATTCTACATTGGCATATCAATGTTTTTTTTTCTCTAATACTGTCTTTTACCATTGCATGATCGAGGAGCATTGTCAGTGTCATGCTCCACGAGACTGTCACAAGTTAGGGGCTTCATTACTCATGTTAGGGCAGCCAATAAGTGTAGATGACACAAGAGGCCTGGAAATATTACTCAGCAGAGGAAAGTTGTCAGCAATACCCAGGAGAATGCCAAATAGGTTAGGTTAGAAAAGCGGTACAACTGGCGTGAGGGCTTTCGCCACCAAACCACTGTGGCTACAGATTCGGCTGGCCACAAGTCGCTCAACACTCAGCTGGAGGCTGACCGATTGGCCCTTGAGTTTCTGCTCATGCTGGCAGCGCCGGCCTACCTGCAGAGATGAGGGCTAGTCAGGAACGTCTCTGTCCCGGTAGACTTACCCTCATTGAGAATAGGGCCGCTTAGCCTGCAGATTATGACTGATAAGGATAAGCCAAATTTGTGTAGCAGATGTTTTGCCAGGTTTATATGCACCAGGGCAAACCCACCGCGAAGGCCCGCCACGGCAGTGACCGCCAGGCGACAGTGGAAACTCACGAGCGTGGACGGGGCTCGAACGGCCGACCGCTGGGATGTGAGGCCGGAACGCTAACCACTGCGTCATCCTAGCAGCTAGATTGTGATACCACATTCTCTCTGCAAATATTACTAAGTCTGAGGACTTACCAGACCACCTCGCACTCAGCCCCCGGGAGTGACAGAATTTCCTCTCCGATCAGAAAGTACCTCATTAACCAGTCATGGGCCAAGTCTACAGATCCGGTGTTGGGCACAGGCTGACATTGTCCCTCTCCCCAAGCCAAAGGAGCTCAGCAAGTACCGTCCTATCTCCCTTCTCAACTGTCTGGGTAAGATAGCTGAAGGGATGGTAATGAACCAACTCCAACTCCATGAAGGCGAATATGGTTGTCATCCTGGAACCATTAAAAGTTCCTAGTGACAAAATCGAAGCGTGAGCTCGTCCTGACCCGCAGCTTCTGAAACGTCTCTGGTGTCGGTCCAGAAACCCCCAGGCAGACAAGCCTCCCCTGGCTGTCTCTCACGTCCGTCGTCCGGGGTGCTGGTCCGCTTTCAGCTCAAGGAAATACTCTTAGCCAAGGGCTCCGGACTCTCCCTCCGGATTCGGAGAGAGTCCGGAGTTCCTAAACGAAGGATCCATTTAGGATCCCAGCTAAACCCGAGGGATTCGATGATCCTTTCCATGGGGTTAGAGCCATTGAGACCCAACTGAAGGTCGTGATAGATATCATGACATGCAGAGATGTGGCAAAGAATGAGTCATCTTGACATTCCTCAGGAAAACGAAAGAAGAAGCCCCAGTCACTATGGCCAAGGCTGATCGATAAACAACTTGACGGCCTGTAACACAGCGGTGTACCTTCCAATGCTAAACACTAAATGCAGCCTGGCAGTCCATTCACACAAATCATTATGACTCTCTATTATTTTTATTATCTCCCTCATCCCCATCATCAACATCATCATCCTAATCCTCATCATCACCATTTTCAGATTTATTATAATAAGGATTGATATTACGGTAATCCATATCATTATTACTGTTATTTATATTATAATCATTATCATTATACGCTATGATGATGATCATCATGATAATTACTTTGTTATACATTATAATGATGAACATGATGACGATGATTACTTTCATCATTTCATCCTTCGACATTTTTTTTCTGCTATTACTCTTATTTCCATAATCTTGATAACTATCATTATTTCTATCATTATTTTTATTTATTATCTATTATACTTATTTTCACTTATCACTAATCCCTATCAGTCACTATCATTCTTATATAACTACTAGTCATCGCTATTCTTTTTACTATATCTGTCCTTGTTCTTATTGTGAATATTATATATATATATATATATATATATATATATATATATATATACATATATATATATACATATATATGTATATATATATATATATATATATATATATATATATATATACATATATATATATATATATATATGTGTGTGTGTGTGTGTGTGTGTGTGTGTGTGTGAATGTGTGTGCATATGTATATAGAGAGATGTAGATATAAACATATACATATGTATACATACATATATGCTTATTTGTATACACATACACACACACGCATATATATAAATATATATATATACATATATATGAATGTATATGTATATACATATGTATATACATATATATACATATATAAGCATATATATATATACATATATATAAATGTATATGTATATACATATGTATATACATATATATACATATATAAGCATATATATATATACATATATAAGCATATATATATATATATACATATATATAAA
>BOPN01000122.1:95989-105989 GCA_017312705.2 Penaeus japonicus
CATTCATTATACACAGGGCTGTTGACCTTTGATTCCTTTTTCAGGTGTCTGTCCAGGAAAGAGGACTCTACTTTCAATCCCCAAAAGTGGTTGGAGGATATCTGCAAACAAACTGATTGGAAGAGTCATGACACAGACACAGTGAGCAAATTCAGATCTGATATTTGCCAGAGTGAAAAAGAAATCAAAAATAATTCTGCGGAGGTCAAATTATTACTTCAGCAGAAATCTCAATTAATGAAAAATGCCAAATTTTTAATTGACCAGAAGAAACTTTTAAGCACTGAAAGAGATAATGTTATCAAAAGGGTCATAATTGGCACAGTAGACCAGTCAAAAGTCAAAAGGGTCTTGGATGAGAATGCTCGTTTGACAAAGGAGCTATCTGCTCACTTACAAATTATCTCCACAAATATTCAGAAAATCAATGACAAAATGAGTCATATAGCCAAAAACACTGATAGTAAAGGCAGAGGCTCAGTTCCAATCCATTTATTGAAGGAAAATGAAAGTTCATTGTCTAGTCATGAGCCAGAAATTAAACAGAGTATAAATACCAGGGAGATATTTGACAAAATAACAAATAGTCTAAAAGACCCAAAAATTGTCACAAAGAGAAAGCAAGGTGTGGGTGAAACAGAAGAATGTCCCCAACTTGAAGTAAAAGTCAAATCTTCAAATTCAGAACAGAAAGTATTGGCAAACACATCCCTACCCACTGCCCAGAATCAGGATACATCCCTACATGACACTGATGGGAGTAAGGAAAATCGTAATTGCCAAGGAGAAAATGGCAACATAAACCAGGATGTGGCCAATGGAGGAAGAAAGAATACCAATATTACTGCCCCCAAAGCGAAGGAAATGGAAGAACAGAAGTCGTCAGTTTCCCAAGATAGGAGTAGCAGTGCTGAGGAAGTTAAAAAATCTGCCATAGAGGAGACGAAGACTAATGAGAAAAAGAAGAAAAAATCTTCAAGGGATAAAAATACATATTGGTGCAAAACGTGCAATGCATTTTATACTTCAGTGTATGGTTATATAGAACATTTGGAATCAATGTCACACTTTGAAAACATAAAGGTAATTTACACTGCCATGGACTTGTACCAGTGTCAGTATCCCGAGAGAGAGAGAGAGAGAGAGAGAGAGAGAGAGAGAGAGAGAGAGAGAGAGAGAGAGAGAGAGAGAGAGAGAGAGAGAGAGCGAGAGAGAGAGAGAGAGAGTAAGAGAGAGAGAGAGGGAAAGAAAGAGACAGGAAGCAAACGCCTCACTCCAACATAGAACACGCCCAACACCATCGACAGCGCCCGCCAGGCAGCAGCACAACGCGGGCGTGGAGGCAGCGGAGGGCGGGAAGGGAAGGAGCGAGAGCAGCATGGCGGTGAAAGTGGACAATGTGGTGATGAGGAGGAAGAGGGGTCGATAGCCAGGACACGGTCCCAGGAGAGGCTCTGCGTCAGGGAAGTCATACCTCCAGAGGCCTCTAGCCCAGCGCCACGACTTGGCCTGCCCCCTCCCCCTCCTCCCCTCTCCTCCCTTCCCTCCCCCTCCCCTCCCCCTCTCTCCCCCTCCCCCTCTCTCCCCCCTCCCCTCCCCCTACCCTCCCTCCCCTCTCTCTCCCCCTCCCCTCCCCTCTCTCCCCTCCCTCCCCCTCCCCTCCCCCTCTCCCCAGGACGCGCCCGCCCCCTCGCCGCCTCCTTCGCTTCTCCGCTCTCGGGCTCCCTCTTGCCTCCTCCTTCGTCCTTCCTTGCTCTCGTCTCCTCTTCTCCTCTCCTATCTTCGCTGCTTCTTCTCTCTCTCTCTCTCATCTCAGCTTCTCCTCTCCTCTCTCTCATTTTCTCTCTCTTCACTGCTTCTCTTCTTTTTCTCTCATTTCTATTTTCGTTCTCTCTCCTTTTCTCTCTTTTTTTGTTTTGTTTTGTCTCCTTCATTCCACTACTTTCCTCCTTCCTTCTTCCCCTCTCTTCATCCTTTATTCTGATTCTCCTTTCACTTTTTCTCCCTCTTTCTCTTTTCTCCCTTCGTTTCCCTCCTCCTATCATTGTATTTCTCCCTTTCTCCCTTTCTCCTCCTTCACATCCCTTCACTTCTCCCCTTTCTCTTCTTCTTCCCTTCTATCTTCACTTATCATTTCCTTCTACTTTCCTCTATCTCTTTTCTTCATTCGTTCTTGTTTATTCCTCCCTTCTTTTATCCTCCTTTCCTTTCCTTTCTCAATTACTTTTTCTTCCTTCTTTCTTTATTCTTCCTTTCACCTCCATTTCCCTGCTTCTTTCTTCCTCCATCTCCCTTTCTTCTTTCTCTTCTCTCTTTCTATTTCGTCTCCACATATCTCCTATCTTTACGCTTTTCTCACTTGACCGTTCCTTGTTCCTCCTTTTTTCTCTTTCTTTCCTCTCTCTCCTCCCCTCTCTCTCTCCCTCCCTCTCCCCTCTCCACCCTATGCCTTCACTTTCCCGCTCCTTGTTTTATCTTGCCTGACATAATTTTTATTTTGGCTTATGTATATGTTTATATGTTTTCTTTCTACTTTTTTCCTTCTTTCTAGAGCGGCACTCAACCTCGAAGCAGAAGTCATGGGAATGGACGTGAAAGACACAATGATGTATTACCCCAAGGTTTGCCAATTTGTATTTTTTCTATCACCTTTGGATAGAATGGTTCAGATTATTTGCTTCGTTATTTATGATAAATGGAGGTGCAAACCAGGGTTTTGGCATGATCATTGTAATATTGATATACTCTGTACAGCCTTGCACAGCTATTATAATGTGAATGTTGTTCAATAATCTTTTCCTTTTTTTTAAATGCTTTCACTACTAGTTTTATACCTAGATTTAAAAGTTGCACTATGATTTGCCTTCATTAGGACATGACACCACTTACATGTGGCACCTCTAATATGGCTTTAGATACAAGATTTTGTAAAATTTACTTTTCAATTCACCTTTGTACTGCATTTTTTCTTGTGTTTAGATATTTACTCCTTCAGTTATGATGACTTATTATACCAAATGCCAAATAAATCACTTTGGGAATATATCATATATGGACTCATATGTCATCATTAACTTTAAAAGATAAGAGAAAACACCCACTGAAGATGCTCAGATGTGACTGTCTCGGAAGGGCTAAGATATGTGAATGTATTTACGTCCTTTAGGAAAGAGTATATTCAGGACATGTGCTGACTATACTCTCATTCTGAATAAAAGCAGATTGGTCTCATATTCTTTGTGACAAGGAAGATACTATACTCTCCCCCCTCTTCTTTTCACCTTGTTAAAGCTAGAGATTGCTAATGGACCTTTTTTGTCGACTTATATGAAGGAGTAGCATATCCTTGCATTTTATTTTTCTACAAATTGAAGCCAGATGTAGCCCAAAATACCCAAAACTAACTCTGGGAAGTTTGACTTGCTCCATATTTTCCCCACTAATTATAGTAAAAAAATTATAGATAGTGGAGTCTATTTCTTTCATTTTCTGGCTCCGTGGTACTGTTATTGTGACAATAAGAGGTTATCATAATCAAATGGTCCCCATGATTAAGATAATCCTTTAGAAATTTCTGGATATATTCAGGTAAAATAATAAGTATGAGACCAAACATGAAATATATCTATTAACATCAATTCTCATGTAGTTTTTTCCCCCATGGTGAAGGGGAAAAAAATTTGTCCCCTTTCAGTACTACTTGAATTTCTTGTACCATGAAGGACACACCATCTTACGACCTGATGCACTATACTACAATGAAACTTTGTCTTAGAATTTAAGATGTCTGATTTCTCAATTGTTTTACATGATTTCTCCAATGACATTTTCTTCTTCTTTTTTAACAAATGCAGGTGTAGAGTTTCTTCATACAACAACAGTCTTCTTTTGTGAACTCTGCAGTCAGGTTATGTATGACAAGAATGAGGCAGTCGTTCATCCACAGAACTCGCACCACCTGATGAAATACAAAGTATGAGTTATATAAACAGTGGGTAATATTTTATAGATATAGAATAATAGGGTTCTGTGTAGCATATTGTAAATATCTCTTACTCCCAATCTCCATCCCCATCCTGATCTCCCCATTAATCTTCTCCCTCTTCATATATTTCCTTCCCTTTCTCCTTTGCTCACTGATTATTAACTTGGGTTTTTATCTCTGTCTTTCCAGGAGCATATTCGGGCAAATGTAGCTCAGGAAATCCAGTTCATGGAGGAAAAGATGTCTGCTCTAACAGAATACTGTAAAAGGAGACAAGTAAAGGTGTCAGAGACTGCATCTGATGTCATCACAGAACAGCCAACAGAGCATTCCAAGTCCTGCACAGGCCTTGCTGACAAGGAGACAAGTAATTTGGACAGCAGCAATAGCAATAAACGCAAGCACATGCATGATCAGAGTGAATGCAATAAAAAGAATCGAATGGAAAGATAGTCCAGACTTTTTATAAAGGGCATCCAAGCAAGCCTTACCTTTTTTTCAACATTCTCTTTTCTTCTGTGATATAGGAGGCTTACAGGTATATATTTTATGTATGATGTTCTTTGTCAACAATGCTTTTATATACAGAAGTTGTGATTAAAACAGCAAAAAATAAAAAAAGATTATCTTTTATATTGTGGTATAAGTACATTAAGTCTTTGATATTAGCATGAATAATTGAAAAAAATACTCCATATGAATATTGTAATTATAAGTAGAATAACCAGATGTTCAAAGTGGAAAAATCACTTGTCCTGGACTTTTTATTTGTTATGTTCAGATTTTTATTTCTCCGCAAGTCAGCCACCTCTAACTCCAAAGTATGTGTTCAAACTCACATTTATGATGACAGCAAGTTCAGTATTTAGCATCGTTATACAGTGATATTTGTCATGAAAGTGCTGTCCAACATGCTGGATCATACCCGTTATAGTTCATTGATATATTATATATGAAAACCTTTATCCTATGAAGTATTCTGAAACACTTTCTGCAAATTTGTATATGATTTTATTTTTTTAAGAGGTCTGTATTTTTCACATTTGATAATAAAATATTTTAGGATCTATTGTATACAGAGCAAAATTAAGAACATTTATTTTTTTGGTGTTTTATTTACTAAAACATGCTTTCAATTTGTATTTAAGATACAGTTTACTTTTAATTGAACATGATATTTAGGCCAAAAGAAAAACATAAACTATATCTCATGGTTCAGCTTCACATATCAAGGGTTCTTAAAATGGATTATGTGATACCTTAAAAGCAACAGATACATTAGCTCATTCATCTTGCCTAGGGTAACGTGAATGCAAGCCAGCCTTGGGCTTCGGATAGGAAGAGATTTGGCCGGTAATAACAGTCATCTTGACGGCTGAAAAGGAATATGACCCACCAGTGAAGACTGATCATTCCACTAACTGCTGTACAGAGTATGCCGTGTCTTTGGATTTTGAATCAAATTGTTTTAAAGTCTTAATTACACGAAGTATGTTGTATGTCAGATAAGCAATAGATTTAAAAGGAGCATAACTTACAAGTAATTCTTACAATTTTAGAGAAAACTGTTTTTAGTAGACTGATTCTGAAATGCTTGTAAAATATATTCTATATCTAAACTCCAGATAATATGAACAAATTACTAAATCTCTCTCTCTCTCTCCCTCTCTCCTTCTCTCCCTCCCTCCCTCCCTCCCTCCCTCCTTCCCTCCTTCCCTCCCTCCCTCCCTCCCTCTCTCCTTCCCTCCCTCCCTTCCCCTCTCTCTCTCCTCTTAAAGGAAGTTACATCTATCCATGTATTTGTGATGTGTCTGATCTCAATGCAATCATGGTTTTTTTTCTCTCTCTCTTTTTTTCTTTCTTTCCTTCCTTCTTTCTTTCCTTCTCTCTCTTTCTCTCTATCTTTCTATAATGGTCTGGTCAATCTTTTCTAAGATCAGGGGGTCATTGTCTCATCAATAGTTTGTTTGCCTTGTCTTGCAGGATTCTGGTTGGTAGGGTCATAATAAAATGAAAAAGTTATATGAAGTTAAACATAATGCCAAGCTACTAACTGGATCCTGGAGATGAGAATGGAGCTTGAGCTGGTGCTTCAAAATTGTAGTTCCCACAAATGAGCCTGATATAAAGTCTGGGGTTCTGTTTGGTTTTTCCAGACTGTAGCTACCATGACCAGACCTATGGCATTAAATCAGATGACAGCTAATACAGAGGGTTATTCATGAAAATAAATGGGAGTGGGCTGGTGCACCCAGATCAGCAGCTTCCAGTACAAATGACCTTGACTGAGCCTCAGGAAGTCCTCAGCACGACCACAGACTCCTAACTGACAGCCATATTCTAGGTTACACACACTAGTCCTTTATCAGCCCTACACAAGAGCTCGGGTCACAAGTTTGGTCTAGCCTCACACAAATCCCCAGTTTGACATGTTGGCAAGTTTGAAACAAAAAACAGTTTTGTGTGCAGTTAGTTATTTATGCAACATTAATTGATCAATTTATTCATTGATACCACAATACTTCAGACACATCTCTCTGAAGAAGATAATATTAGTATCAAAATATATATATATACCTACCAATAAAACAGTACTTTCATTTTTTCAAGAATTGACAGCCCTAGGTGACTTAACAATGCACCTGGTCAACTCAAACACTCCATTCCCACATTACATGCATCCTGTGAGCTACCACAGTAAAAACTTTTTAACCCATTCTTTTTCACAATAAATGATTCCCTGTAACAGATTATACAATCAATTTCCTAAATACATTGCTGAGAGTAATCTATTTGTCTTCTTTGGGAAATGCTAATTACAGAAAGAAAAATAACTCAGAATAAAGGAAACTATGGGCAAGGAATTGCAAGGATTGCAATGAATTTATCAAGACTATATATATATATTGATCTAAGAAACCTATATCAGATAAGGCAATTCATAGTTCAAGTACTATCAGTGCAGTCACCTGGAAACAACACCACTCATATGACCTAGAACACAAATAGTGGGTCTAGAATATATCTGTAGGCCCTTGTTATGAGTCTGGAGATCAGGTTGCTACCATGACCAGCACCACGGGTCAGAAAGCTAAAAGTAACCTAGATTGCCTGACCAAATTTTGTCTCAACTGTCACTAGTGACTCCTTCAAAATGTGTAGCCCTCTGCTCTTGATTTGCTCATCCTCTGAAGTGTCCTAAATGTTTGGAAGTGACTCCTGGGAATCAGTCAGCCAGTTTTTAGTATTCCCTTAGCTTTCCATTTGTTTCCTCTCCAGAAGCAGACTGTCCTCTCATTAGATAGAAAACCTTCAGCTTTGATGCCAGTCTCTGGTTGAGGTGACTTATTACCTAGGACTATCAGCTACATTATCAGCTGTTATTAGTGGACTATAAACTTAGTAATAGTAAACTCATTCTGCACATAAACACGGACTTAAAGCTTCACATATTTCTCTTATGCATCAAAATACACTGAGAATGAAAGATGCACAGTTTTGTAATCAAGTTAATATAAAGCACCAGTTTCTCTCAGGAAACTATTTAGACATTATTAGTATCAGGTCAATCATGTGCCAGCTTTGTATGGCTAATTCATATAAATGTTCACACAAATTAATCCATGGTATGATGTTGAGAAAAGTGCCTAGACAAGGACAGCAATGTCAAAACAAAAGTACCATGAATTCACCACCTTACCCTGGAACAGGAGAGTCATCCGGCAAAAAAAAAAAAGAGATAAACTTATACTACTTCTATTTGGGTTGGAGTTTGCCTTCCTTCTTCCAAGGTCTTCTCTAATCCCTATTGGTTTAATGGGAGAGGTATGGCTCTAAAGCTCCCTTCACTTACCACATATGATAAATAGGGAAAAAAGAGTCAATTGGGTTGCTTTGGCTCATTCATCTTGAACTAACAATAATATTTGCCGGGATGCAAAGTACATTAATCTTCTTTTTAATTTGTTTATTACAATGTCACAATGAAGGGACTCCTGAGATCTTTAGTTATATTAACTGCCATATGAATTGTATATAACACTGCAGTGAAGGTCTAGACTTATGAAGACTATCAATGGCACTTTCTATGAATATTGATTCTGATCCTTGCTATGCAGGTATATGTTGACAAAATTTCTTGACCTCCCACATCCTACCAAATACAGCTTTATATGATTGGTCAAAGAAGGGATATTCCACAAGATTTCTCATCCTCCTCATCCCCCTCATCATCCTACTTGGGGATGACTGCCCAAACATGAGTGAAAGTAATCGATTTGGATGGAAATTATGGAGTTCTTTGTCTCATTGTAAATCAAGTATATTATAATCAAGGTGGGATGATAATATTCTAGCCTCAGCACTGATAGACATCACAATTCTGAAATTTGAAGAGCTTCATTGCAAACATTACTGGCAAATATTCATAATCATAATTGCTACCGACAGCATTTGGCAAAACCAAAGAATTGTTGTGTAGTTGGCCTCCAATTATAAGTAAAATGAAGATACATATCAAGAGATTTTGTGACTTTCATCTAAAAATATCTAAAATAAGGCAGCCATTTTAGTCTTGGGACACCTCTTGGACAATTGCTTTGCACCTAAGAAAAATATTGATTTTAATTTTCTCCATCTATTAGAATACACACCAAAAGTATTGTCTGGTGAGAATTTGAAACTATGAAAGTCAGCCATAGCACAACCAGAATTATTGCATTCTGCATTTTCTCTTGCACACCTATATCCTTCCGCGAGCAATAGAGTGTGAGGTCTACATAATGATAAATAGACATTTGCAAGTATACTGCATACATATATAAAATAAAAGGTTAAACAAACTTCATTTCAACTTTCTAGCTTCTGTAATCCACCTTTAAGACTAGTTCTTGTTACAACTATAGTACTGGCAGATATAAATCACATACAATAGGTAAATAAAAATATTTTCTGCCAATTGTAAAAATTGAGAAAATCACTAAACCATGAAATGTTTACATAAATTAACCCATTAGCAGCATATGGCATGATTTGTTTCCAAGGCAGAGTCGGTCATAGATGCGGATGGCACCGTGCCAGACAATGTAAACCCACCATCCAACTGCATACATATTTTTTTTAAACCATGACCAATAGGTTAAGGAACCTTGTATATATATTCAAAGAGAGAGAGAGTGTATGTGCATGTGTATGTGTGTACATGTGCATGTGCATGGCTGGTGTATGTGTACATATCTGTGTGCATGTGCGTGCGTACATATGCATGTGCACGTGTGTGCACATGCATGAGAGTGTGCGTGTGTGTGAATGNATATATATGCGTGTGTGTGTGTGTGTGTGTGTGTGTGCATACATATATATAAACATAAATAGTGTATAGGCGTCTTTTGTAAGATCTAAAAACCCCATTGCGTTCAGACTTTTCGAACGGCTAGGTAAAAAAAGACAAAAACACGTGCATCGAATAGCTTTTTTATTAACGGCAAACAAGAACTACATTATCCAGACCATCCCATAGTCTGACCGGACCTTTGATGATTATAGTTGAATGGCCCTGTCCCCAAGTATAGTTTTAGGGGGGGATTCTTCATAACAGCGAGTCTTATATACATATATAAACACATACACACACACACACACACACACATACAAACACGCACACTCTCTCTCTCACACACACACACACACACACACACACACACATATATATATATATATATATATATATATATATATATATATATATATATATATATATATATATATATAATCATATAAATGACTCGATGTTGTGGAGAACTCCCCTAAAACTGGATAACTATACTTGAGGACAGGGCTATTCAACTATTGGCTATCAAGGTCTGGTTAGACAACTGATAGATAGATAGATAAGTATTTGCATGCATGCATATACATATATGAACCTTATGTGTAAGCTTTTATACACAGGCTTAGATAGACAGACATTTATAGTTTTGCCACAAGCGTTTACTGAAATATTCTATAGGAGCAGCA
>BOPN01000122.1:115989-130989 GCA_017312705.2 Penaeus japonicus
CTCTCTCTCTATCCCTCTCTCCCTCCATCCCTCCATCCCTCCCCCCTCTCTCTCCCTCCCTCTCCCTCCCTCCCCCCCTCTCTCTCTCCCTCCCTCCCCCCCCCCCTCTCTCTCCCCCTCCCCCCCCCTCTCTCTCTCTCCCTCCCTCTCTCTCTCTCTCTCTCTCTCTCTCTCTCTCTCTCTCTCTCTCTCTCTCTCTCTCTCTCTCTCTCTCTCTCTCTCTCTCTCTCTCTCTCTCTCTCTCTCTCTCTCTCTCTCTCTCCCCCCCCCCCCCCCTCTCCCCCTCCTCTCTCTCTCTCTCTCTCTCTCTCTCTCTCTCTCTCTCTCTCTCTCTCTCTCTCTCTCTCTCTCTCTCTCTCTCTCTCTCTCTCTATGCCTTCACTTTCACATCCTTGTTTTATCTTGCCTGACATAATTTTTATTTTGGCTTATGTATATGTTTATATGTTTTCTTTCTACTTTTTTCCTTGTTTCCAGTGGCACTTCAGCCTCGAAGCAGAAGTCATGGGAATGGACGTGAACCTAATGATGTCTTACCCCAGGTTTGCCAATTTGTATTTTCTGTCACCTTTGGATAGAATGCTTCTGATTATTTGCTTCATTCTTTATGATAAATCTGCCATTAAAATGGAGGTGCAAACCAGGGTTTTGGCATGATCATTGTAATATTGATATACTCTGTACAGCCTTGCACAGCTATTATAATGTGAATGTTGTTCAATAATCTTTTCCTTTTTTTGAAATGCTTTCACTACTAGTTTTATACCTAGATTTAAAAGTTGCACTATGATTTGCCTTCATTAGGACATGACACCACTTACATGTGGCACCTCTAATATGGCTTTAGATACAAGATTTTGTAAAATTTACCTTTCATTTCACCTTTGTACTGCATTTTTTCTTGTGTTTAGATATTTACTCCTTCAGTTATGATGACTTATTATACCAAATGCCGAATAAATCACTTTGGGAATATATCATATGTGGACTCATATGTCATCATTAACTTTAAAAGATAAGAGAAAACACACACTGAAGATGCTCAGATGTGACTGTCTCGGAAGGGCTAAGATATGTGAATGTATTTACGTCCTTTAGGAAAGAGTACATTCAGGACATGTGCTGACTATACTCTCATTCTGAATAAAAGCAGATTGGTCTCATATTCTTTGTGACAGACAAGGAAGATACTATACTCTCCCCCCTCTTCTTTTCACCTTGTTAAAGCTAGAGATTGCTAATGGACCTTTTTTGTCTACTTATATGAAGAAGTAGCACATCCTTGCATTTTATTTCTCTACAAATTGAAGCCAGATTTAGCCCAAAATACCCAAAACTAACTCTGGGAAGTTTGACTTGCTCCATATTTTCCCCACTAATTATAGTAAAAAAATGATAGATAGTGGAGTCTATTTCTTTCATTTTTGGCTCCACGTCAGTATATTAGTGTGACAATAAGAGGTTATGTAAATCAAATGGTCCCCATGATTAAGGTAATCCTTTAAATTCCTGGATATATTCAGGTAAAATAATAAGTATGAGACCAAACATGAAATATATCTATTAACATCAATTCTCATGTGAGTTTTCCCCATTGGTGAAAGGGGAAAAAAATTTGTCCCCTTTCAGTACTACTTGAATTTCTTGTACCATGAAGGACACACCATCTTACGACCTGATGCACTATACTCTGAAAACTTTGTGCTTAGAATTTAAGATGTCTGATTTCTCAATTGTTTTACATGATTTCTCCAATGACATTTTCTTCTTTTTTAACAAATGCAGGTGTAGAGTTTCTTCACTTATAACAAAGCAGTCTTCCTTTGTGAACTCTGCAGTCAGGTTATGTATGACAAGAATGAGGCAGTCGTTCATCCACAGAACTCGCACCACCTGATGAAATACAAAGTATGTGTTATATAAACAGTGGGTAATATTTTATAGATATAGAATAATAGGGTTCTGTGTAGCATATTGTAAATATCTCTTACTCCCAATCTCCATCCCCATCCTGATCTCCCCATTAATCTTCTCCCTCTTCATATATTTCCTTCCCTTTCTCCTTTGCTCACACAAATTCTTAGGTTTTTATCTCTGTCTTTCCAGGAGCATATTCGGGCAAATGTAGCTCAGGAAATCCAGTTCATGGAGGAAAAGATGTCTGCTCTAACAGAATACTGCAAAAGGAGACAAGTAAAGGTGTCAGAGACTGCATCTGATGTCATCACAGAACAGCCAACAGAGCATTCCAAGTCCTGCACAGGCCTTGCTGACAGACAAAGTGTTGGACATATAATATAATGGCATGACACATGCATGATCAGAGTGAATGCAATAAAAAGAATCGAATGGAAAGATAGTCCAGACTTTTTATAAAGGGCATCCAAGCAAGCCTTACCTTTTTTTCAACATTCTCTTTTCTTCTGTGATATAGGAGGCTTACAGGTATATATTTTATGTATGATGTTCTTTGTCAACAATGCTTTTATATACAGAAGTTGTGATTAAAACAGCAAAAAAAAAAAAAAAGATTATCTTTTATATTGTGGTATAAGTATATTAAATCTTGATATTAGCATGAATAATTAAAATATATATGAACATTGTAATTATAAGTAGAATAACCAGATGTTAATTGGAAAAATCACTTGTCCCTAAGACTTTTTATTTGTTATGTTCAGATTTTTATTTCTCCGCAAGTCAGCCACCTCTAACTCCAAAGTATGTGTTCAAACTCACATTTATGATGACAGCAAGTTCAGTATTTAGCATCGTTATACGGTGATATTTGTGTCATGAAAGTCCTGTCCAACATGCTGGATCATACCCGTTATAGTTCATTGATATATTATATATGAAAACCTTTATCCTATGAAGTATTCTGAAACATTTTCTGCAAATTTGTATATGATTTTATTTTTTAAGGGGTCATATTTTCACATTTTGATAATAAAATATTTTGGATCTATTGTATACAGAAGCAAAATTAAAAATTATTTCATTTTTTTGGTGTTTTATTTACTAAAACATGCTTTCAATTTGTATTTAAGATACAGTTTACTTTTAATTGAACATAATCTCTTTGTCAAAAGAAAACATAAACTATATCTCATGGTTCAGCTTCACATATCAAGGGTTCTTAAAATGGATTATGTGATACCTTAAAAGCAACAAATACATTAGCTCATTCATCTCGCGCAGGGTAACGTGAATGCAAGCCAGCCTTGGGCTTCGGATAGGAAGAGATTTGGCCGGTAATAACAGTCATCTTGACTGCTGAAAAGGAATATGACCCACCAGTGCAGACTGATCCTTCCACTAACTGCTGTACAGAGTATGCAGTATCACGGATTTTGAATCAAGTGTTTTAAAGTCTTAATTACACGAAGTATGTTGTATGTCAGATAAGCAATAGATTCAAAAGGAGCATAACTTACAAGTAATTCTTACAATTTTCGAGAAAACTGTTTTTAGTAGACTGATTCTGAAATGCTTGTGAAATATATTCTATATCTATATTCCAGATAATATGAACAAATTACTAAATCTCTCTCTCCCTCTCTCTCTCTCTCTCTCTCTCTCTCTCTCTCTCTCTCTCTCTCTCTCTCTCTCTCTCTCTCTCTCTCTCTCTCTCTCTCTCTCTCTCTCTCTCTCTCTCTCTCTCTCTCTCTCTCTCTCTCTCTCCCTCCCTCCCTCCCTCCCTCCCTCCCTCCCTCCCTCCCTCCCTCCCTCCCTCCTTTCCTTTCCTTCCTCTCTCTCTCTCCTCTTAAAGGAAGTTACATCTATCCATGTATTTGTGATGTGTCTGATCTCAATGCAATCAGGGGTTTTTTTCTCTCTCTTTTTTTTCTTTCTTTCCTTCCTTCTTTCTTTCCTTCTCTCTCTTTCTCTCTATCTTTCTATAATGGTCTGGTCAATCTTTTCTAAGATCAGGGGGTCGTGTCTCATCAATAGTTTGTTTGCCTTGTCTTGCAGGATTCTGGTTGGTAGGGTCATAATAAAATAGAAAAGTTATATGAAGTTAAACATAATGCCAAGCTACTAATTGGATCCTGGAGATGAGAATGGAGCCCCAGGCGCTGGTCTTCCAAATTGTAGTTCCCACAAATGAGCCTGATATAAAGTCTGGGGTTCTGTTTGTTTTTTCCAGACTGTAGCTACCATGACCAGACCTATGGCTTTAAATCAGATGACAGCTGATACAGAGGGTTATTCATGAAAATAAATGGGAGTGGGCTGGTGCACCCAGATCAGCAGCTTCCAGTACAAATGACCTTGACCCGAGCCTCAGGAAGTACTCAGCGGGACCACAGACTCCCACAACTTGGCCAGCCATGTTCTGAGTTACACACACTAGTCCTTTATCAGCCCTAAGGCTCGGGTCACAAGTTTGGTCTAGCCTCACAATCCCACAGTTTGACATGTTGGCAAGTTTGAAACAAAAAACAGTTTTGTGTGCAGTCAGTTGTATGCAACATTAATTGATCAGTTATTCGTGATACCACAATACTTCAGACACATCCCTCTGAAGAAGATAATATTAGTATCAAAATATATATATATACCTACCAATAAAACAGTACTCTTTCACTTTTCAAGAATTGGCAAGCCCTAGGTGACTTAACAATGCACCTGGTCAACTCAAACACTCCATTCCCACATTACATGCATCCTGTGAGCTGCCACAGTAAAAACTTTTTAACCCAGTCTTTTCTAATGATTCCCTGTAACAGATTATACAATCAATTTCCTAAATACATTACTGAGAGTAATCTATTTGTCTTCTTTGGGAAATGCTAATTACAGAAAGAAAAATAACTCAGAATAAAGGAAACTATGGGCAAGGAATTGCAAGGATTGCAAGGAATTTATCAAGGCTATATATATATTGATCTAAGAAATCTATATCAGATAAGGCAATTCATAGTTCAAGTACTATCAGTGCAGTCACCTGGAAACAACACCACTCATATGACCTAGAACACAAATAGTGGGTCTAGAATATATCTGTAGGCCTTATTATGAGTCTGGAGATCAGGTTGCTACCATGACCAGCACCACGGGTCAGAAAGCTAAAGTAGCTAGATTGCCTGACCAAATTTTGTCTCAACTGTCACTAAGTAATGCTAAAATATGTAGCCCTCTATGATTTGTATCCTCTGAAGTGTCCTCAATGTTTGGAAGGGACTCCTGGGAATCAGTCAACCAGTTTTTTGTATTCCCTTAGCTTTCCATTTGTTTCCTCTCCAGAAGCAGAGACTGTCCTCTCATTAGATAGAAAACCTTCAGCTTTGATGCCAGTCTCTGGTTGAGGTGACTTATTACCTAGGACTATCAGCTACAGTATCAGCTGTTATTAGTGGACTATAAACTTAGTAATAGTAAACTCATTCTGCACATAAACACGGACTTAAAGCTTCACATATTTCTCTTATGCATCAAAATACACTGAGAATGAAAGATGCACAGTTTTGTAATCAAGTTAATATAAAGCACCAGTTTCTCTCTAAGGAAGTATTTAGACATTATTAGTAGCAGGTCAATCATGTGCCAGCTTTGTATGGCTAATTCATATAAATGTTCACACAAATTAATCCATGGTATGATGTTGAGAAAAGTGCCTAGACAAGGACAGCAATGTCAAAACAAAAGTACCATGAATTCACCACCTTACCCTGGAACAGGAAGTCATCCAAACAAAAAAAAAAGAGATAAACTTATACTACCTCTATTTGGGTTGGAGTTTGCCTTCCTTCTTCCAAGGTCTTCTCTAATCCCTATTGGTTTAATGGGAGAGGTATGGCTCTAAAGCTCCCTTCATTTACCACATATGATAAATAGGGAAAAAGAGTCAATTGGGTTGCTTTGGCTCATTCATCTTGAACTAACAATAATATTTGCCGGGATGCAAAGTACATTTATCTTCTTTTTAATTTGTGTATTACAATGCCACAATGAAGGGACTCCTGAGATCTTTAGTTATCTTAACTGCCAAATGAATTGTATATAACACTGCAGTGAAGGTCTAGACTTATGAAGACTATCAATGGCACTTTCTATGAATATTGATTCTGATCACTATGCAGGTATATGTTGCCAAAATTTCTTGACCTCCCACATCCTACCAAATACAGCTTTAGATGATTGGTCAAAGAAGGGATATTCCACAAGATTTCTCATCCTCCTCATCCCCCTCATCATCCTACTTGGGGATGACTGCCCAAACATGAGTGAAAGTAATCGATTTGGATGGAAATTATGGAGTTCTTTGTCTCATTGTAAATCAAGTATATTATAATCAAGGTGGGATGATAATATTTCTAGCCTCAGCACTGATAGACATCACAATTCTGAAATTTGAAGAGCTTCATTGCAAACATTACTGGCAAATATTCATAATCCATAATAATTGCTTTACTGCGACAGCATTTGGCAAAACCAAAGAATTGTTGTGTAGTTGGCCTCCAATTATAAGTAAAATGAAAGTACATATCAAGAGACTTTGTGACTTTCATCTAAAAATATCTAAAACAAGGCAGCCATTTTAGTCTTGGGACACCTCTTGGACAATTGCTTTGCACCTAAGAAAATTATTGATTTTAATTTTCTCCATCTATTAGAATACACACCAAAAGTATTGTTTGGTGAGAATTTGAAACTATGAAAGTCAGCCGCCTTTAACCGAATTATTGCGTTCTGCATTTTCTCTTGCACTATATCCTTCATGACAATAGGTGTGAGGTCTATAATGATAAATAGATATTTACAAGTATACCACTATATATAAAATAAGGTTAACAAACTTCATTTCAACTTTCTTCCTGTAATCCACCTTTAAGACTAGTTCTTGTTACAACTATAGTACTGGCAGATATAAATCACATACAATAGGTAAATAAAAATATTTTCTGCCAATTGTAAAAATTGAGAAAATCACTAAACCATGAAATGTTTACATAAATTAACCCATTAGCAGCATATGGCATGATTTGTTTCCAAGGCAGAGTCGGTCATAGATGCGGATGGCACCGTGCCAGACAATGTAAACCCGCCATCCTACTGCATACATATTTTTTTATAACCATGACCAATAGGTTAAGGAACCTTGTATATATATTCAAAGAGAGAGAGAGAGTGTATGTGCATGTGTATGTGTGTACATGTGCATGTGCATGGCTGGTGTATGTGTACATATCTGTGTGCATGTGCGTGCGTACATATGCATGTGCACGTGTGTGCACATGCATGAGAGTGTGCGTGTGTGTGAGTGAAAGTGAGATTGAAAGTGAGGGAAGAATAAATGAGAAAAAAAAGATACAAAGAGAGAATGTAGATGTAGGTGTGTATATGTATGTGTGCATTTCTGTCTGAATGTATGTGTGGGTCTGTGCATGTTTGTTTACATGTGTAAACAAACACATGTGTGAGTACGTGTGGGTGTGCATGTGAGTGTGGGTGTGGGTGTGGGTGTGGGTGTGGGTGTGGGTGTAGGTGTGGGTGTGTGTGAGCATGTGGGTGTGGGTGTGCGTGAGCATGTGGGTGTGGATGTGCGTGAGCATGTGGGTGTGGGTGTTCCTGTGTGTGTGTTTGCAAGTATGCCTGCAAGTGTGTGTGTAACTGTTTATCTGTAGGTGATGGTTGCTTAAACATTTGCTCTGCTTACCCTGTTTCTCCTGTGGGTTACAAGTCTCTTTCCCTTAACAAAAGTGGAATGTGTAAAATTTAGAGAGCAGTGCAACATATAGACCAAAATATGAAATAGCCCTAGTTATCGCAAGAACAAATCAGGAAATGGAGTAAATGAGATTATGAAACCATTGACACAAATATACTTGGTTTCAAACAGCACTCAAGGACAATAAACCGTCATGAAGTGAAAATGACATTGAAATTAAGAAAAAAATCATGTTCTGTATCTTACTTCAAAGTCTCAATTTTCTTTAAACCTTAAAGAACAAAATACAGTAACTGTTTCTCAGGTATGGGTTCACACTGGATGGAAAATGGCAAGGCTTAAAAAAAAAAAAAAAAAAAAAAAAAAAAATTATATATATATATATATATATATATATATATATATATATATATATATATATATATATATATATATGTATATATATATGTATATATATATATATATATATATATATATATATGTATATATATATGTATATATATATATATATATATATATATATAATATATATATATATATATAAATAATAATAATAATCTGTCCTATGTGCACAAGAAGCTCTAAA
The DNA here is from genome assembly GCA_017312705.2 of Penaeus japonicus. Lineage (NCBI taxonomy): Eukaryota > Metazoa > Arthropoda > Malacostraca > Decapoda > Penaeidae > Penaeus > Penaeus japonicus. The sequence continues at coordinate 124,251 of BOPN01000122.1, forward strand.
CTTTGTCACCCATTTACAGAATATTTAAAAGCTTCTGTCCTCTTCTTTCTAATCTCAAGTAAAACTATATTGAATTGAATTTTTCTCCTCAATCCATGACACATATCTAATTTCATGTATTACTTTAACAATTTAAACATGGTGAAAAAATGGGAAGTATCAAGCCAGGCACCATCAGAAAAGGCATTTAATACTTTTTTCTAACTTATAGTTTTAACATGACACTAACCATATCCCTGTTCACTGCATCAATAAAGGCACATGTATGGATGGTTATTGAAGGGGGGTGAGAATAACAATAAATCAAATACTTAAGAAAACACATATAGTAGTGGGTTGTTACAGAAGTCTATATCATTAACAAGGTTCACATCCTATCAATAAGTTTTTTCATACATTAGTGCAAAAAAATAAACAGTCACAGTGGTGATATCAAACATTATTCAATATTTCTAAGAATGCTATAATAGGAAATACATCTTTTATTTCTCTAATTGTAAAATATCAATTCAAGCACATAATTTACCTGAAAAAATCTTGAAAGCATATAACAATGCTTGAAAATATTCAAATATAAAACTATTTTCTCTCATTAAAGCTATCAACCTTCCTAGAGCATCACAGATTTAACATCCTGTTTTTTTTTTGTTCATATCCAAAATAAGCTATAATATTCCTCATCATCTTCTCTATCAGTGTTTCATATGAACTAAACTGCTTATCACCAGAACAAAAAAATAAGGGCAACAATAATGCCCGAACAAAATTTAAATTTCATCTCAGTCCTCAAAAATCCACTTGTGTTTTAACAAAACTCGATCAAAAATGATAAGTTCAAGAATAAAAAATAAAAAGATAAAATCATAGAGCACAGTGCATTCACTTTCATATTTGTTTCTCTCTCTAAAGCTGAATAATTAAGTGTTGCTGGACCAACTAACGACAAAGCAGTTTTGGCCGCACCCATTCTTAATGCCAGGGTATTTCAATGCGCAGAACTATCATCTCTACCTATTTGCCCACTCTGGCTGCGGCCACCTTCTGCAAGCACAATCACGCAGCGTGCCAACCATACAAAAAGCGATGGCGTGATATCGTCCCCAGCGGCAAGTGCTGCCATCACATGACATGATATCATGTCACCTGGCATTAGTGGGTTTAGTTTGAATGTCATTATTGTGCATGAAGTACTTTCTTCATGTATATACACTCATAATATTTCAAGTTCCCCCCCTCCCCCCAAAAAAATTAGGTGTCCCTGCTTAATGCTAGCACCAAGTCATTTTCAGATAGTACAAATCGTTCATAAATTACCAATATACAAAAAAATTACAAAGTGAATTTTTTTTTCTTTTTTTGGTAGAGACATGTTAAGTAAGATAATTATTCAAATTTCTAATATGTTTCCGATATGTAACTACACAAAAGTAATTATTTACTTGTGCAATTTCACTTGTTACTTAGACTTCATTCTATTTTTCAACCCTCTGGCTAGACACCTTATTAATTATGCACAACAGCAACACCATTATTCTCTCATCCATTAAGGGGAACTGTTCTGAATGCACCCACACATTTGCCATTTCCTCAAATAAGAGGATTAGATTTTTTTTTTTTTTTTTTTTTTTGGTGGAGGTGTGCATTATAATAATTTTGAAGCTGATATCAAATCTAGGGGGTTACCCGATGGAAGCCTCCCCCCCTAAAAATTACATCTTCCATGTAGGTTTCTTTTGTACCAAAGAATTCTATTTGCACATCATATTAGAACTTAAGAAAATTTCAACATAACAGCCAATACCATGCTATGCAATCTCACAGTTGCTTTTTAAATTCAGATTAATTTCTGAGAGAAAAGGGCATTACTATGTAAAATAAAATTTAAAAAAAAAGGAAAAAAAAAGCTGATGATGATTTTTGCGCACCCTTAGAGCTTTCCCAGCTATACAATTTGAGTTATTTAGTACGAAAGAGAAAATACAATTTCAATCAAAATTAAGCATTTATGAGTACTGGTGAAACTTGTGAAATCAGCTTTTGACTGGGAGTAGGTTATGCTCTTCAAATCTTTAGCAGAGAATAATATTCATGTTAGGTCTTTTTCATGTAGGAGTTCAAATCTAGGTTCTAGGTCCCCCTCTCCCCTAATTCATTTGCTGCAGAACGGTCTCCTTAAGCCTAAACAATTCTCTTCAGCTGTATAAGAGTAAGATAGACAACTCAAATCAGATATAATATTCATTCAAGTGTATGCATCAGATGACTGAGATCGTAGATAAAGAAGATGAAGGAGGAAAATGGAGTGGATGTAAAATCATCTCCCACACTGCCCCAAAGTTTAACCTGTTAGCAATGGGTGACAAGATATCACATCAAGTGGTGACAGCACCAGCCACCAGGGACGAGATATTTCATCTTGGCTAATCTCCTGGCCGGCACACCTGGTGATCGGGCGTGTAGCACTTGGTTGCAGCCAGTGCAGGCAAATAGCCCGAGGCGTTATGCTTACATGTTTGAAATATGCCAGCGTTTCGACCATTTGGAGCTAAAACAGCCCCATCAGCAATGGGTTAAGAAGCCCTCAGCATGGTGCACAAACTAAGGTCTCCATCTGAATTTGGCAATCAGAGTCAGTGAAATTCAGCTTCACAGGAAATAGCTGTAGCTAAAAACACCTCATTTCACTGCCCAATTCAATAAATAGACATCTAAAGCACAAAAAATGGGTAATGCAAGATAATACATTCTAGACTAACTCTCATGAAAGACAAGATCCAAGTGCAGACAAATATTTTGGTTAACAATTAGGTCTTTGAAAAGTGATAAATACATCAATAAAACTGACAAAACTTGAGGCACATTATTAATTATAAACTAGTGAAAACTCCGAAAAGTAGACATTTTGACAACATTTTCTTATGCAGCCTTAAATGACTGATCAATACCAATTAGTGAACACATAAAACCTTTGTAAATCATCATTTCTTATATTTCCATACCAAGTCCTTATTTGTTGTTTCTTCAAGGGCACCAGCACATCCATATCAGCAAAGAGAATGGTAAATTCAGCTAACAAAATACAGAGCAGAGACAAAATATATAAGAGAGATAAGCACCATTCCACCTTTCAAGCCTACCTTGTTTTGTCTTCCTTATGCTTATGTAATATCAAAATTAATAAATTTTCTGTCTTTTATTAATTACATGGACTCTGATCATTTCAGCAGTTTCTGAATTTTATTGTGCCTACCTATATCATTTCCTTTCTTGTAGGGTAGGTTTCTACTACTGTCTTTTCCTCCACTGATGGACAACTACTTTAGGAGTGTCACACCTAATTCGATCATTCTTCTCCCTGATAATTTTCCCTCCTCTACATTCTCTCTTCTTTTTAAGACCTGTCATAAAATACTCCAGCCCAATGTCCTGATGATATTCTGGCAGGATCAGTGATACTTTTTCATCTTGCTAAATATGTTAAAGAAGGGAGCAAGGTATAATTTTCACGAGAACTTCTTGAAGCAATGTCCATGTTCAGTACATGACATTTCAGATGTCAAATCTTTTATTTTTTTCATATCTTTTATTTTCTAGAGGCACCAGAGCTATCAAAGTCTATTCCCCAGTTAAACTGAAGGAGTTAGAAGACTAGTGCTTTCTTGTAATGTCTAGGTTAATGACCTGAACATGCCATCATGGCTTTTTGTTGGGTTTCCCACATTCTACCCTTTTTGGCAAAAGAAGATAAGGCATAAATCCATTTGCATATACAGTTGGCCCTTAACATTTACTGATTCGATACTTCTTAAGCTTGGCCTGATTACAAATCAAAATATATGGACACAAAATTAAAAGGTGAAGCTGCGATATACAAAAAAAAAAAAAAAAATTGTGAAAAATAAATGAAACATGGAAATACCATAACAAAACTATCATATAACAAGTGATAGTAAAAAATATTTACAAATGTAAAATAACAGTACATACAGTAAATAACAATGACTAAGTATATTTGAAAACAAAATTTAGGATAGAGATTGCATGTCATTCACCTATCCTCTTTCTCAGGCAAACAGTGGGCAGCACCGGTTTTTGTGCAGTTGGCATCATTGTTAACATCAATTTTGTGTTTCACTGTATAATAAGTATATATTTGTGTATTTCTTTGTGAAAAGTGAAGGTTTTTCATGACTTAATCTTTTTGATACAGTTGTCCCAGATAACAGTCATGGACCATAAACCATGAAGGTAGCGTTGGCACACTGTTATCCAACTAAGTCAGAAACTAGGAACCCCTATTTCACTATAATGACACTGAATTGGCATCACCTGGTCTTCAAAATGATATGATGATCATACTCAGTGTAGGATAACATCAATATATTATATAAGTACATGTAGATGTACTATACTTATATCTATGAACTTTATTTTTTGTAAACATGCAAGCATTTGTGTCCTTGTTTTACCCTGGGTCTTTTTCCTCTTACAATGGTAGCAACAGAATTCATATATGTGTATATTTTACATTATGAATAAATTACAAAATTGCAACTAATCCCATTTTTATCCTTCCACTGTATTATAATCATTTATCTACACGTGGTGTATACTACATAGAGAGCTATAGCGGATATCTGTAAATGTATTCAGTCTATTACAACTCTGATATACTTAATCAAATGACTAATATATAACTCTGCTATGACAAGAACCATAAGAATTAGCAAATAAAAGACTGACTGCTAATGATGAAGAGAGAAGGTTTTGTGTGTTTGTAGTAGCAATCAATGTGCCACTGCCAGAGCGTATAACCCATAATGTTTCTTCCTTATCCACTATAAGTCAGCTTTCTTGTGACATCTTGAAAGATCAGCCATGTGCTTCAATGCTTTGGAAGTAATCTGGATTTTTAAATTTTTCTTTCTTGGTTCTACTAATTGGATGATGCAGTCATCCACATAAGCCTATAATGCAGTCATCCACATAAGCCTCATTTCTTATTTCCAACTTCGCAGGCAATTTTTCTAGAGATGTGCGGAGATTATGTTTATGCAACTGAAAGAGTTGGTGGTGCTTTTATTTCTCTTTTTATGCACAATAACCAGTATCTCTGATGTCCTATCAATACTTCTACATATGAATTTACCATTCCCTTATCAACATACTTTCGTGCCAATATCCCAGGAGGAAAATAACCATTTTCAATCCCTCAAATGGTGGAGTTCAATTAATACCCTTGTAATATAATAAAGAAACAGAACTTTTCTAAGGACTAAGGAGAGCCGAGTCTCGGTCTGTATTCTGGAGGTCCTGTGCCAAACGTTCTTCAATGGGAGAGTATCCATCATAGGAGCTAGGGGGCCTTGCAGCACCACAGTATTGGTCACATCGACACACAGCACCACAACCATCCTTAGGGAAATAGAACAAAATATATTAATTACTTTATATCATGAGACTAAGATATCAGTTTAAACTTTGAAATTATACTTTTTAACATCTGAATCTGCTTTTAAATGAATACCCAAATACTGTTTTAAATCTTTTTTTGATTATTAGAATAAGAATTAAGTTCAAAATGTGACAAGGAAAATGTAATTTCTGTCACTGTCTTGGGATAGTGATTTTTTTTCTTGCTGCTGCTATTAAATGTAAAAAATAAAACATAGAAACCCACTGCTATTCACACATGTGACTGAAAGCAATGCTGCTACATGAAAAATCAAGCTGTTCACCATTTTCTTGACAACAGAAACCAATGACATAATACAAATTTAGCATCTCTAAGACTAGATAACTACACCTGATATACTTAGACCAACTATACTTACAGCCAATTTGTTGCCAACTGTAAACCAGAACTCTCGATTGGGGATCTGTTCTATGCCCTTGGCACCTCGCACCAAACGAAGGTAGAAGAAACCAAAGGTGAAATAAGCGCTGAATGTCACCAGAACTCTGTAATATAATGCAAAATATTATGGTGAACAAATCTATTTAAAGCATGTATAATCCTTCTACACAGCAAATGATTTAACTTGAGACAATTGCAACTGCAACTCAACTGATTGTCATCAATATAGTTGAAATTTCCAATGCCTGCATTAGCGGACATGCACTTATATTATGAACTTACTTGCAAACTGTGATGACCCTTCATCCCTCCCCCCCCCCACAAAAAAAAAAAAAAAACATGAGCTTACATGATTAAGAAGATTGATCCTCCACTCAGGCCAGAATCGGGCACTGGGGCACAAATGCTCTTGTGTCCAGCAACAAACAGCAAGTAGCATGAAGTGTTGATGTTCAGCATCTCAACAGTGTGAATTTCTAACTGTAAAAGAAAGCCACATGACTTACACATTTAACTTTAGGTCCTTTTATTCAAGCTGTCTTTCAACTATTCCTGAACATAATACACCCCTATAAATGCACACTTTCAATGAGGTTCCTACATGTTTAAAACACATTCTCAACATATACGTTCAACATACAAATCTCAATACATGTACAAACAAACACACACACATGAATACAGACTGCATATTTTAGTTAGTTCTTTGGCTTATCAAGTTCACAAAATATGAAAAACATGGAAACAAACCTCATTCTGGAAGCGATCACACACAAACATGATGTGTGCCTTTCGTTCTTCTGTACTGCAAGAGCTGTTGTATTTGTCGCCACCCAGCAGAGTAAGCATCAACCAATTATCTGTTTTCAGATATACAGGAAT
>BOPN01000122.1:133489-140989 GCA_017312705.2 Penaeus japonicus
TACATATATATATATATATAAATATATATATATCTATCTGGTGGGTGGGTGGGTGGGTAGATAGATAGATAGATAGATAGATAGATGGATGGATGGATGGATGGATGGAAGGATGGATGGATGGATGGATGGATGGATGGATGGATGGATGGATGGATGGATGGATGGATGGATGGATGGATGGATGGATGGATGGATGGATGGATGGATGGATGGATGGATAGATAGATAGATAGATAGATAGATAGATAGATAGATAGATAGATAGATGGATAGATAGATAGATGGATGGATGGATGGATGGATGGACACCTGTGTAGTATCCTCTATTCTTAATTGTTAAAATATTTTTGCCTGCAATTCAGTAACAACACATTCTTTTACAAAAAGGGCCAAGAACATTACCAAGAGTTACGACAATCAATAGTTTTATGATTAGATAAGATAGGAGAACCAGTGCCAACCAAACTCTCCCACTGGTACACCTTTCTGCTCCAAACCAGATAAAATACATAACTTCTGCTTTCTACTGTGGATACTACAGTTGCAAAGGATTGAGAATGCAGTGAATATTGAAAGACAAAAAAAAAACAATATATATATACCAAAAAACGGAAAATCAATGACAGAAAGGACAAAGAGTTGATTATTTTATTTGATGAAAAAACTGTGAGCATCTTCAAAAGGAAGTCTTATTCTCTGAAACATCTCTGAAAACCCATCAGTCCAGCAGTGATTTTGAGTTGCAATTCTGGAAGTGTTTGCCATAAACCATAAGCCATGATGATGGATCATAATGAACTAGCAAGAGAAATGCAACATATAGACAAGTTGCCTGTGACAGAGCGTGTTGCACTTGCGAGAAAGAGAAGAAAACAGCAGTTAGCAACATATGCCAAATGGGCAAAAACGGACAACCTCAGTAATCGCAGACCCAAACCTTTAAAAAGAAGGGGTATTCAATTTGCTCCTGAGGTGCAGTTGCTTGAAATAGCAGCCCGAGCAGCCACTGACAAGGGAGCAATTGATGAAATGCGAGTGCTTTTAAAATCTGGTTAGTATTATTATTTTAATGCAATGCATCATCATACAACCAGCATGAAACCACCATCACCTCTATTAAACCACCACTATCACCAGCACCAACAAACTACCATCACCATGAAACCACCGTCACTACTATCTTCATATCATTAACATTAATGCCACCATGCCACAACAACCACATCACTACACAACTATAATCATCACCAACAATAGCAGTACCAAAACCATTACCAACCCCATTGATCTCACCATTTCACCACATTTATATACTACCTCTAGAACCACTGCCAACACAACCACCAAGACTATCACCTACCACCACCAAACCTATACATCAACACCAGCATCATCAGCATCACCACAAATGCCAAAGCAACTTGAATATAACAGGTCTGACAGATATGTGCTAGAGAAGTGGATTTCCCAAACTGATGAAGGTTAGAGTATTGCATAATGCTGTACAGTTACATGGTAACAATACACCTTACATAGGTAAAAATGTAGCTCAGGCTTGCTTTTTCACATGGTGTGGCACAAACTTAACCCATTGTGTACAGGTGTCATGACATACATGACGTAGGAGCTTTGGCCTGACAACAGGCGTTATGATGTACATGACGTTCAAGGATTTTGGATCACTGTGTTATTTTATTGTGCTTTGAATAATGAGTGAGTGATGGTGACAATTGTAGTCATAATTACTATAATATTAAGCAAAATGGGTTTCACAAAACTTCTAAAACTTAGATGGCACCACCTTCTTCAAGCACTGGTAGGAGAGATAGCCTTGAATGGCACTCATATACTGTCTCTAGCAAGCACTATCTTTAGAGAGCGATGGTAAACAGCAAGTTGCCTCTTGCTCTCAAGTACCGCCGATGAAGAATGTGCAGGCAGAACGAAAAGAGGAAGGTGACTCAAACTGTGCCCAGTGTCTACAATGTGCCCCTGTGCCAGTAGGAATGCCATCTACTGTGGCACTCACATCATAAGCACAGGTTCTTTCCTCTTCCCTACCTCTTCATGTTATCTCCATTCTAGATGGTCATATGTTTTATGTAAGTTCATGACAGTACACAAATACAAAAAAATAAAGTTGCTTCTTGTCCTCCCATAAAACAGTAACACTTCTATCTCACTGAGTATAAAGAAAATAATGAGCTGATATGGACCCTAAATTACAATTTTAGTCAACTGCAGCATTGATGGAGCCATAGAGTCATATGATACATATAAGTCTCTCAATTCAATAAAACACACATAAAAATTAAAACACAAAAATTACTAGTTTTACAATGAGTGACTGAAAGAGCATAGGAAATGTAAAGGTATGTTGCATGAAGCTGCATGGCTCTGAAATAAAACCCATCCTGGAGATTGGGCAAGCAAATATATCTCCCGTCCACAATAGGTTAATATACCATGCCACAGTTGGCCAATTGGCAATTATGCATACCAATGACCACCAAATTCAAATTGCTGCTTTGCACCAGCAAAGATACCAGACCAGTTAATGCCAGGCTAGTGATGTCAAACAAAAAGATAATTATCATTATCATTATCATAATCATTAATCATTATCATTATCATTATTATTATAATTATCATCATCAACATCTTTCATATTCTTTAATTACAATTAGGTCCCTTATTGCACAAAATCTCTCTCTCATTAACCCATTGCAGACGGAGATAAATTTGCTTGCCCAGCCTCCAGGATAGATTTGATTTTAGAGAGAGACCGCTTGAAGCAATATAATTTGAATCATCCTACTCTCTTTCAGTCATTCATTGTAAAACTAGAGCAGATTTTGTTTTATTTTTTTAAGTGTTTTATTGAGTTTAGAGATTTATATGTGCCATATGACAGGCTCTATCAGTGCTGCATTTGACTAAAATTGTAGTATATTATCTATATTAGCTCATTATTTTCTTTATGCTTAATGTGATAGAAGTATTGCTGTTTTATGGGAGGACAAAAGGCAACTTTATTTTTTTGTATTTTTGAGCTGTCATGAATGAATACGAAACATATAACCACCTACAATAAAGGTAACAAGAAGAGGTAGGGAAGGGGAATGAAACCTGTGCTTGTGACTGGGAGTGCCACAGTGAAAGGCATCCATATTGGCACAGGAGCACATTTTAGACACTGGGTATGGATTGAGTCACCTTCCTCTTCTCGTTCTGCCCGCACATCCTTCATCGGCGGTACTTTAGAGCAAGGGTTCATCAACTTAGTGTGTGCCATCGCTCTATAGAGACAGTGCTTGATAGAGACCATGGATGGGTGCCATTCAAGGCTCTATCTCCTGCTGGTGCTAGGAAAAAGTGGTGCCATCTAGGTTTTGGACATTAAGCTAGCACGATATTACAGTAATTATAGTAATTATGACTGCAGTAGCAATCATCACTCATTCCTTTTTCATAGCAAAATAAAATAGCAGTGATTCAAAATCCCCGAACGTCATGTACGTCATGTACATCATGACGCCCATCGTCAGGCTAAAGCTCCTACGTCATGTATGTCATGACACCCGTACGCAATCGGTTAATAAAAAAATTTTAAAAGTGCATATCACTACCACTTATCACATGGTTACAGGTGATTCCTATCAGCAGAGAATTTTTGTATTAACCCATTGCAAACAGGTGATGTGACATACGCAACACACAATTTTTGGCCTGACAGTGACCTCATGACATACATGACAATAGTATTTTTAAAGTTTCTTATGTGTACAATGAGTAATAACTCTATTTAGTGACTTGTGATATTCAAGAAAAACAGGTTTAGTCCAGAAATCCCAAACACAGTTGGCACCAGTCTCTCCTAACACCAGCAGGAATGAATGGCACCTATTCACAGTCTCTAGCAAGCACTACCTTTAGACAGAGATGACACATGGCAAGATGCCGACATCCTGCTCCAAATTACCAGCAATATAGGATATGCATGTAGAGTGAGAAGAGGAAGTTGACCCAGACCATGTCCAAAGTCTATAATGTGCCCCTGTGCCAGTCTGACTGCCTTTGCTGTGGCACTCCCAGTCCAAAACACAGGTTTACTTCCTCTACCCCCTCTCTTCATGTAATCTCGGCTGTGGACGGTTATTTCTTTTGTATTTGTTTATGAAAATACAAGAATACAAATAAATAAAGTTGCTCTTTGTCCATTCACAAAACTGCAATACTTTCATCACAACGAGTATAAAGGACACAAGGAGCTAATGCAGACCCAATACTACCGTTAAAGATTACAGGAACATTGATATAGCACATATAATACAGTAAATACAATACATTAAAATACAAGTAAATGGAGTGCATCCATTAGTGCCCATCCTGGGGAGTGGGCAAGCAAACCTATTCCTATCTACAAAGGATTAATATAAAATATTAAGAACTAATTCTATATCTATTGCCATGTGATATCAAAGAGATGATCAGAAGCAGACATTCTGTTCGATATTGGATGAGAGAATGGATTTTTAAAAATTGGTGACTAAGACCTTTTACACTCTTTGTAATATCCTTTTAAATATACCTCTGGTTTCTTGCTCTTAGAGCCTATGTCATCTGGCTTTAAAAAAAAAAAAAAAAAAAAAAACAGCTTGAAATTATTAGGCGGGAACCCTCAAGTCTCAAGGCAAAGGCCATGACGTCAAGTAAGGTAATTCAGTCAATAAAAAGAACAGGGGGAATAGTATCAAATCAGTGACACATTACACAAGTTCCATTTATCATCCAATGAGAAAATAAAAACCTACGAAAATGTATTCTTATCAACTGATAAACTATCCTCTTATCATTAGTGCCTTAATCACATATCTGGTTTGAAGGAAGTACCTATTAATCAAATGATAACAGCCATGTTAATATTCATATAATTTACGAGGCTATTCCATAAACACATTTCATATATCCATAAAGTTAAAAAAAAGAATACTATTACAAAATGTTCACATACCTCAGAACAAAATCAGAGAAATCACTCTTGCTATTTGGAATACGATCCACCACATCTTACTTTTCTGGATGTAAATTAATGTACTATATTGCAGACAAAAACAAAAGGAAACCACCAATTATGAGCAGCCTAAAATTTTGTGGTGGGCCTACAACATGAGGATGAAGGAAGAACTGTGACTATTACTATCAGATGACATTAAAATAGTATCCTAAAATTGAAGAAATTTTCTAAGCTTTATAATACTAAAAGATTTGGCATGCTACTAGAATGTCTCACATAGGCCTCAAACTTTATGTAAGAAGATAAAGGTGTTATTGTACTACAGTGAAAATCCTCATTATAATCTTTTTTTTCTCTTTTTTTTTCCAGGTGTTAATCCAAATCAAATGAATCATGATGGGCTAACAGCTCTACATCAAGCATGCATTGACGGGTCACTGGAGATGGTAAACCTTCTCTTGAAAGCAGGGGCCAATGTTAACATAGTTGACAGGGACTTATGGACACCTCTTCATGCTGCTGCTACCTGCGGACATTTTAAAATCGTGACTACACTTATCAGAGCTGGTGCAAATCTAATAGCCGTTAATGGTGACGGTGACCTGCCATATGATATAACAGAAGATGAGGTGACTCAACATTACTTAGAGAATGAAATGACCAAAAGAGGTATCACTCAGGAATTTATCAATCTAGCTCGCCAAGCTTCTCATGATAAGATGAAGGATGACATAGAACATCTAATTGAGAAAGGTGGTGATATCAACCAGCCTTTAGATCAAGGGGGTACACTGCTACACATAGCCATAGCAAATGGTTTTATTGATTTAGTGGACATTTTGCTAGAAAATGGGGCATGTGTTACAATACGTGATGAAGATGGCTGGGAGCCTATACACGTTGCAGCTTACTGGTGCAATGAAAAAGCATTGGAAGCTTTGTCAGATAAGGGTGCTAACCTTCGGTCTTTAACTGATAATGGAGAGGTACCATATGATCTTTGTGAAGAACCAGAAATTAAGATCCATCTCCTTCATATGATCAGTGAAAGACCAGAATATAATTTTGTTGGGGATACAGAGGGTGATGTAACTCTGCAGGATGATACACTGGAACCCTCTAATGAAGAGGAAGATAAGACCATTAAAGATGATGTTCTTGAGTCCCAGCCTAACAAGCTGCAAGGGAGCACAAGTCTTCCTTCTGAAGTTATTAACTCTCCTGATAAAGAACCACAGGATATTTCCAGAGAGCGAACTTCAGAAGAAGTGCCTTTAAATCCTTTATTAAATCTCCAAGCAACAGAACTATCTGAGCGCAGAAATTCAGTTAAGGAGGCCAAACATATGGCCCCAATGAAGAGAATGAATAGTATTGAGATTGGCAATATAAGCAAAATATCCCCCTATGCAACCAAAACTGGATTAGGCATTACTGGTCATGATAAGGACAACATATTACACAGTAACAAGGCACTAGCCAGAAGCAGTGTACATCAACATTCAACCCCAGTGGAACAAAACAGTCAAGATCAAAACAAGATATGGAATGCTTCAAGTCAACAATTGAAGAACAAAAAATCACATGAAAATTCTCAGTCTGACAAGGAAAGCTCCATTCCTAACCAAGATATTCATGGCAAGCGGCCACTTGAAACTGCAAGTCCAGTACCCGATTACAACCTAAATGGGACTACAGAGACAACAAGATCAGCCATCTCCCAGGGGGACAGCGACCAGGACCCTGCTTCCAGAAACCTCATCCACATTCCTCGCAAGAAAAAGCCAGCGCCTCCTCCTCCCGTGGGATCACTGCTGCATCTGAAGAAGCAACGGCAAGAAGCTCGTGAACTTGAGGTTGGGATGCAGGATGAGACGCATAGAAGTTCTCCTCACACAACACAGAGCACTGAAACGACTTCTTACATATATAATCCACCTCCAAGTCCAACGACAATACGCTACCATTACAAAATGACTCCTGATGAAGTCATCAAAGATAACTTCATAAAAGAGAAAAGATGTTTCATCATGTAGTTTAAGTGAACTTTCATAATGACCCCAATGATAAACCTATCACATATTTCACAATTGTTTTCTTTCTTTGTTTTTCTTTATAACCATTCACCCTTTGTTGATTAGGGAATACAGCCTTAATTTGGACTTCTAATAATCAATCCAATTTTTAGGGAGAGCTAGGCATTACACTTTCATGTGAACGCTCAATCAAGAATACAGTAGTTAAATATATAAAAAAACATTTTAAACCTATGGTGATGATTGTTTATGTCTAAAGCAGAAAATAAAATAAACCAAATGTAACTTGTATATTTTCCATACCCCCTTAAAGTTTTTTAAGTACAATGATAATCCTTCAGCTTTATAATAATAGCAATAATTACATTATAATAATGCTTTAATAACAACAAAAACAGTAATGACAATCTGTGCTGTTGAATCATGAGACAAACATACACCAAG
>BOPN01000122.1:153489-155989 GCA_017312705.2 Penaeus japonicus
CGACACAAAATACGACAGCAGTTTGACAGAAAAAATCTTGATAAATTAACATGTTTAGATCTTCCCTCATGCCTCATTCCATATCTTAATTTTGAGGAATTTACAAAATATTCAAAAAGGACTGAAGAGAACACACATACAAAAATTGTGAAGAAAGAAGAGTAATAAGAATGGTATAAGGTTTGTTTGTTTTATGTCAATAACAAAGGCTTTGGAATGTCAAAGCAGTGGATGCTGAGAAGGAAACAGGTGCATGGTAAGGAAATTATACCTGCTATATAGTAATTATTATTTATTATTTTCAGCTCTTGTGAGTTCTATGTTTTGTTATGACTATTTGTCTCTGCATTTTTGTTTGAATGTTTTTGATATTTAGGTTTAAATTACTACAACTTAGTATTTATAGTTATGCATCATATTAAAATAAATAGGTGCTTTTATGTTGCTGTTTATGTGAACATGAGCATCATGTTTATGTACTTTTAGCTTTTATATGAATATTTATTTATTATTCCTTTGCCACAAGGATCTGCTGATCAGATCTCTCATATTGTTCAGTAAATATAATGCCATTGGATGACATTAAAAAGAACTTTTGTATATGCAATATGTTGATAAAGGTATGATCTCAGAGTAAGGCTTTATATTTTTAATATTTAATGCAAAATGTATATCTTTTATTTGTTGTTCATGGTTGATTTATGAATACGTGTTACAGCTTAATTATAAGTTTTTAAATCTGCTGGTCAGTGTAGTATTTAACTGCAAATCTAGTCAGAAGAAACAGTTGAGAAGCAGGAGATATCATTATTTATGGTTAAGTTCTTATTTGTGCAATGAACTCTATAGTTTCATAAATACAATCCAATGATTTACTGATTAAGATTTCCAACACTAATGACTAATAATTGGGTGGACACTAACCATTACTGTGATAGATTTTGATTAAACTTATGGTTTAAGGCTTCATTGTTTAAAAATCACAATTATTAAAGCTTATTTTTCTGTTTAAAAAAAAAAAATACTGTACATAGACAGATTGCTCAGGGAAGAATAACCTGTGACACTAGTGCTGTTTCTGAGATTATCCAGTTGCAAAAAGTTTCATTGTCCTTTGAAGCACTTACAGTAGTTATTCACTTCTCTCTCCCACACTCGTACATATACACACAAAGACAAGCACACAGATAGATATATATATTTATGTGATTTATGTACTAATTTTAGCTTTTACCATTTTTGTTATATTTAGTATATGGGCAGAGTCTACCCTTGGAAATTGATATTTTGTAATTTTTCAAATAAACATTAAATAGAGAACGGTAATTTATTTGTCACAGTACACCACTTGCTCAAGCCTAACATCAGAGTCCTACATCAACTGCAGGATTCTGCATGTTGTATTGGACACTCCCACTCTGTACTTAGCTGGTGCAGACAAACTGGTTTTGTAGTACATTAGATTGAATGTAGGTTATTGTGAGTGGTCAATACCTTTTGAGGTACGACGACAGAGCTATTTTGGCTGTAAATGGTTTAAACGCTGGGATATTTCAAATGCATAAGCCTAATATCTCGGGTTTCTTGCCTGCACTGGCCACAGCCAAGCGTGTCACTCGGCGTATCAACATGGAGGATAGCCAAGACCAAATATTTCATCCCCGGTGGCTGACGCTGCCACCACTTGACGTGATATCTTGTTAACGGGTCAAGTAACTCAGTTAATTTTCACTTAACTCTAATCTTTAATTTTTGTGTTCCTGTTTTCCCCATCTTAATCATTTTAGAATCAATCTTCACATCAAAGAAGTGAGCTGTAAGCCATTTCATGGATGGAAACTTTCTGTAAAAGTCTGGTCCATGAATTTCCCTCCCTTCATATGGGTTGTGCTAGGTGCTTCTGCCTTCAGGTTCTACATTCTGGTATTTCTTATCTTATAATATAAAAACTTTTTTTTCAGGGGAAGGGATGATTGGTACTTTAGGGTTGGTGGAAGGGGGGGGGGAGGATTTCTCTGTTATTGTAATCTTCTCTACTTTTTGGATGTAATGTTTAACTAGCAAGGTTGCACAAAGTGCCTCAGTTGATATTTCCAATTATGCTATTACACCCATTTCCTAAAACCTTTGAAACAGACTTCTCAGATTGAATATGTATATTTTCCATTCATCAAGCACCTCATTGAATATTAACCCACTCTGGACGGGTGGTACAGTACTGTACCGCTCATTCAAGCCCAGTGGCCGGGCGGCACAGTATTGTGCCAGCCATTCAATTGATTTAGGCCTAATAATTCGAACTCCCCGGCATTGTGACATTCAAGGCTAGAATTCCCCCGTCGTGGATGGGTTAATAGGGATTTGTGTAGATGGTAGTTGGCAGTTTATATGAATACTTCACAAATGAATGATTAAATTTTTTATGCACCCATTCCCATCAATACAAAGTAATATTGTGAGCATAATACATTCTGGTAACTTGTAAGTCTAGTAGGTACTT
>BOPN01000122.1:165989-180989 GCA_017312705.2 Penaeus japonicus
TACATATACATATACATATACATATACATATACATATACATATACATATACATATACATATACATATACATATACATATACATATACATATACATATACATATACATATACATATACATATACATATACATATACATATACATATACATATACATATACATATACATATACATATACATATACATATACATATACATATACATATACATATACATATACATATACATATACATATACATATACATATACATATACATATACATATACATATACATATACATATACATATACATATACATATACATATACATATACATATACATATACATATACATATACATATACATATACATATACATATACATATACATATACATATACATATACATATACATATACATATACATATACATATACATATACATATACATATACATATACATATACATATACATATACATATACATATACATATACATATACATATACATATACATATACATATACATATACATATACATATACATATACATATACATATACATATACATATACATATACATATACATATACATATACATATACATATACATATACATATACATATACATATACATATACATATACATATACATATACATATACATATACATATACATATACATATACATATACATATACATATACATATACATATACATATACATATACATATACATATACATATACATATACATATACATATACATATACATATACATATACATATACATATACATATACATATACATATACATATACATATACATATACATATACATATACATATACATATACATACAATATGAATCTACTTATACATATACATACTAACAAATTTAGTTAAGAGCGAGAGAAATGGACATATCAATGCTCTTTTACAATGCTCTGAAATTTTGCAAAATTTATTTTAAAAATCTTCCATAAATTATTTTTCATACCATGCATTTTAAACATATTTAAAAAAAGAAAAAAAGTAAAAAAAAAAAAAAAGTAAAACAATAATAATGAAAATAACAATTGTGCAGCATTTACCTCCCACTCACTTAACAGGACAATTAGTTACTCTACCTCATTTGTCTGGTAAGATGATTGACAGTAATCATTGGTGATAAACCTTCGATAAATCTGTTATAATTCCTCTCCAGCTCCCTATGGTATTCCCTCATGTCGGAGCCAATCAGCGTTTTGTTACGCCGCAGTGCATCGTGACATCTGGGAAAATTATTGGCAAGAAAAACATTGACTAAGCCATTTTCTGTTCATTTTGAGATTCTTGTAATACTTTATTTTGCCTTTATAGCATTTTTATCTATCAGAATAAAAAACAAAAATGTAAAAATACTAAAAATATTTGTATAATTTTTCTTATGTAGACAGTGTCTTTTTATTGTTCTCAATTACAAAAACTTAATCAAATAATATAATCATGTAACTGTTCAACTACTAAACAAACATCCTTCATGAAGCAATTTTATAAATTAACCTGAAAGCATTTGGTTTAGCATCAACATCAAAAAATTAAAAATATCTAGAAGTCTAGCCGTAAAAACTTACTTTTTGGAGAAGTCTTTGAAACAAAGTCGAAGCTTATTTTGAAGTCTGTTAGGGGGCTTCCTGCTGTCAACCAGGTCTGACAGGAAAATGTGGGCAACCTCCATTGGTCCCTGATTCACTGTTGTTCCAATGCACCCCTGTAAAAATACAATGAAGCTTATATATCATTTCCACCTAGATAAGAAATATAGATGAAATAATTAACATTGAATTCCCTTAACTCTTACAAAAGTAAACTATTGAAGACTAAACACCTCAGTAACATAAATTATTATGCACAAATAATCTACATACATTATAACATAATGAAAAGCATCGAGCTCTACATCAATTTCTGGATGCATGTATCATCAGTATATCATGAAGTCATTCCATTCTTACCTGAAGCACCATCTGTAGAATTTTGTGATCTGGAGGATCTTGGTTGATTGCTGCAGATAATTCCTTTGTTTTCTTCTGTATGTCTTCTATAGCTACCTCTATGGGAGTCAACACCCACTGAAATAGAAGTTAGTATGTATGACTAATGTGTTACAACAATACATCCTATCTCAAAAAATAAAAATCATTGAAAAATATGAAGAAACAAATGAATGTTTACATAATTCTGATAAATGATCTTCACTAATTCCTAAGCCAGATTCAAAGAATGGTATCAGATCTGATCTACCACATCTTGTTATATTCTAAAGCAACCTTTTATGGAAATTACAATAATAATAACAATGATGATAGCAATAAAATGTTAGTAAAGATAATAATATTACTAGAAAATAAGAAAATACAAATCTGAGAATTCAAGGACTGGGGTAAACAGGTTAAGTCAGGTCAGCCTACTAATTGACTACTTGCTGACTAACAACTTCTGGAACAATAAAAAAAAATAATAATAATTATAGTCAACTGTGTATGTCGTTATCATCAATAGGTTAAGATTAGTTTTACTGCATGTATTATAAACCAAGTGTTCAACTTCAAAATATAACTGTTTTATAAATGCCTCTATTTCAAATAAAAATTTTAGCAACTGAAAAATATGAAGACTCTGCTATCCACACCCACAGCAGCAAAGAGAATCACCTCACTTTTAACCTCTTTCATCTTTCCAGTGACTTTGTGGTAAACCAGAAACTCACTTTCTCTGAATTCATCATGATATATCACTCTCAGGCTTTGTGGGTGGCCTCATGCACTGAACTAGAGTACTGGCTTGGAGGCTTTAATGAATGGCCTAGGGGGATAATGAGCAAACACCATCCTCTCGGTTCTTTATGAACCATGACATAGTTCTCTGGGAGAACCAGAGTCAAAAGGGTAAGCAATACATTTGCTCCAAAGTGACTTCTGATACTGTTGTAATGAATCAACTCAATAGCATTTACTTGTAGGAAGCATCTTTTGCATAATACATGAAATCTCTAGACTGTCACAGTATACTTCACGGTAACTAGTGGTTGACTGAACATATTTAGCAAAAATGCCATTTTCTGAAACTCAGCCCAAATTTATTAAAAACCATCTGTTAAGACTGAAAAAACATAACATGTTGTAAGTGATGAAATTTCAATATTTCAAATCATAATAATCATGACAAAAAGATGTTTGATCAAAACTGACCTTTCTTTTCCTCCCATCATTTCCCTTCGCTTTCCTCTCTTGCACTATTTGCTATAATGTACATAATTAGAAAAATGTTACCATACAAACACTGATGGTAACACCATCAATACAACTTACAGACATTCTGTCAACAACTTGGATCCGTGTCTTGACATAGGGGAACATATGCTGAGTTGTCAGGATGGTCTTCCTCTTATACTGCTCATGAAGCTCTCCATGTGCTCTCCCATCCGGAGTGAATGGTGTTGAAAAGATGAACCGCTCTGTGGAAAGGAAGATATTTTAATGTGACAAGAGAACTCACTTCAAACATGTAACTGATTCATTATGCCAGAGTAATATATTCAATGGATTTATAAAATCAGTGTATAGCCAAACTGACATGATAAAGACTTACTTATATTATAATTTTTCTCAAATGAAGTAACTCGATCCCTGTATTCATATTCATCAAAATAAGGCTCAACATAAGTGATCTGAATACAAGCTTTGTCAGAATCTAACTTGGTGGCATCAACTGTGTTGCTGTCCTTTATCATCAAAATGTTTTCAGCACCAAAACGGTCAGTGTAAAAGGCCTGCAAAAAATAAAACGTCAAGAGTACCAGCACCAAAGCTATTTATTTTCAAGTATTTTAGTAAATCACAATTTCAGTAATTTCAGGCATCAAAGAGAGGGCCTTCATTATCATACTCAGATTAACAAATAAAATCTTCCAGTACCTCTAATCTGTGAGAAATTTCAGGTAGCTTAGTAAGCATTGGTTCCTTGTAAATGAACTCTTCCCCATCAAGATCACCAAACTTGGATCCATAGAATCCTACTCTGAAGTATGTTCCAAATATTCTTCTTCCCTCCAGTGCATCAATCTTTGAGAAAGCATCATGAAGTTTGGAGTAGATGTTGATCAGTTTCTTCCAATCTCTGTTCTTTTCAGCTATGGGAGTTAGAATCTTGTAGACCTCATTCAGGCATTCAAACACGCCAGCCTGAAATCATTTTTATATGCATAATACTAATATATAACGATCCTTTCTGTATAGGAGTTTAGTAGGAATTAACAAGTGTCACATATGAATCACATATGAACCATTGCCACCTCAAATCTTGTAATTTTTGGTGAATCTCTTTTACCCAAAAAGTTCTAACAGAGAATTGAATTGAAATAATACTCTTTAAGACAACATAAAGAAAAAAAATGAATGCACATTGCCTAATGCACAAACTGCCTACTTCAAGTGAAGGATTCATGCTGAATGAGTTGTTTACAGTACAATGATGGAAAAAGCAGGAAAATACAGTAAAACACCAAAGGCATTTTCATGTTGTTGTTTTCTCTTGTTGTTTGTTTGCTTTTCTGTAGCATGCATCCTTAACTAAGCTCTGTTGAAGTCACCTTTTACAGGTATGCATAAGTATGTTTTTGTGTGAGCTATACATGTGTGAATCTGCTGTACGAAAATGGAACAGGAATGGCATTTTTTACTGTACACCCCTATGCAGACATATATACTACAAAGACTTCATTTACTGTAGTTCCAAATCTAGTCTAGCATCCTACTCATACCCTCTCTTCATTGGCATGTTTTGGACACAGTTGTCACCTCACAATATTGGGCTACACACACCCATCCTCATAAGAATTGTACTTATGTTTGTGTAAAGAGTAACTACACAATGAGGGGTATTGTTGTGTAAATCATGTTATCTTTACAATATTTCAATTTTCAAGATTTCAATTAAATGTACTATGCAAATTTTTACTTTGTGACAAGGGATTAATTGTATTCTAGAAAATTAGACTTTGACTGATTAGACAGGTTTTAGACATGTTAAGCTTCAATGTTTGCCATCAATTAATATTTTCCTTACCTGCTGCAAAGATGAGCTTGCTTGTTCTAAAAGACCAACCAATCCATTTTCCGTGAAGTATTTTCCTGTGCATATACCTTCTTCATCTGGGCTCAAGACATCATCAGACACTGTAAAAGAAAATAATGAAGTAAATACTTTTTGCTCAAGACAGACTATTTATCCATATATCAAATGATATCTAATATTATCCTCTAAACACAAATATCATATCTTACAAGAGCCTTTTATCATTACCTGCACTTTCCTCTAAAACATTTGGTGAGAGTTTACAGAAAGTCACAGCTCCAGTGGGAAGGTGAGGGCAATCTTCTAACATGTACAGGTACTCTGACACAAGAGCTGCACTGTGAACCAGGCACATTGCAGCTTCAGCATGCTGAGCTCTCTCACTGTGCTTCTGAGCCATGCTGGCCAACCAGGTCAAGCGTAGGTCTGGAGAGTTTTGGTACCCTCGAGCTATGAAAAAAACAATTTAACAGTATGAATACAGTTGGTTTAAAAGTTCAAAATATACTACTAACTCACTATATCATCTACTACTACTACTACTACTACTACAAGTGCTACTACTACTACTACTACTACTACAAGTGCTACTACTACTACTACTACTACAAGTGCTACTACTACTACTACTACAAGTGCTACTACTACTACTACAAGTGCTACTACTACTACTACTACAAGTGCTACTACTACTACTACTACAAGTGCTACTACTTCTACTTATACTTCTACTTCTACTTCTTCTACTCATTGTGCTACTACCACCACCACTACTATTATCTCTAATATTACCTCTATTACCACTACTACCACTACTACCACAAATATTTATACTACATATATTACCTCTACTACCACTACTACTTCTACTACATCTACTACCACTACCTCTACTACACCAACAACTACTACTACTACTATTACTACCACTACCACTACTATTACTACCACATTTACCACTACTACTTCTACTACCATTACCTCTACCACCACTACTACCTCTTACTATGACTACTATTACTATTATTATCATTAGCATGATTGCTATTGCTACTATTATCAATATTACTAATATTACTATTGCCATTATTATTACTACTACAACTACAACTATAACTACTACTACTACTACTACTACTAATTACTACTACTACTACTACTACTACTAATAATAATAATAATAATAATAATAGAAAAAACAGTAATAGCTAAATAATGTTATTGCAATGATAATGATAATAAAAAGAAAATGTGAAGTGGAAACAAAACAAATATAGTATAAAATATGTTATCATCATCATTAACATTATTTCTATAATTTTCCATATCATTATCATCATTACAATCATCATCACTATCTTACCAACTTATTGTTCTTGTTAGACTACTACTAGCATATATAACACAACTAAAGGATATCATAGTCTAAATAACATCAATGATAATTACCAATCCTATACATCAAGTCCAGCAGCATCTCAGGATCCTCTTGGTATTCTTTCATTTTGACGGTATCGGACAAGATCATGTGTAGGTTGAACACTAGATCACGCACCTGTGGAGTATATATGTTGTTGGAGCAAAACATATGAACAACTGGCTATTCACGGCTACAATGACAGCTAATGAGAAAATTATTTGCATTTTTTCCAACAACCACTCACCCAAAACCATAAAAACATTTCACTAAAGTTCTTATGATGTTGGTGGCCTACTTAGACAGACATCATAAAATGGAACAAAATAATTTTAAAAAGTTAATCATTACATTATCTTAATTATAATGCAGTTGATGATGTTAAGTTCTTATTCCCTGTTAATAATGCAAGACATTTGAAATAACTTCAAATTAAAAAGGTATTTAATTTTAGTCCAACCACATTTGCAATGATGAAGATTAAATTTCCAGAAGAATGCCCAACCTGTTCAGGGAAAGATGTGTCTTGCAGATCAGCATCCTCCTCTGCATAAGTAAGGATTGTCTTCAATGAACGTCTCAGATACGCCTCATTGAAGGTCTGCGAGGTGCCCACCAATGAACTTAAAGACATAGTCACTTGCATCTTCACTCGAGCAAAGTTCTGTAAAAGGAAAAAAACAACTATAGACTCAACAGACAGATCTTAGCTATAAAAAAAATGATACATTTGCAGATCTTAAATTTTGATAAAACAAACCATAATTTACAAGATGGCAATAGGTTTTCATTAATCTCACTCATAAATATAATATACATTTTATTCAGAGGTTTTATGTGACCTACAACTTATCAACTAATAGGGTTTCAGACTTATCATTCACATTATGCAAAATAAATAAAAATAATTAATCTATCATTCATACTAAAAATTAATAGACACAAGATGTTCATTTTAGTTAGGAGTGAAAACCATTTTTTTTTCTGTGTTTTCTCAGAGATGTAGCCTCTTTTAGCTTTTCTAAAATGAAGCACACAAAGTTACAAAGTCACAAACAACAGTAAATCTTGTGAATTTACTGTAATAACATTATAACCATGAAGTAAACCATAATCAACATAGTCACAATAAACTTAAGTGCAAAAATAACTCACGATACTTACATTGCCAATTTCAAAATTATGCCTCATGAGTAGGTACAGTGAAGCAGCAGCATGGGATCGTATTGTGCAGATGCAGGAGGAGCAATGCTTCAGAAGCTGCAGGCACAAGTCGGCACATTGCTCTGTTTCCTCATCAAAGAGGAGCCCTGGGAACTATATACCAAAAAATTTGGTGAATCAATATCAAAATGGTGATGAATATGTAAAATAATAAGAACATACTACCATCAATTTATATACAGAAGGTTACTGTGATTCTTTTCACAGCAATTTTTACGAATTGGACATTTTCACTATTGAAAAAAATAAAGAGAGATAATTACAACCCTGATCTTGGGGCCAAGTTTTGTTTGAACTGGCATATTACTTTGCTCAAAAGTTTTACTTCTGTAGTATGCATCACTCTACCAAGAAACTAATATCAGTATAAACTTCCTCTACAGCTCCATTCTTAAACTTCTCTTACCAACCTTGGCAACAAGAGCTCGCTGTGTGTTGAACATATTAGTCAAAGATGCAGTCGACTGGTTTGAGGCGAGAGCATGCAGCAGGACTCTAAATACCACACTCAGCAATCCCTGGAGGTGATCTGCCATTGTGACCACCTGTAAAATATAAGAGAAAGTAAAATATATCTTACTTATATTGTTCTCCTGTATCATACTTTACACTCGGTACAGAGAGTGAAGGAGAGTTAGTTTGTTTGATTTTCTTAAAAAAAAATTGTAGAAAAATATTTCCAGACTGGAAGTACAAGTAAACTCTCAGTGTTAAGTGGTGAGGGTTAGGACATGGTGAAAGAGTGAGTGAGTGAGTGAGTGAGTGAGTGAGTGAGTGAGTGAGTGAGTGAGTGAGTGAGTGAGTGAGTGAGTGAGTGAGTGAGTGAGTGAGTGAGTGGAAAAAGTAGAGTAGAGTAGAGTAGAGTGGAGCGGAGTGTTGAGCCGAGTATAATGTAGTGGAGTAGAGTGGAGTGTAGTGGAGAGTGGAGTGGAACATGAAGTAGAGTATGGAGTGGAGTACGGAGTTAGAACCGAGCGGGGTGAAGTGGATAGTGGAGTCGAGTGTGGAGTAGTGTGGAGTAGAGCGGAGTATAGAGTGGAGTAGAGTGGAGTAGAGTGGAGTATAGAGTGGAGTATAGATTGGAGTGTAGAGAGGAGTGTAGAGTAGAGTGCAGTGTGGAATTTAGAGTGAGGTGTAGAGTAGAGTGGAGTAGAGTGGAGTAGAAATTGGAGTAGAGTGGAGTAGAGAGTGCAGTGTGGAATTTAGAGTGAGGTGTAGAGTAGAGTGGAGTAGAGAGTGCAGTGTAGAGTGTAGTATGGAGTGGAGTACAGAGTGGAGTATAAAGTGGAGTGTAGAGTACAGAGTGGAATTTAGAGTGGAGTGTAGAGTAGGGTGTAGAGTAGAGTGTAGAGTGGCATATAAAGTGGAGTGTCGAGTGAAGTAGAGTGGAGAGTGGAGAGTGGAAAGTGGTTAGTGGAGAGTGGAGAGTGGAGAGTGGATAATTGAGTGTGGAGTGTGGAGTGTGGAGTGTGGAGTGTAGAGTATAGGGTGGAGTGGAGTGGAGTGACGTAAATAGAAACTAATTTCACCAAAATTTTTACCTGTACAATGTTTTCTAAAGTGTCCAGAATTATCATGTTAGCTTCACTCGCCAGATGGCCCTCAACTTGCGATTCCTGTTCCAATTCCTGATGAGTGGACCTTTCTGTATCCTGCTGCTGGTGGCGCCAAGGGAAGGTCTCCTTGCGCCAACGTAGTCGCTCGCCGGTCCCGGAGGGAGATGGCGGGTTGCGCTCTGTTGATTCATTTAACGCCATTGAGAACAGAAGTTGAAAGTGCTTGTGAATTTATTGCACTTTTTAACTTTTTACATTAGCAAAAATTCTATCTCCAAAAGTTTCATTGTCCATAGCATGAATAAATATACAATGAGTGATGGATCCTACAAAAACTGGAATACTGACAAAATATTAGTAGGTGATTATGTTAAATCGTAGGTAATACAAAAGTACCTTTACAGTTACACTAGTTTCTAACAATGTATTACAATGAGGAAGTAATTACATTTCTTCCTGTTAGACATTTTAAGCTAAAACATGATAATCACATCTATATCATGATGATGATTAATAATAACCAAAAATGATAATAAAATCAAGTTTTGAAAATTAGAAACTATCATACTGCATGTATGTAAATTTCACTTTTAATATAAAATTACTTAAACAAATGTACATGCTTCAAAAATATTTACACTCTAGGGTTAATATAATAAAAGTATCAGAGAGGAAAAACAAAAGTGATTAAACACTGAAATTCAATATGGACATTTAATTAGTTTTAATATAATCCCCTACAAATGGTTATTTCCAAATATCAATTTTATGAAGTCTGGAGGGTCTCACTTATTCATAAAGCAATTTGATTTTAAAAATAAAATAGAGAGAAATGGTAATGAAATTGAATATGTTACACATTACCCTGAAACTAATATCTTTACTTGATCTCTTTGTTTTGTTTTTTGGTTTGGGAACTCCTCTACTTGTGGCTAAGGTGGTACCCTTGATTTGGCATTACAAAATTTCTATTCTCATTAACAGGTACAATGAAAGTTAAAAATGAAAGAACTTACATATTTATGATTCATGCTATAAAACAGTCATGTTCATATTGGTTACAATATTTTAATTTTACCTTCCTTTGAAACCAAATTTAATGCCTCTACCATAATCATATAGATATTGGGTGGTAAATAAGTGTGTCTGCTTAACTGTTAGAAGTTGGATTCATCCAGATCTTGAAATCTTTCATTCTCATTCATACTTTTCTCAAATCTTATCAAAGTAGCAATCATAAAATACTCATTTGTTAACAAGACACAGTTCAAGACTTCACTTTTCAAACAATCATTTTGATCCTTTATGATGTATCATAATTTGTGTATCCATTTTAGTATCTGAATAATATCAGATTCTAGCATCAAATATGAACAAAAAGAATAACCATCTCTAATCCAGCACACATGCAAAAAGCTCCTTCATTTTTTATTTCATCTCATTCTCAGTGCTTTAAATTTCTGAAAATAGACACCATGCAAATGGACTGTTTGCTTACTGTCATGAACATAAGCATATATTTCTTAAGCAATGCTTGATTATTCTTACAACACCTAAATGTTTGTGGATCAGATGGATAGACTGAATACCAAGTTAAAGAATATTTACTTTTAAGAAAAGCAAAACTGAAAGATGCATCGCTATTTTGTTAATGTGACTTTTCATATATCTAGGGTATGGATTTTCACAAACAATCACAAAACTAAATAGTCCTAATATCCTTATTGTTACATTAAATGGAATGAACAATTTACAAAAATATTTCAACAACAAAATCATCTGTAACAAGGCAACAGTCCTTCAGAAGGCTAACCAGTGACATTCATGACTATAAAGCTACCCTCAAAATTGTTTTGAAAAAAGTGTAAAAAAAAAAAAAAAACAATTTGCTTCCTGGTAACAGTGAGATCTAATGAAATGATTGATCATAAAACAACCTGTGGTTGATCGTACATAGCAATACTCTTGCACATAAAATAAGCTGGGATACCACCAAGCCGTAATCTTGCTGTCACCAAATATATGATAAAATAGACTTTTGGTAAATATGCTTTGAAACGAACTCTCCAAGCAATTTTTACATTCTTATCTTGACTTTCATTTCACTCCCATTCAATCTTACATTCCTGAATAGATCCCCAGTTTATGTTCATGTACAATACCAGAACAGTATCTTACCACTCGGCATAAAAAAAATAGAGAATTGCTTGTAACTGCGAATGTAGTTACAAATGAGATCCTTTACCTATTACTGATGATTTTCTGTTTACAGAATATTATGACTACAGCCTGTGCCAATTCCAATAAGGCAACAGATACTAGCAACCAATTTCCTAATATGGCCATATCGAGAGCATGAAGTACCAGATTTAGTAAGGGAAAATTACTTCAGTAACTTGTCTGTCGTATCTCCTGCCAAATTGAACAACATCTATGGGCCAACTCAAGTGACAACCTGGATGCATTCTATTCACTAGCACCGTCAGTCTAGCAGCTCTAGTAATTAGATATAGTCTGCAGTGACCTCCTGTATCCAGTGATGCCCCCCTGAGGTTGCTGCGGTAACCCACGTATAGTTAAAAAAAAAAAAAAGAAAAATGGACAATTCACTGGCTGGTAATCTGCACATATTGCTGAGATATCAAAGAGAGATGATGTGAAACTCGCATTCTGAGAGCCATATAGAGGTGTTTCTCTCTTGCTGTATTCATTAACCCACACAGGACGGGTGGTACAGCATGTGTACCGCGCATTCAAAAGCCCAGTTGCCGGGCGGCACAGTATTGTGCCAGCTATTCATTTAATTTAGGCCTAATAATTCGAAAGCCCCGGCATTTGGACATTCTAGGCTAGAAATCCCCCGTCGGGAATGGGTTAATGAATAACACACAAAACACTATTTACTCCAAATCTAGTTTTAAAAATATATAATGCAAAATATTTACTGTTACTTAAATCCCCAAGCCCATATACACACACAGACACACACAAACACACAAATAGGATTATTTTGTATTTCCTGCAGAAAAATTGTACTATGATACATTTACTAAACCTCTGACATACTTACCTACACTAATAATTTCTGTATACAGAGACATTATAAAAACAAGAACACAAAATAAAATTGATAACATAAAACATACCAAAATTAAGTGCAAACTGTAAATGGTAACAAAACTTTTTAAAATTAAAATGAAAAGTCATTGTAAAATAATCACCAACATGTACAGTTTCTTCACTAAAAAGTTGACATACAAGCATAACTATCCCACAAGTTCTATCATATGCACCACTTTACAGAAGGCCACATTGATTGCAACTCAAGGACATTAAAGGCATTCATAGAAATGAAGCTTTAACTGGATTCTGTTCCAGAAAACCAAGTCATAATTAAAAAAAAACAAGAAAAAGAAAAAAAAAGTGAGAGAAATATTTTAGAAAACAAAGTGTGTATCTGTCTCACTAAAGAAATATTAAAATAAATGAACAAGAATCTGATAAAGAGTTCCAGAAAAAATTGGTTTATTTTTGGCAAAATAGAAGTGTGAGGAAAGGCCATACAAGATGCATTCCTTCAGTTCTTTAAAATTGATCCTCTTTAAGAAAAAATGGATATTCCATGTCTTCCAAATTAGGTAAATGTGTCCTAACCTACAAGTTCTCTACACTACAAGAAATATTCCTCCAGACCCCAAGCCAGAGAGTGGGGGTTGTGAGAATGTTAGCAGTGCGAGCCATGGAGTTATGTACAACCCCTGGTAAAGTGCACAGGCAGCAGACACAGCCACAACATTGCTGGGTTGAAGGGTTGAGCAGTTGATGGAACGAGTGAGTATCTCACTGATCTGCTGCATGCGACACAAACCTGCTCCCTGGATGTAGAACTGTGATAATCCAACAACATGAGGGGTGTTGGAAGGAGTGTTACCTCGACGCCGGAGCATCATTTCCGACCGTGCAGAATTCTGACCCATGATGGCTTCTTCCAGTCGGCTCTTCATGTCTGCTTTGCAACGTAGACTTGGCCCTCCACCTCGCAAGGAGATCTTCTTTCCCTGTAGAATATATATTGGTTAAGATAACACATGCTTTATATACCTAGCATATGAACTAACATATAATCATAATTTGGTTAAGAAAAAAAAAAAGTAAAAAAAAAAGAGCTGAGCATGGGATAAAACAATATGATTATAAAATATGATGTTAAAATTAAGGTGGTGTAATGAGATGCTTCATCCAAAGCTTAGTAACTAATACAAATACTAAATGTCTATTCCAACTGGAATTCTTAACTTTCTTTTATTTACTAGTACACAAAACTCTCATTTCACTCCTTTAAATAAAAACATCATTTTTAGCAACTTGTTGCAGACTCTCTCATTTCATTATTATCTTCTTCATAAGGTATTTATGTGCTTATCTAGTGGCCCAGTAACCAATCGAAGTAAAGTTATTCAATATGTTATATTAAAAAAAAAAAAAAGCAAAAACTCATTTATCTTGCCACATTACAATAGAGGAAAAAAATAACAAAGATCAAAACCAGTTTCGACCAACCCATAGGCATAAAAAAACAACAACTATAAACCACAAAACATGTATGTACAGTATCTACACTGTTTTCCTCCAAAGATATCCAACTGTATTCCATCAAAGGTACTCAAATCAAAACACTTGCACAGCCTTTCAAAAATCTATTTCAAGCCCACCATAGATAAAACAGCTGTCCAAGCAGCCCCTGGGTTCAACAAAAACATGTATGTGCTTGTCTTCTTAACCCTTTTGTCGTTACTGGCATTAAGGTTTTCTGAAGACATTGTATCTCTTCTCATACTTCCACTCATCACCGTATGGACAGAAGGGTTAATAAAAAATATTAAAAAAAAATTAATTATCATCATCTCTCTGAAGAGGTGGCCTCAAAATTTCACTGCTGCTAATAGACATCTAAGCAATGCAGATTATTCCAACCTAAGGTAACATGTACTCTTAT
This sequence comes from Penaeus japonicus, assembly GCA_017312705.2. Taxonomy (NCBI): domain Eukaryota; kingdom Metazoa; phylum Arthropoda; class Malacostraca; order Decapoda; family Penaeidae; genus Penaeus; species Penaeus japonicus. The sequence goes on from BOPN01000122.1 coordinate 180,281, forward strand.
ATGCTAGTTCATGCAAGAAGCCATAATAGTTAACTAAAGAAAAATACACACAAGGTCTACAAGGGAATCCTTTACTTATTTCATAAAAAAAGACCTTTACAACTGGTCACAACATTCCTTTTATTAACTATTGGTTGATATTAAAATCTTATTCCCAACTAAGGAAACTATACAAAGATGTAAAGACAGAAAACTTGGAAACCAAAAAATAATATAAGCAGACTAATGATCACATAGTCAGAGACTATTTAACAAGTTTGAATGGTCAATGGATATACTGGGGATTTAATAACTACATTATCAAACAAATACAAGTGTGTAAGTTTATAAATATTGGAAGATAAAAATACGAGAAGCAATACAACTAATTCTGATGAAATATCAAGTATGGATTTTCTCATATTAAAAGAGATTAATTCAAGAAAAAGGAAACAGTTCCAACTAAAAAAGGTCTTTCTGCATGAGAACAACTATTAAGTTTAGTTCATTCAACGCTGAATCTTTTTTTCTTTACGACTGGATTCATAAAATTTGAATAAAAATGGATATACCCTCGATTACTAGAACCATGTATATTTGTTGGGTCAAAGAAAGACTGACAATGAACATTCAAATAAAGAAATCTTGGATGAGAAGTGTTGGTAAAATCACACTGTAAAGTTTAAACCTAAATTGCATTTTCATATATTTATGAGTGGCAAGGTGTGTA
>BOPN01000122.1:198489-215989 GCA_017312705.2 Penaeus japonicus
AAACTTGTAAGATTTAATTTATTAGCTAACCATTTTATGAATCATTCCCTCTATAATATATTTTCTTTAAAATGGATTACATATTTTCATATAGAGTACACTGTGTAGTGATTTAACAGAACAATAAATTCTGGAAGTCTCTATCAGCATTTTCAGAAGAAATAAGAGGACAGTCACATACTATTTTGGGTATATTTATCATGCAATGCTAAGAACCATTTGTCTTTTAACCCTATCATTTAAACCATAAACAGCTAGATGCTGTGTGAGGCTATAAGTAAGGGGGCAGTGTTCAAAAGGATACTCAAAATGTGTTGATTGACAGCCTAATCTGTTTACAAATGGGTATCTTTTGATAAATTAGCATTTCTAACATCTGAAATGACTTGATGATTCCCTTGAGGACTCATGCATGATCACTAAAAAGCCATGAAGTGATATCAAATGCTGACACCACATGACATGATATCACGTCACCCAGTGGTAACGGATTAATAAGATGACAAAACAATAGTTTTCTTAGGTTTAGCTTATTCTGTAACAATACAAAACTGGATAATTAAGCAAAAAGACTGAATCATAGAAAGCATCATTTGCTGTACTCTGAATCATACATCAATTTTTACAAAAACAAAATTTCTCAATTTAGGAGTTCAGATATAAATATCTAATTTCTATTTTCAGAATCGACAACATATTCTACAAATCATCCAATCGTCACGCAACACCCATCAACAAATCTCTGACTAAAACATTCCAAAATATATCAAAATATTAACATTGCATGGAACACAAAACCCTAGAAACTAATGACATACTTTTATTGCTAGCAAATGTGTGCAGCTGAGGTAATGCATCGATGACAATACTGATGAGTGGTAGATATAATGCCACCACTCTCGCCTTTACTTCAGGTTCTGTGAAACGTTCGTCTGTGTCGTGGCTCGTTAGCAGATTTCTCACTGTGTTCACCGCTCTTCCATGAATACTGGGATTGCTGAAAAATTAGAAAAAATTCATTAATTTACAAGCAAAACACTAATTCTCCATATACAAATTTCCATTTACAATATCTTTAATATCTTTTTGTCAGTATCCTCCTCACTTTATCTCTAGAGCAGTAGCCAAATCCGACAGCACAAGACCAACAAGGAAGTGCTGCTGTCGAAACGAATTTGAAAGCATCATGAAAGCACTGCGATTCCCACCGATCACAGTGGAGATGAAGGACGACTGACTAGTTGTTGACCCAATCTGAAAATTATGACACAAAATTAAGAAAATATAGAATGTGATAGAAAATAAGACCTTCAATTTCTCTTTCTAGATATTAAGAAAAATAAAGAAAAATTTCATGGTTCATAGAGACCATGCATTTTTTGAAACTTCATGATAAAATTCCAACTACTATTCAGTGCACATATTTCTCCTTATCAGAGTGGATATTAAAGTAGTAAGGGTATAGAGCTATCATTTTCTTGATGAAATATATATATATAAATCATATTTTACCGAGGGACAGGGGGATGACGGAGCTGAAGTGGCTGAAATTGGCGTGCAGAAAGGCAAATTCAGAGCCACAAAGTGTTCATGACTGCATACAATTCGTACAAAATCCAGCTGAAATATACAACAAAAACACAGGTTAGCACTTCCTTATAAAGGCACATTCAATCATGCAACACCCAAAATAGAAATTACTGCATATAATTTACATCTTCATTTTAACATCAATGATATCCTACAACTTTAGAAAACTCACCTTCAGATTAATCAGTGCTGCAGCATCAGGTAAATTCATTATCTTGTTGCTCATCTGTTTACAATAGTTTCTGATTAACATGAAAACAAATCCTCTATCCATCACAGAGAGAAGATCACATAAGAAGAAGGCGAGGCTGCTGTTCACATTCTGTACGAACTGAAAATGAAGAAATAACAAACATATTATTGTGATAACCGAGTAGAAAAATGTTACTAAGTCAAATTTGTAAATATTTTTCCAATTTAAAAAATCTATTAATGTACTGTAAAAAGATTACGATTGGATTCCTAACTACATTTTAATTTACTGAGGCACTGGTGCTTGTAAAGCCTACCTTCCTGGGGTACTGTGGAAGTCCAGAGTAAGTGATGAAACAGATGTAAATGTAAGCATGCCAGTACAAAGGAAAAATATAATACTTAAATTTCCAAGTAAAAATGAAAAACAAAATCTATGTTACTCTTTTGTCAAAATTACAGTCAGATACTCAATGCTTCTGCTCTCAGAGAATAAAGTATAATGAAAAAAAGAATTGCTTGAGATGAATTACTAGATAACACTTGTTCAGCCTGCAATCCAAGAGAGCCAGTCAGGTTCCAGACGGCACTTCCCCGCATAGCTTGGTTGATATTAGCTCTTGCGCAGCCATTTACCAAAAAACTTCCTTGGCAATGGGCAGAATGAGCTGTGTATATTCTATACAACTAAAGAGAGATATGATGTAAACAAGTAATCCAATTTCTCCCCCTCTAATTGTATTGCTTAACAACTTACTCTAGTGTCTCGGACATCCTTGTTATGAAGAGCAATGATGTCATTAGTGATAGTATTGGTCAAGTTCTCAACATCATCACAAAACTGATGGGAGAACCTCATCTTGCGAAGAGTGTCTTGTCTCCCTGTCCGAGCTAGGTGTTCTGACATGGATTTTATCATCAACTCAAAGAAGAACCTGAAAATAAAAAAAATATAAAAAAATTAACATTGGAGGAGGCAAAAATCAATAGTTGAAATTATCAATATCAATAGAAGAATCCAGTTTCAGTTTCAAATACTACAGGGGACCAACCATGAATTTGCCAGTGCTTTTTCTCTGCCTGTGCCATTTGACACTACCCACTGAAGGGCCACTTCCTCATGCACAACTTTCCTTCCTGGGTGTCGCTGCAACATCATGAGATTTTCGTAGTTCCCACCTGTTGAAGAGTCCACACTGCATTGCAATTCTTTCAATAAAAATGAGTGAGAAATGTTACTTTGAAAAAAGTAGACTATTTTTCTATAGCCACAGTTTTTGGACTGATGTTGAATTTTATCATGAAATATGTAAGGTTAACTTAATTTTCTCTTGTGTAAAAAGTAGAAGAAATAATATCTTTGGTTTCTTCTAAAGTATGATGCCCTGCTTACAAAACTAAAAGAATAAGTAGCTTGTGATTTCAATAAAAGGAGACTTAGTTTTATCCCTTATATCTATTGATCTTACAGATGTCTGTATCATGTTAGCCAGATGTGAAACATGTGAATATTATTGACAAATGTCTAAAACATTGGCAGTGCCAAGGCAGTTCAAGTTTTGTAGCAGTCCTATACAGGATATGTCATGTTACTAAGACCAGACACAATTTTAAGCCAACTTGAGGTTCCTCCTCCTCTCAAAAATCTATAAAACTGATTATGTCAATACAAATAAAAGAAACCTTTTTTTAAATCTGAACCAGTAATTAGCCTATATCAGTTATATTCACTAATTTTCACAAAGAAAGCCACACCTCATTAAAAAAAACTGAAATATCTGATGTCTATTTGAGTATTATTGCTTGTTGTAGCCTAGCATTCCTTTCCAATATAAATATATTTTTGTGAGCTGCACAATGATACATAACACTGCCCTACATGAGATTGTTAAATGAATATGGATGTTTAATACCCCATGACTGGGAAAAGTACCAATAAAAATCTTTCAACACCTGACATTCATGAGGATCAAGTATGCAATAAAAAACATCTCTGGAAATCACAACTAATGGGCTAAAAGAATCAGTGAAACAAAAATCAATGAATATCTAACCACTTGTCAACATTATCAATCCACTTATTCTCAATACTATCATTTCCAATACCAAAGTAAAACTGTCAAACAGTAGTATGATTTGAAACCATTCTACTGCCACAAAAGTACTGATCAGAATTTTCTGCAATATAAATTAAGCCATGCATTTGCTGTTGCTCAAGTAGTGATCTTTAGGAGAAATTACAAGGGATCATTCTATTCCTCAAATTCAAAGCAAAGCAGTCATTTCATTATTCAAACAAATAAATTCATAAAAAAATAATGTTTTCCATGCACATACCAACATAAGTGCCCAATTTAGTAAGGAAGAGAGATGAAGCTGGTTTAAATAGACCTCATTCTTTGGGTGATAAAGGGCTGGTGGGCACTGGAGGGGTTGCCAAAGGGGTCTCTCTCTTTATTTGTTTCCTATGATTCTTGTATGTGCAATGCCATACATTAATTGTTTCATATTTGTCAGTAACGAGAGAAGCAAAGATCATACTCAAGACAAAAAGCAATTCATTACAAAGTACTGCTTCAATATTCTATGGCACTTGGCAATACATTTCATGCAATTTCTAAAGTGTCAAAAGAACAATCACATGAGAAGGCACATCAAATTACCAAAACATCAAAACTGTTTGGTAAGAAAAGCTAGCCATCTCAATAGGGGTATTGGGGCAAAAATAATAAATAATTTGGCATCAGGGTTAAAGATGGATATCTCACCTTTTTTATCCACTTGCTCCTCATCATTGTCTAGTGATAGACAGACATGCAAAAGAATACAGAAATACTTCTTAACAAGAGTTTTATCAGTCAATGTATTAAAGTAGCTACCGTGACCCAGCATCACAATACTTATAATTTTTCAATCACTTCCTTTTTGCTTTTCATAATATCTTCCTACTCATGAACTTTCTTCTTCAATTACTTTTAAAAATATATATTTGGAAGTCCAGACATATAAGATGTTAGAAGAGTTAATTTTCAATAATATGAAGTTAAAAGACTTTTTTTTCTCATGCTGTCAAGTTAGGAAACTAATATTTTCACAATGAATATCAATTCTCAAATACCTGTCCTCATTGAATTTGTTCTATCCAGTCCTCTTGATAAGATTCCTCCAACTTCAGCATCTGCATCTTGGCCTAAATCAGGGTTACTGCTGCTTCTGATGAAATAATAGTAAGTGCTAAAATGATATAATCATAATATTTTGAATCTTGAAAAAAAGGAAAAATAAATCGCTTGTATGAGTCAGTAAGCATTCACAACATTTTCCTTCTTACCTAGAATATTTTCGATGAGTGGGGACAGAGGTCGGTGGGTGAGGAGGGTGGGGTTGGGCAGTTACAACCTGTGGGCTATCATCTGGATGGGGCAAAGTTGCCTGATATGCTACATATGTTAGAAGAGTGCTGTTGCGCCCATGCTGATCATTTTTGTCTTCCAAAAGTCCCTGTTTGTAAAAGCAAGTATCATATGAATAAGAGCATTAAGTTATCATACTGCTGGCATACACACTTAGAACAGTCTACCATATATACATACAGCACACAAAACCAAACCATGGATAATACTTACAGATATTCGTCCAACAAGGGTGCCAATGGTCTCAAAGCAAGCCTGGGCAATATTGACTTGCTGCCCAGCAAGAGTGGGTGGCCGAACCATGAGAGATATGAGACGGTCTAACAGCACAGGAACAAATCGTACTAAGGGTTCGGCATGACAGTTTATCAGATCTCCCATTCTGTTACAAGAAAGCAAAATATATTTCCATTGAGTAAATTATGCACATTTTTCTCTAAATTTTATAAACCTTAAGTAATATTTTAAGTAAAATTACATCTGCTTATTTAATTCAAGATAAATTAGTAAAGAAGGGTAATTTGTTTACATATACTTTTCATTTTCTTATTCTATAATTCCTTTATCATGAACATTAACTCTTTGTGAACAGGTGTCATGGCATACATAAAGGCACAGGTTAGGCCTAAAAGACAATCTTCTTTGTGTACATAACCCAAGATCAGAAACTTTTGAAATGCATTTAGTCATTTAGTCTTGGTTGTCACAGCACTAATTTCAGATATACACCCTTTTAACCCATTAGCAGCAGATGGCATGATTTGCTGCAAAGGCAGAGTCAGTCATAGACACAGATGGCACCATGCCAGACAGTGTAAACCAGCCATCCTACTGCACAAATATTTATCAAAAACTGCAACCAATGGGTTAAAGCCAGTCTAAACCCTTGCTTTGTGTAGATTTACAGGATAATGTTCATAGGACAAGCATTTTCCCCTCCCTCTAATTTCAGGCTGGTGCTTGCAGTGTTAAAAAATCCCATCTTGTCAGCCTTCATCTCATTTGGAATCCTATCCAGAATGGGTTATGTCTTTTCATTGATTTCAGAACAAAGATGTTCTTAAAAAGGTTAAGGTCTAACAAAAATAAGAACATCAATAACAACACAATAATTACAATCATAGTAACATTTTTTTAATAAAGTGAAAAAAAAAAAAAACTCAATAGAGCAACAGCACACATGGTTAAAAAAAAACTTACGCTTTCTTCAGTTCTCCCTCCATATTGGCTTCACCAATACGAGCTGGAATATTTCCTTCCTCTACCATTTTACACAGATGGAAAAATCGATCAATATGCTTGTCCTGAAAATAATACACAGACATGTAAATCAATGAACAAATTGTTATCTTCTTAAAGTGTTTACATTTCTATCACAATTCACTTTGTCACAAAGTGTAGTCAGTAAATAGCGTTAACTTTGAAAGTCACAACCGAAAGAGTAAACTAATGATGGATCTTACATAAGAATAATGGTAAACATTACATATATAATTCCGTATTTGATAAAAATCAGTGAATGGCTTTAAAAATTTCCAGGCTCACTTACCTGTGCATGTACAGATGACACTGCCTCAACCAGGACCGTGAAAAGGCCCTTGTGGTTATCAACCCACTTTGTGCCCGGGAGTTGTATGTCTGCAGTGATATAGGAGTAGTTGCTTGGGGGTCGCTCCATCATGACAGGCAGGCTGTGCTCACCAGTTTGGAGGCAGCCATCACGGTATACAGGCAGCCACTGTGTTAAACGTGTGAAAATATTATTGCTAAACATTTTTAGGAGCCAAAACTTTAAAATGACAATCTAACATTAGTTATCATAAATGTTCAACTAAATCAAACCATGTATTGGATTAACAATCAATAATTAAAAAATTTATTGATACATACGACTAACTGTAGGACTTCGAATTGTAAAAGTACTTACAGTATAACCAACAGGAGTTTCAATTGTCTTTTCCTCATTCTTCTTCTGACATGAAATATGATAGAATGTAAATAAAATGTGGTGCTGGTCACCAAGCACAGGTGGCAACTTGATCTTGAATTCGTCATAGAAGTCTGGGGACTTGTTATGGTAAGTGACTGCAGTATATGCTTCTGTGGTAAACTCTGGGCATGACGATTTGCCAAAAATAACAGACACGGCAGCTAATTCTTCTTCTCCAGCCATGAACTGTATCTTTACAGCAATATTCCGAGCAGAACCTAAATGTATACAAACTCATGAGAATCCCATCCTACTTCTAGTTCCATATAACTAGATTAATTACAAAAAAAAAATATACACATTTCTAAAGATATAAAGACATGAAAATGATGACTCTCTTTTTTTCATGATCTGTTAATGAGATTTATAGGCAATCAACCTGAATTTATAAAACAAAGAAAATTACAGAAAAATCTATGATTTTTTTTTTTTTTTTTTGAACAAAGAAAATTACAGAAAAATCTATGATTTTTTTTTTTTTTACCTGGCCTGTTACTGAAGTTCAGATCTTTTGGTGATACAAAGAGGAGATTCCTGTAGGAGTAGTGAGGGACAAAAATATCTCTCGGAGGGAACTCAACGATCTCCTTAATCGGTCGGCATTTCTCGTCTGGATTAAGAGATGAGATTATAAGCACATTTTGTTGCACTGCATTATCATAATATTAAAGTAGTAAGCCATGAATAACCTAGCAAAATATGAAATATGCTGAGCAATATAAAAAGCTTTACTTATTGTTTTTATATTCAACAGAATCTTTTCTAGCCTTAGGTATCAACATTTATTTTACAATGCATTTCCAACAATATTTCCAACTTATCTTTTCATAAATTTCTATGCACATTGAAAAAAATATATAACATAATATAAGCATTTAGATGTAATACTGCTGCATTAATATCATAAACTCTACAGATTTTGTCCACAAAGAAAAGCAAATATCATTCATTCATAATGAAGTGTAACTTAAATGAATGGCTTTTAAATACAGACAATAACTACATACATACATTAATTAAATGGTTCTATACCATAGTTTTTATCTTAATACTTGTATGCAAAAATAGAGTACTTACACATGTTCGCACTTACAAAATCAACACTAGCTGTGTTGATTTATTTAAGCTAGTTTAAGGTATATATATACATGCCCTGCAGCATACATATTGAACATAGAAAAAAAAAAAAAATACAAATGGATCACATCAAAATATTTACCAATGAACAAGAAAAATTGAACACAACACATTTTTTAAAACACATGCAATTTTTGCATTCTAAGTTAATCATTGCACTAATTTTTACCTAATTTCTAAAAGTCAAATGCACTGCAGAAAAATCAGATTATAAAGTGAATAAGCTGAACACTTGTGCTAATTGCCTTTTCACAGCCTAAGCCACTTTTTTCAGTAATTCCAGACATTTATACAATTGGGATAAACAGGTTCACTTGTCATTGTGACAAATATAGGAAAAGTAGAATCTGTGAATGAACAATCCTAAAGCGCAGGACACAAATACAGATGTATAATATATCTATATAAATGAAGTAAAGACTAATTGACTGAAATCTGGACTCAAACCAAAAATGGTGGAAAATTCCACATCCACTTGTAGCCACAGGATAGAAAACAATGGGCATTCTTTTGTAGCATACAAATGAAAGAGTTTAAAAGGAAAAAAAAACTGACATCTTTCACCATAAACAAGACAATTATTGTTATCAAACGTTTAGGGCTCAAAACACTAGAAGTTATAGGTATACAGTTCATTATTTAAACAAGGACCCCATCACTTCTTGGCAAAATGAGAACCTACATGGTATATGAAAGGATTAAAAATATAGATAAACATATAAATGAAACTGAATAACTAAATCTCACAAAAGATGTAAGTAGCACATACTGATTTTATCTGCAACATGTAATTCTGACGAAGAGATAACCAAAACATGTTAATTACATCTATTGCATTGTTAAGTTATTCAATTTCATTTAAAACTTTGTCTACATGAAAGGCTTACCAGCATTATTTTACATGGCAGACCTTCAACCCATTATGCTGAATAATTATGTCATAAAACAGCTTTTCGACTTTTAGGACTTTACCTTATTAGCATTCTTGCCTTTTTAACTATCAAACTTCCTTATTCCTCTTATAAAATGTTTATTTAAATGTCTGGAGAATTACTGATCAATCTGACTTTTGTTTAAGCTCATGTGATATTATATACATCATGCAGCAGGCACAACAATAGCTACAATCCACAAAGGATATCTAATGAAGAATGACTTACAATCCTTATCTTCCTCCTCCTCTGTCTCATCTGCTGCAAGAGGGTTAAACTTAGATACTTGGAATCATGGTCATTGCTTGAGAACAAATTCAAATCTCATACAGGTGAGAAATATATAATGACATTCATTGGTTACTGTGTTTCCTCGCTTTGATTTGTTTCTCAAGCCATGTCTATGCTTCTTTGGGGTTAGGTGTTATTGTTGTTAGACAAGACTACATGAAATTAACCAAACCTTAAAATTCCCATTTATAAGACAAGCTCTTCTGTTATAAACTCATATTAAAACCACCACTGTAAAATATAATGATGAAATAGAACAACAAACCCTCCATTTCAATAAATCATACCGTAAAAATATCCATACACATAAAAATCTTTGTTCAATGTAATATGTTAGTGCAGTTAATATATAATCTGATAATGACATTTGGAATTTCATCATTATATAGTTCAATCTCTTATATCAATAAAGCAATCAAATACTTTTCTAAATACCCCACAAGACAAGAACACTCATATATTTATAATGTAAAACCATCAAATATTTTCATAATAAGATGGAAAGTTCCTGTAAAAAACTCTTAACAGCCTCAAGTTGCATAAAACACAATTGCTATTTATCCAGCAACCAAGTAAGCAGAGTGAATTCCTACAGAAAATTAACAAGTCTATATGCAGCTGAACTCTAAAACCTTGCATACACGGGACCAGTTTACCGAAATCCTTAAAAATGCCTAATCTAAATAGTTACATTAGAGAAGAGAGAATAAAATGGAAAAAAAAAAAATCAGTATCATTGCATTTCATTTAGATACTATGGGTTACCTTTATTTGATTCTTAAAGTGAAAACTTCAGCAAAAATAATCAACACCATACTGGACTGAAAACATTTTGAAGTGTGTTGCTATTAAAATCACACTTTGCTATTTCATGGGTGTCTTTAAATGTCTAGGCAGTCAGGATATAAGTTTCCGGCAAGTGTGCAAAAAGCACTATCTAACATCCTTACATCTCTCAAGCCATCCATGAGGCTAGTGTGTCTGTTGACTCAGTGACAGCTAATTCATAACCTTCAACCTTGTAAGCTCATCTTTAACCAATATCTTCCTTTTTGATGACAGTTAACCTATTGGTACTGAATGACGTGATCTCAATTCATGAAAATATTTCACGCCCGCCGGGTGACATCCTATCACGTCTTAATCTCTCCCTCACATCAGTTTTAAATCTTTAAGTGTGAATATACTCGTAGGAGTTCCATTTCTATATAAACATTTTTATTTATTTGTGAAAAATAATGTAAACAAATACAAAATCCTTCTATCAACACCCCATTGAATTGGGCGGGTGAAAAGTGCTCTGAGAGGCACATCGTGGCACATCGTGGCCAGCAGAAGCAGCATTAGGCAAATATAAATCCCAGCGTGAATGGGTTAAGAATGTTTATCATCATTATCAGCAACACACCATAATATACCAACTATCAAGAACAACATGAAATACTTCACATATGAAACATTAAATGAAATGAAATACAAGATATTGTAATGCTTTATAGATATTTCTATTGTTAATGACAGCAACTGTAACAAAGCATAAAAAAGCTAAGATTTTACATTCTCTGTAAACCAGAAAAAATCAACATAGTCTTCAAGACAGCAACTGCTTTTTGCAAGGTAAATGCAAAGATGGAGGTAAGGATTAAGCAATGAACTTTGGATAACTTGCCACTTGCAAGCACTAAGGCATAGAAACTGTAGAGGATAAAAGCACATATGTCAGGAGTGCCTGGTGTGGCAAGGCACTGGCAATTGTAACAGTGAGATTGAAACAAAGAACAAAGACAGCATTATGTGTTGAATTTACAGTTAATGGACCTAACTAGATTATGTCCATGGTAGAGGGCTTACTCATTCCATTCCACACGACAGTGAAGTGAGATGGAATGAATGGGTCTTTATTTTCATCAGATTGGCCTGATTCTGTGGATCTTAAGTTATCAAGTTGATCTATGCTTTTGCAAGCATGGTATGTGGATTCAGAGTTTGGGGAAGAAAGTAATAATGAAAAGGAAAATCATATATTCTCTTTTATAATGATATCAATATAGAGGTGTAGTATATGATAATCACAAGAATTTGTTGTAGTATGTTATAATTTCAATTAAAGTTATTTCTTTTAGTATTAAACAGGTTTGAAAATGCTGTTATGTTATTAGTAGAAATGAGTAGTATCTTCTGCATTCTATCTATTTAGAAATTCAAACAAAATATTTATTTTTTACATAAGTAAAGTAAATAATGTACAAAGAAACCTGGACGACTAAACCTACAAGATCTCAATTGATCTTGTGGTTTGCACCCTGAGTTTTATGGATGGCTAACCATTATAAAAACAGAGGTTTCATGCCAATAAAACTTACCAATAAAAACTATGAGAAAACTCTAAAATTGAGCAACCCTGTTTCTGAACATGTTATTGGATGAGAAGCAAGAAAAATGACCCAAGACTAACCACTAAGCTGTAGAACTAACCTATCTTATCACTGTGCTGCCTAATCTTATAATGATGTAACAAGTAGATGACTTGTTTGGTAATTTTTGTATATACCAAAATGATAAAAGAAAAACTTTAAACCTTTACTGACCTGGATAAGGATGGAGTCTGACTAGCTCTGATGTAAGGCAGTACTTAGGTTGGTCCCGAACTGGAGATATGTCTAATTTGAGTAGACCTGGGAGACATTTTTTCTTTAACTGATTTGAGGGTCGTTTAAGATCAGCAAGGAACTTGTAAAGGTCATCATCACGTAGTTTATCTCCTTCCTAAAGAAAAAAGTTGTTATACTTAAATGAATACAAAGATCATGCATATAATATATTCAACCATACCTGGAAAATACACTTTATAGAAATTTACATAATTTTCCTCTCACTATTAACCCTATGACGACGGTGCGTCACACTCATGTGACACAGCCAAACTCCCGAGGCCGGGGCGTCATGCCAGTGTGACGATTTCAATGCAATATTGCAATCCCCCGGCATAGGGGTCTTCGCGTAGCGAGTGCCCCGTCGGGAAAGGGTTAAGTTTTTGAAGAATTGTTAAATGTGGAAAAGCATAAGATGATACATAAAAAGTAGCTCTCCAGAAGGAATGACCTCATAAAAGGTTGACAATTTAACAAATGTCATTTTTTTACAGATCTGTAGAATCATATTCTTAAAACATCATCACCTCAACTTTTTATAAGATTACCTGTCATTTTGTAGGTGGCAATAAATTATTAATCCTAGAAGTAAAAAAACAAATAATGAACAAGGTCAACCGAGATTGCTATTCACCTGTTTGAAAAATGATGACACTGTTAAAGTAACTGGTCTGAAGGAATCAAGGCATGCTCCAAATTCCTCTGGAGACCAGCTCCGTCTCTTCTCACTGAAGCTTCGCCTTTCTAAGGATCCTCTGCGAGTCAGTGAACCTGAACCACTCTTTCGTTTCAGTTCATCATAGCTGGATGAACTCTGCTTTCGGTCTGAAAATATCAGATTGTAAAATTATCAAGCCCCTGTTTCAGATGAATCAAAACCAATTAAGAGATAACAAAGTTCAAAAAGCATAAGACACACAGAAATCACAGAAAACTAATCTAGGTATATTTCACAGAATAGAAACAACAGAGAAAAAATAAGAGGTCCTCCAGTTTAGACACAAAGAGGACCAGTTATGAATATCCACCTAAACTGTTTGACCCTGATGGTTCTCTTTCAGGAGCATTCTCGCGATCTCCATGGACTCCCGTGAAGATGTTCATGAGGTTAATAGCAGTCCACGCTAAAGGCATACGATATTTACCAAGCCGTTCGCAACTTGCAACAGCTGCTGCCTTCAACTTTTCTCGATTCTTGAAAAGACAGATAGCAGCATAAATATGAAACAAGTACATAATATGGCATCTTATTTCACTGAACTTTTTTAAAAATTAAATACAACACTAAATAATGGATCATGACTTTGCAAAAACCATAGCTTAGCACTTGTTCATATACTCACGGCATCATCTTTCATGTATGGTCCAACTACATCACTGATGTCTCCCTGAAGAATCTTCTCAAGACGAACGACTAAGAATAAATCACTTGAAGGATAGGTAATATCAAAAATGCAGGTACGGCTGAGAGTTGATATATCCTGTAATACCAGAAGACAAAATCATGAAACTACTTGTCACTGCTGCTCTTTGTTCTATATATGAGATGTTCTGGAGACAAATGATACCTACAAGAAAAATGTAAATAATAACAAAAAATTCTGATAATATTTATGATCATACAGACAAAATCTAGAATGTGAAGGTAACATACTTTATCATGATCTAATAATAATGAAAATCTAGACAAAATTTAGACTCCCCAATATCAAATTCTTTCATCTTTTTTTCTGAATTAAAAATAAGAAAAAACTTTCATATAAATAAAGTTCAATGTGGGTTATATTGAGTTACAAGTACCTAGCTTGTTGAGAGAAACAAATGTGCTTATAATTAACTTTTATCAACATTTTCCCAAATTTACTTTTATTAATATTTTCCCTGAAAAAATAATTGGAATATGACTATTCAGAACACAAAATTTTGTTTTAAACAAATGGTCATAAGCAGAGAGTGTTCTATTTTCCAAAAGGTTTTACCATCAGAAAGGGCAACCATTAACCAATATTCTCAAGAGAAATACTGTCTTGTCGAACCTGATATGGAATGTGCGATGTTAACATCCTCTTGAGGGGCTCAGGATTCATGTCAAAACAAAAGTTTTCCGACACTTTCTTCTTATCCCTCAAGTCATAGAGAGCCATGGTTGCAAAGACCGGCTCGATCTCCAATTCAAGCCTCAAGTTGATGCACTTCACTTGGATGCGATGGCCTGAGTGGGGCATGGGGACTTCTGGGTACAGCCGCCTCTCTATTAGGTCTTCCTCATCTTGTGGGGGATAGAGCACAAACAAGGACTCCTGCAAAAGATTCACACTTTACCAGAAGATGTTGATAAAGATAAGAGAAATAAAATATGACGAAATGGAAATTCTATCAATTTTCCTACGTTTCATTTACTCCATTGTGACAAGATATGACAAGATGGGTGATAAACTTTGTGTAGTGATTAAATAAATAAATGAATGAATGAGGAAAATTGAAGAGAGCAAAAATAATGACTATCCATGGAGGAATGACTTAACCCTTTGTAGACTGATTGGGATGTTCAGATTGGGATGGGCATCTTATGATGTTATGGATTCTATTATTTTCTAGAGTTAGGTATGATATATGAGCTTACATATGATAATAACAAAATGATACTAATTATGCATTAGTTTCACAAATGAAAAAAGCTTATGTTTTGAATTTTATAAAAGCAGTATGAAAATAATCTAGCCCCACAAAAAAGAAACACACCAGAAGGGTGGAACTAGGTTCAAATTGGGATTAACAACCTTTTTGCTAAACCTATGAAAACTATCTAGGATATGAAATGAGCCAGACTTTAAGCATTCTTTGCCCTGATCCTTTTTTTTTTTTTTGCAGGACATGAGGACCTATAGTCTAAGACTGTCTTAGAAGTTTATTACATATCAAATCATGCAGTAATAACTTCACTGAAATTACTATAAAGAGAGTCTAGCCCAGGGGAGTGTAATTGATATATATAACCAAAATGGGACAGTGAGTATTTTATTTATTGAGTGAACAAACAAACAAATGGATAGATGGGAAAATACAAATATAAACAGTCAGATACTTGTACACATACAGCATATATACATAGAAACAGATATACAAGACAGAAAGATATAAACAGATAAAAATGAAGACAAAGGAATAAACATAAATGCACGTAAATGCTTACATACGACTCGTAATCAGATGTTACCATACCTGTCTGTTTTCTTGCCTTGCTTGCTGATTGTTGTTATCTACTGTGTCCAAGGGAATACGAGAGAGTAAGGATGGCAGCAGCGGATCGGCCACGGAATTTCGTAAATCGAAGACTGAACTTGCCCAGCTTCCCCTCGGTGTGTCAGATAGGTGGGAGGAATGACGGCTCCCAACCATATCTTGCTGCAATATAAATAAAAATAAAACAGGAAGGGTAAAATACAATAAAGAGAGGACTAAACAATTATACTAGCTATTCAAGATTTTTCAATTCACCTGAAAACAGGAAAAAATGTTCATAATCAAATCTATAAAATAAAAAATATACACAGCAATACTTATAAAATCAATAAAGAAATAGAATTGTTTGGACAAAGTATTTTGTTAAACTTCCAAGTCATAATGCAAACCAATTTAATTATCCAATCAAGTCATAAAACAAATCTCTGATTGTGTGAGAACAAGAGCTGTACTGAGACAAAGTACTTCTAATCTCCAAAGCAATACTTATTTGAGAGGGAAGGGGATAAAGACGACTTACTCTTTCCACATCGTCATGTCCCCGGTCATCTTCTAAGTCAACTTCAAATTCAGGTTGTGGACAAGACTGCAAATTTGCAAGGCGCTCTGCTGTCAGCTGATTACGTCCCGGTACTGATGTGGAATGATGGAGGTACTGTCGACTGACGTGAAGCCAGTCTTTTGTGTAGCACCGAACACAGTCTGTCACATGGGCATCGAAGCCATCCCTAGTAAATCAATAAAAAGATGTAAAGATCTTGCTCTTACTAATAAAAAGAAAAATGCAGACCACTGTACATCAGAAATACATTACAGGGTAAAATCAACAGTAATACTTCAAGCATTATGTTAAGAATTTTAATTATAATATAATTCAATACCCCAACTTAGGAGAATGAACAATAAAATCAAACTATTTCTTAGAAGCAATCTTTAGCCTACATAACAAATTTGTTATCTCACCCATCATCTGGTACGACCGGATGGACAGTTCGAATGTGTCTTGGAATACATGTTACAACTATGTCATCACTGGGAAAGTGGAGTATCCCGCGAGCTGGGTCTCTGTCTGCCTCCAGTTGGTGCTGATCAATGAAGTCTTCATAATCCACAGGTTCTACTACCTCTTGAAGGGGAACATGCTGTAATTACAAATAATCATAAATTTGAAAAGAGCACTGTTTCAAAACAAATAGCTGTAATGAACGTTATTGTATCATTATAATTTCAATATGAGCCCAGGAATAGATTGTAGATACTGGTTTTGCCATCTTTCTTTTCTTTTCTCTTTACCTACTGTTATCAAAATTGTCTCATGAAATTACCCTTTATAGAAAAAGCACTAAATATCACACTTACTGTGGAGATAGTTGATACACTGGCTGAACGAGGCGGGTCTTTCCCTGTTGTAATATCCCGCACTGTCCTTCGCACGTCAGCTGCATGTTGTCTATCAAGAACAAAAGATCAATGAAATATTAAAGCATGTTTCATATAAATAGCAAAAATAATACCTTCAGAGTTTAAAGTGTGGATAAAATGTAGCCTCAACATTATGTTATGCCCATGAAACTGGCATTTTGAACTGTCTGGGTGGGAAATAAGTTAGTAGTTTTGTACATGAGTACCAATTCATTTCCTCTCTTGACTATATTGCTTTTATAGACATTTTATGGTCAGTCCTCATCACCTGTAATTGAACTCCTGCCAATATTATTGTTCTCTCTTTACCATTACCAGTTATTTTTATATGGGACACAAGCTCACTTAACCCTATGATGACGGTGTGTCACACCCACATGACACAGCTAAATGCTCGATGACAGGGCAACACACCAGTGTGACGTTCCCGATGCAATATTGCATAGGCCCGGCGTAAGGGGTTTCCATTTATCGCCGGGACCGTCGGGAATGGGTTAAATAGTCATTGTCAAAATTATACCTATCTATGAGAGCTATACTGTAACCTCTAGCCAGCCATTGTGAGGTTAAATACCGAGATACATTTCTATATCTATTAGAGCACAGTTATTAACCTCGTAACTGTGAAACACACTATTT
>BOPN01000122.1:228489-243489 GCA_017312705.2 Penaeus japonicus
GTAATAGTAATAATGAAAATAAGTAACGTAAAAAGAGGTAATAATATAACAATAATGGCAATGATGATGATAGTCTTGATATAACAATAATGAAAATATAATAATGTTAATTATTACAGTAACAATTATCATCACGATCCCTCTAATCATAATAATGATTAGATAATAACCACAATAAGAAAAACAATAAAAAAACTATTGTAATTATTATCATATTCAGCACTACATCTACTAAACGGTTAAAAGAATCCATTGTAATGCAGTAAGGTAGTTGTTCCCAAAAGATTTATTTTACTTCGAATCACAAAATCGCCAGAGAAAACGCGACAATTAATGAGGTTCGATTTTGATCCAATGGGGATTCCAATCAGATGCTTTCACTTCCCGATTAAATGGCTACATAACATGTGATAGAGTATCTGATTGTTTTAAACTTGTAGATACTTGCGTATTTGTGATTTTTGATGGTCATAAACACTGTACCATATCTTCTTCATTCACGATTAAAAGAAATATCTAACTCTCAGTAACAGTCGGATATCCAATACTTCTATAACGGTCGAAGTTGAGACGTCAAATGAAAGCACTTAATAATTGGTGTTTTATGGACTTGTTATTAAGTTCTGTAAATAATCATTATTGATACTCAATCGATCAGGTTTGCATTGTAGTATCCTATCTTAAATAGTACGAAGGAAAAAGTAGAGTTATAACCAATATTGTGTCGAAAACAGGTTTGCGCTTTTTTCTTTTCTTTTCTTTTTTTCAAATGTTTGACGTGTTAGTATAACCCAGCAGGGCTTAAGAGTTTATTTTCACCGCTATTTCTGGTCCTTTTTAAGTGAATGGTACTTTGTAATACCGATCCCCGTTTACTTCTACCATGGTTGTGGAATGTATTTATTGCGCTTACATTCCAAGGGAATCTATTCGTTTGGACCAGAGTATTGATAGCTTTTGTGAGACTATATGGGATAATTAAAGATAAACATGAGTATAAATGTATATCAAAGGAATCCTTCAAATAATATGACACCACACTGACCGGGGATAGAGTTTGTAAGCCAGTTGACTCGAACTTTGAGGAGTGTTGGGAATGAAATACTTACAAATGAAAGCATACAGTGCAGTTCCCTACACCTTCTCTTATTTAACGACCTCCTTGTTCCGACCCGTACATAGGGGACTTAGAATCTTGGACTCTGAACACG
Source organism: Penaeus japonicus (assembly GCA_017312705.2). NCBI lineage: Eukaryota > Metazoa > Arthropoda > Malacostraca > Decapoda > Penaeidae > Penaeus > Penaeus japonicus. The sequence goes on from BOPN01000122.1 coordinate 229,701, forward strand.
ATATTTTAGGCTTTCTCTTCTGATGTTCCACTTTTATGAATTTTGAGATATCTTCTCCTTCATATGCCAAATTACCCTAACGTTAAACTCAGAAAAGTATAGAATACATTTTGCCTTTAAACTTGTATTATGAAACGGAGAAATTGATGTCCAGCTGGCGCCGACATCGCATTACTGGCAAGATAGTAAAATCCGTCATACATAAAATGGGCAAAAAAAAAAAAAAAAAATATATATAAATATATATATATATATATATTTTTTTTTTTTTTTTTTTTTAATGAAGAGGTTCACCAGAGAGTTGAATGTCAATGTGGTAAAGATTCTCAATTAGCAACTATCTTCAGAGATGCTACCCCCACACACACACACACACACACACACACACACACACACACACACACACACACACACATATATATATATATATATATATATATATATATACATATATATATATACATATATATATATATATATACATACATACATATATATATATATATATAATATATAATTTAATGGGAAGTAGTAATAGTTGTTTGAAATAGTTTGGTAATAACAGGTTAGATTGAAAATGAATATATCCATCAAAACATAATTAAGATTTATAGGTAAAAGGGATCAATGGACAGAAAAACTTGACACATTTGTGATAAAATAATTAACCAAGATTACGTGGGATGTAGATGCACTTGGAAGAGAGAAGGTCCAGAAACGCCAAAAGGATTTCCAAAACCTATCTAGGAACATATATGGGTCAGAATCATAGCGTGGTAGTAATGACAAATTCAGGAATATTAAATGTAGCAGAGGAAAATTTGATAAATAAAATAAAAACGCAATTAAGCAATAGGTTCCGGCATTCAAAAATATTGAACCACGCTGTTTAGATTTATTTTTTGAAATGAAAATATAAAATAAAATGATAATAAAGTTGATAATGAAAAAGCGAGATAAATCTTGAAGACAGAGAAATGCCAAGAACGTTGCCACAGGGATATGTCTATGGCTGGAACGTTGACAATGCCTGTTGTGAGCTCTCGGAATATAGGCCTATTTCGTGTCCTATGGAAACCTTACCGGAATCACAACCTGCGTGCACTTATCATAAGGTAGGCTAGATCATGGAACTGTCACTAAGTGAGAAAATGGTACGTAGACTCTATCGTTTTAACAAAATGGAATACAAACCTATATCCTTTGGACTCTACCGCCATTTTTTCCCGCGCAATAAATTCAAAACACGACTCCCGATATTGGCAGTTTCACAACAAGAAGGAGATAGCCGAGCTCTTTGACTTCCCCGTCTTTTCTCTCGCCACGATCCCCTCATTACGAAACAGCAGGCGAAGGAAGTCAGGGAATCAGACCGAGAGAGAAGCGAGATAGAGAATATTGAAAGTCACTGATGTTTATGTATAGCCATCATCAGTGTTTCTATATAAATCAATTCATACACAAAGTAACCACACCTGTAATAACCTATACGGGCATTTTCCCGTATTAGGAACCCCTCTCATGGGTTGCCTATTTTCATTAGAGACAAGCCTTTTATCAAAAGCTGAAAGTCATCCCTGAAAATGTTTCTTTTACTCAATTGCTAAGGCAATTCTGTTTCGCTATAGAATGCTTGCATCATATGAACCATGTACTCATGTTATGAACATGGTTTATCATGTACTTTTCAGTATCATGCTCAAGTTCACGTGTAGAAAACGTTACTGATATGTTCTGGTGTTATTATGTAAAGAAATTCAAAGTGCCTTTGCAAGAGACCTCTTCAGTCTCAAAAGCCTTTTCCATTTCATTGCATTGAGCAACTATAAATATCTGGCAAGAAAAACATTCTTAGTTTCAGTTTCAAAGATGGGTGTTGCTGCATAGAAGTAGGAAACTGGAGATTAAAGTGAAAACTGTTTAAATTCAAGCAATAGCAGAAATACTAAGTTTAGTTAAACTAATGACTTGTCTGGAAACGTAAATTAAGTTTATGATAATGATACTGGTTCAATGATACTAAATCACAACTGAAAGAACTGAAAATAAAAGGGAATTGGACCATACTACATGGCTCTAGAATTTAGAAGTTGCCAAAGGAGGTAGAATGTGAATGAACTGAGTTTTATCAAATATGCTTATAGATTTATGATATAGAATTCCTTGTGCGTTTTCTTCATTTCGCCAAAGGAATTCGATCCAATTCAGTCGCCAAAATTAGTATCACTCGTTAAGAGACGGAATATAATCAAATTTCGGACGGGTGCCACCACGCACGATGTACGTGTTGGCCAAAAACTCGTTTGGCATGTACGTCGTCCACGCCAAACGTGTTTTTGGCCTGGCGACGGTATGGCATATTTGACGTAAACGGAGAGTGGATCGTTGTGTCTCTCTGTTACATTGTGAGTAGTAATTATATTTAATTATTGATGATGCCAATTATAAATAACATTACTATAAGTGCCGTAATATTAATCAAAGTAAGTTTAGTTCAAAATCTCAAATATAGCTAGTACCCCTCTCTTCTAGTACCAACCTTGAAGCCTTGAAGGGCACCCATCCACGGTCTGTACCAAGCACTTTCGTTAGAGAGCGATAGCACACAACAATAGCCCGAACTCTGGCTCTAAACTACCGACGATGCAGGGTATGCAGGTAGAATGAGCAGAGGAAGGTGATCTGCAATGTGCCCTTGTGTCAGTATGGATGCTTTGCGTTGTGGCACAGTCGTAAATACAGTGCTCCTCTTCTTCTCCATCTCTTTGTTTATTTTTTTATTAGAACTGGTACATCTTTTGTATTTGTTTACGAAAGTACACGCATAAAAATAAGTTGCTTTTTGTTCTCCTACTCTGAGTACAAAGAACATAGTGAGTCGCTCTGGACCCTATACTACAATTTTAGTCCACTACAACATTGGTAAACACAGTCAGATGGCCCCTTTGGCTCACGAAATAGTAAATACAGAAGTGATGAATTCAAAAAAGGTTCTAGTATTATAACGAGTGAATGGAAGAGAGCGCCATGTTGGGTGAAGCTCGCAGGCACTATAGCCCGTCCTGGGGACCACCAAGTAAATCTATCACCGTCTGCAATGGTTTAGTGAAAATCTCAACCAAACTAACAAACAAATATGTGTGCACGAATAACAAGTGACGAAAACAAGCAAGAAGGTGAAAATGGGAATATCAAGGATAAGAGGTATTGCTAAAAGAAGAGTCAATGAGAAAAATACCGTTCCGGCTATTAAACAACTTTCTTTGAACATGAACAATAATGTTACGTTTCGTCAGTTTTATTATGAGGATGTGAAATCTGGACGTTGAATAAAAGTACTGTCAACCATCTAGAAGCTATGGAAATGCTATGTTATAAAAGGAAAGTTAAAGCTGTTCAAGATACAAATGGTAAAAAATACTGTTGACTTAGAAATGGTTCAGAGACAAAGAAAACTGATGACATGTGATACAACGACAATTAAGATTTATAGGTCACGTCATTAGTGAAAAAAACTCTAGAGGTTAATAATGGCAGATGAAGGCAGATGTTTTTCCCCTTTTTTGAATTGTGCTTGTGGCAGTAAGTAGTTACACTAATGGAGGAGATCTCACCTATATTGCTGAGGACCGGATTGGAATCAAAAGAGAGATTGCCGAAGCCAGAATCTGACTCGGTGCTGTACGAAGAGTAAAGAATAGATGTTCTCTTTAACCCATTTTCTTAATAACAGATTTTATGGACAGTGCATTAGATTGAAGAAGGAGACTGAAAAAAGAGACGGAATTATAATGAATATACAACTGTCGAAATATAAGTTTCTAAATATACGTTATAGGAAGGACGGTGAATGTTAGCCGGAGAGAATGCAAGAGCAAGATAGAATGCAACAAAGTGGTGCACTGTTACATATTAAACGCCACTGGAAACAGAGAGAAAATAAGCAAACGATTAATGTGATATTGAAATGCAAAGAATAAAAAAGTCAAGGTTGAATGTTATAAGAGCTTTAAAATGTTATCCAAAATTAAATAGGCTGCCACAGGATACAGACATATAGCGGTGGACAGATTTGAGAAGGGATAAGCTTATGAGCAAGATATTTATGAAAAGATATCTATACAATTTGCAGTCTATACTGGATGGAGTTTGGGTGACAGAGGCAAACTCGTATCGTCATTGCAACTCTGCAAGTCATCTAAGTATGAATTACTTATTACTCCATCCTGTAGATTACACATTACTTGGCTGAGGACATTATTTCGTTAATATACTAATAACTTAGTATTCACTTAATATTTTCAAATTAACAAACCAGATCTGTACTCCGCACACACACACACACACACACACACACACACACACACACACACACACACACACACACACACACACACACACACACACACACACACACACACACACACACACACACACACACACACATACAAACACACGGATGGATGGGTAGATAGGTCATTAGATGGATTTGATTTGATTTGATTGATAAGTAGATAGAAAGATTGATATAGATAGATATATAGGAAGATAGATACAGGTAGATATATAGACACATAGATATAGGTAGATATACGGAAAGATAGATAGAGGTATATATATATATATATTTATATATATATATATATATATATATATATATATATATACAGAGATAGATATATAAAACATAGGTATAGGGAGGTATACATAAAGATGATATAGGGAGAGATATAAAGATGAGTTAGTGTATTTGACGATGATATCAGCTTCATCTATTTCTCTACAATTCATAATTTTGTTTTCGATCTTGTTTTTGTTAATATGTTTTGATCGATTTTTTGTTTATTTAAACTGTGGATATCTTACTATTACTTCGGCTTTTTTATTAGATGTCTTTTATGCCCCGTGTTTCCCCTGCCATTTCCAAAAAAAGAAAAATAAGAATATGTATACTTCCATTCTGTAAGTTATGTAATTTAAGCTTGGTTATTACTTCTTCATTAGAAATACGTAATTAAGTTGAAGATGTGTTAAGTTGATATATTACATTGTGCTACTGTTCATTCTTTTTCATAAATTTTCTGCATTTGTTACGGTAATCTCGATCAATTTCTGAAGTTTCTTTTCGACCCAATTAACCCTAGACAGGATACCTTAGGTCAGGATGGTGCTACACAGTGTCCAAGTTTTAAAATTGGCGCGAAATAGCCATAAAAGTTGTTTCTGGGTAGTGTGAGTCGATTTGGGGTCAGATGATGGGAATCTTTCAAGAGAGAAACACGTTGGTCTTTCTTTCCGGCACTTACACCATGTTGGCAAGCTTATGTGACGCCATTTGGACCCACTTTTTCGTTTATGATATGTAAATGCTTTATGTCTTTTTTTCCTTGAGTATCAGATTACAGTACTTGCTCTGTAATATATGGGACTTTTGTGACTGTTTACATCCATAAATTAGGTTAGTGGGATGTGACACATTCATGAAATATGGTTACAATCATTTTGCTTGTAAGTTATATACATTTGGAAATATATGTATATATATATATATGTATATGTATATATATATATATATATATATATATGTATATATATATATATATATATATCCCATTCAGCCCTGAAAAAAAATCTTGCTTTAGAATTTTTATGAAATTGTAGCAGCGCATTTGTCATGGCCTAAAAAGGCAACAAACATATTTTTATATGTGTATCATGAGTAGTTTCAGAAATATTGACCTTTAAATTTTGGACCAAATTTGTTCCGTCGGGGCTCTAGCACCTACGCAAAATAGAAGTTTAGACAAAAAAACAGAAATTGCAATGAAACAACTGTGTAAATTGACAATATATCTATTATCCCTTTCAGAAAAAATAATATTTTGATAATTTCAGGTACATTTATTTTTATACAGTTGGAATATAAGAAAATAAAGATATATTTCTCTTCCTTAAGCCTAAGTCTCACATCTAAATTCAATACTTGAGTTTTATTTTTTATTACACAAAACACTTTTGTTGACAAAAATTTGCAGATACAACTTCAATACAAGATATTTTTCATTAAAACAAACATTTAAGTAACATTCATTAAATTTAGTTATAGTGCACCTTAGTAAAAATGGGGAAATACCTATCAACTCTGCAAATCTGAAAATCAAACCTTAATCCTTACTTACTGAAAAGAAACAAAAGCCTTTTTTTCAAATTTCTCCATTGACAGAATCATTTTAATTTTTAAAACTAATTGTCAAATATTTAATTGCAAATGGAAAAGAGAATAACAAATTCTTTCCTATGAAAGACAACCCTAGGACGCTGCACTCCTAAGTGGTATTTTTCTTTTTTACACAACCTCTGACAAGTAGATACTGGCTATGTTCATAAGATGCTAAGATGATAGGCTTTTTGTCAAACCATAGTTATACAAAAAGCAGAATCTTCTCTCACAGCTCAGTCAGAGGAACTTCTGCCAGATCTCTTAAGGTGATTCTCAGCCTTCATGCGACATTGTTTTGGCACAAAGTTCTTCATTGTTCCTGTAACTCCCATTCCTAATGATGAGAGAATTTCTTAGAGCTTAGGTGTAGTAAAAAAAAAAAAAAAATCTATCAAAGAAGATACTAGTCCCTCTATTGACTGACTTTACAAATCTTCGGACTGCAGCCTCTCCTATCTTAAGGGTATCCCATTCCGGAAGATAAAGTCCAGTTTTTTCTAGTAGTAACATTTCCATCTCCGTTGCTCTTCATCAGACTCAGATGCTGTACTCTCAGTGTTTGCACATAGTTCAGGGAAGAGTTCTCTGGAGATGAAGGCCAGTCATCATCATCAGATATGTTGCTCAAATCAGAATTGCTAAATTCTGCCAGCAGTCGCTGGTATTCTTCTGAAATAAAATAAATTGTTAGTCAAATATATTAATATATATTTCATATTATTCATATAAAAGGTATTCTCTTAAGTTCTATATATTTTCATGTAACTCTATAGGCAATATCAATATTTTACCCTGTATAATTGCATAATAATTACGTTAAATTTATATTCAACCATAAACATATGAAATATAGTTTCCATTAACATCATAAAAAACAGGATGATAACGAGCTTGTGTTAATGCAAATATGTTGTACTACGTATGGAGCTAGGAATGTCATCAATGAACCTACTGTCGGGCATTTAACTTCAATTTTCATCAAAGTATTTTTAGTTAAATTATTTCCTAACATCATTAATTTCCAGTTTAAATGTTTTCCAATACATGATAATCCCAATGTAAATCTGTCTTACCGAGAAATATGTTTAAAGTAGTAAGATGTAAATTTTTGCTTACTTAATAGCAAGCTCCAGCCCGAAGGGAACAAATCTGTTCTACCTAAAAGGATGTGTTCCTGATCTGTCATAAACATAACTTTTAAATGTTTCAAATCATGTGTCACTCGATAAACATCCTCTTAATCAGTTCCACACCATAAAGGTGTTTCATAATATAGATTAAAGGAATAATAAGAGATTACTTACCCATGGTTGCGACATTATTGCTGAAGAGAGTATTCCTCCTCTCTTCTCTCCAGCCAGCCGCCATGGAATTTGTAAATCATGAAGGTGACACTTTGAACGTGTTGTCAACATACCATAGAAAATGTGAATAGAATATAAAGCAAAAACTTTAGTAAATTACGCAACAGCTCCGACTTAAACAATGGAACAAATTTGGGACAGTTTTACTTAGTTCAGGGCTGAATGGGATATATATTATAGATTTTACTGATGAGACCATGATTGTAACAAGCGATCGACCCATGAGGAGCTCTCCAGGAGAATGAATGAAGACACCAATGAGCTCTATGGTGATGAGCTTACAGTCCTTGAACATATTGGTAGTCAGGACGAAAGAGGTTGTGGGTCAGGACGCCAAGGTGTGAGTGAGGCATCACCAGCCATTCCCCCAGTCACTCATACCCCTTTAGCTGGTCCCCCTGACAGACAAGCTACTGCATCACCTGCTCATTCATCCCCAGATGACTACAATGACGATGAGCCTCACATGATCCTTGAGTGTTACGCCGACAATACCAATGCCAAGGCACTGATAATTACGGTCACCCCTCGAAAGGACCCAAAAAGTCTACATCGGAAAAAGTAATCGAGTGTTTCATACAAACAAATAGAAAATCAACAAAGACAAATTCAACCTGAATAAATTGTGTGGCAGAGCAGTGAGTCATAGTGATAGAATGTGTCGCATATTTATGCACGAACTTGCGAATGAACTGGCAAAACCATGGGCCATTTAGAGACTGGAAAGTCTTACACTGAACATTTCACCTTCTGCGCACAATTCGCTCTTGTTCCAACGTAATCTCCACGCAAGCAGCGACTCTGCTCCACCACCACCATAAGCCCGGAGGAGATGAAAGATATATCCAGAAAAAAATAATATTTTGATAATTTCATGTACATTTATTTTTATACTGTTGGAATATAAGAAAATAAAGATATATTTCTCTTCCTTAAGCCTAAGTCTCACATCTAAATTCAATACTTGAGTTTTATTTTGTATTACACAAAACACTTTTGTTGACAAAAATTTGCACAGTATAAGGGCACTGTGTGTAAACGCCAGTGCAAACTCCATTGCCAGAATTGCTTGCAGTGAAGGATAAATACATAGTTTTCATGCTTTAGCAATAATATCATTTGGCAAATAACAATTATGGCAATATATATGTTACAGAAAATGACAGGTTCAATAATAAGTAATTTTCATTTGTTCCAAGGACCTCATTTTTTGGACTGCCCAGGGTAATGGCTTTGTTTTACAAGAAGAAAAATTCTCCGGGATGCGGAATACCAAATGTTATTAAGTTTGTTCTACAAGTTTTCTTTATTGCTGACTATCACCATAGTCAATAAAATGAAATAAAGAATATATATTTTTACTTCTCAAACCAAAGTTTACTTAATTTTATTTTTGTACTTGGTATGATTCACCTTAGGGATGTGTATTCTTTCAGATTTGTAACAGTTTGCTACATTAGGAGTGTTTTTTCATATTTCATCTTGTCATTTTTCCTAAAGTGTGTAGAGTTTGACCAACGTTTCCTTATTCGTATGAGAATTGTATCGTTTCCTGTCTAGGGTTAAACGGTGACACGTGAGTCATCCCTCTGGGCATTACTTTATGGACGTCTTCTCGTTATCTGAATCATCTTAATTAAGTTCAGCTTTTATTGTTGTTTTCGCTCTTTCTTTCATTGGTCTGGGTTTCCTGTATTTTTTTTTTTTTTTTGTGGAGATGTTTACGTTTCTTATGGATACAATTCTTGTGTGTATGGTGTAATTTTTCTGTCCTTTTATCTCCGTCGTAGTTTCATGCCTTTCAATTCAGCTTTTTTTTTCCTTCTTTTGCGTTATGATCCTTTCTATTTCGCGGGCATTTTGAGTCTGGTCCTGTGAACAAAATAAGGAAGGGAAAAACAGGAATGGACAGGAATATACCGAAGTCCTTTTCGCTTTATTACTTACCCGTGTGTTGTACTGTTTCAGTTTCTGTTTTTTCCCCCATCGTTTTATTTACAATTCCTTCAACTTGAATTCTTCAAAAGAGTTTGGTTTTACAAATTCCTTCAAGTTCTCGTCAAATAATTGGAACAAGAATTCGGAATATTAATCTTCTCAAAAGTCCCATCCCGTGCATTGGACAGAAGGTCTTTTTTCTTACTTTTCGTGTAATTTCCTTCTTTGCGGAATTAAATGGATGTATATCATCACTTGGCATTTGGTGATATGTAGAGATCACTCAAGTACGGTTGTACTGTATATATTACCTACATTACCTTTATAAGTTGTATGGGTACTGTTATTTTTTGCAACCATCACCCACTATTAACAATATGTATCTATATCTTCCGGTGCCCCTGAAATATCAGCACACATAAACACACACACACACACACACACACACACACACACAGGCACGCACGTGCGCGCGCGGAAACACACAGACAGTATTTCTGTTCAGCAAGTTGTGATAGTATTAATGATATCAAGATTAGAATTAGTTGTTGTGGTAACTTTAATTGTAGTAGTCCCGTAGCCATCAATATTATGAGCAAAATTATCATAAACATCGTCATCATCAACTTCTACAGAATGATCTTGTGTTTATTTATGTCCGAGTGCCACGTTGCATATACAAACAAATATGATCACGCACACACACGCATACGCACACACACGCACATATATATGTGCGTGTGTGTGTCTACGTATATATGTTAATATATTCTTGGTGATGGCAGGACCTTAGGACCCTTTTGTAATATCAATGGAATGTCTATTCGTTAGTAGATATTCATATACCTACGCAATCGCATGAAAAGTCCTTTGCATGAATTACAATTGTGTTTAATATGAGGTTATTACATACAGATGTTGTGATCTGCTTGATGACTTTAATGCTTCGGTTAATACTCACTTTTACATGAATTGGATCAGATACGTGATAAGCATGATTTGAAGATTACTGGCTTTTGAAATTTCTCACGTAATGAAGGAAAATTCAATATGAACCTGGCTAGACTACATTATTATTCTAGACAGTGTACATCAACAATTGGGATACACTTTATAGTGGATGTCCTATCAGGTAAGCAGCGTAATTCTATGTACTAATATTAAGGGAATTTAACAGCGTAGCCTAAAGACCTCGGTTTCTCGAGACCCTGTCGAATAACCTGAGTGAAATTAACACTAGTTTCTGTCTCTATAATGGATATCGTGACTTTACATATACGAGAGCCGCTTTTACAATGATATTCAGATGAGTATGTAATAGCCTATGCGTTGTCTGGTTAGCATAACTTGCTGCCTCCGTGACAGACCTTTATAAATAATGTCCCAGCAATAATTTCATAATGCCAGATAGTGACATGTCCATTTTTTCATCTATTCTGTAGCCCATACGTGAACCTCATAATCTCTTAATTAAACAGCTGATAATACGTCTTTTCATCTGAGCTTATAAGAGATGTGATATAGCAGAGTGTGATTCTTCAAAGGAAAGTGCGATTTTGGCTAACTGGTCAACTTTTTCATATGATGATACTCCTAAAAGAGAGGTTATCCAGTGCATTGACACTTGTATACACTGCTCCAAAACTCTGGAAATTTGATGTGGATGTTTTTAGATACCATGTTTTCTGGGCTAAATGCAGTGAGCCTATAGAGTGCACCCTGGCTGTTAGAAAAGACAGCCAGGTGGCGCCCCTGTTCACTACCTTTCTTTATGGTAAGATGTATAGCCAATGATTCAGCATCAGTTGTGCTTGTTTAGCCAGAAATTTGCACACTTTCTCTATAAGAAATGCCAGGAATTAAGACACCAATCCCAGCTGCTGAGGGTCAGGGGAAGCATCGCCGTAGATTACAAGTGGAGTTCCCTATGATGAGGATGGAGGATTTCTTCAATATATTCTATATATTTCAGTTTTGATGTCAAAATCATGGATTTAGGTCCTGACAGTTTGTCAATATGGGTAAATACATGAGTTCTATGCCATGATGTAGATAGTTTGGTTTCTGAGATATTAAGAGCATCAACGTTCCACACATTGAAGCTGGTAGTTTTGGTTTTCCATTCTTAGTTGGAATGTATTAGATTGAAATATCGAGACCGAGCAAATCTGACTCTGCGACTGATCTCATTTACCAGAGCTTCGGAAAAGCTGCAAGATTCTAGTACCAAAAACGGTATTAATTTGGGTAACACCACTGTGGATTGTGGGGAGATCTAGTTCTTTTCTCATGAACAGAACTTTGGCAGTCATTGGGCAACCGAGTATAATTCTCTTAACTTTGTTCTGAAGAACTTCAAAGGGTTTGAGATCATTTGGAGGTAACAGACTAAGAACCGGACTCGCATAGTCAATCACGAACCGAACTAAGGAAATATACATCGACCTCAGGACTCTGACGGAGGCACCAACATATCTGTCACATATATACTGTTATTATATTAAACATTCCAAGCAACGTTCTTTGACGCCTTTAATAATTTCCTGAGTGAAACGAGAAGTGCGTGACATGAGGTGTGAAGCAATCACCACAACACCAAGATACCTTTAGGAGTCAGTCCTTGTAATAACCTGTCCACCTAAGCTGAGCGTATAAGGCAGTTGACGAGGTCTGGATATATGTTTGGTGTTGATAGGGTAGACTTTGAGACCAAGAGAAGCACACTTTGTGCTGGGTCTGCTGAGTACATATTCTCCCCTATCAAAGACCTGGATGAGGATGTCATCCGCATATGATATGATATTACATAGGTCTCCTAACTCATTGTTTAGTTTGCAGATAAAGTGCATAAGTATGTTAAATAATGTAGGGGACAATACTCCCCCTTGTGGGGTACATGACTCTGGTTTACCGAAAGGTACCCTGGTACCATACTTGAACTTTCCTTGTAAGTAAAAGCAGTAGCTTTCCCTTACCCTTAACTCCCAAGAGAGTTAATTCGCGGAGAATTGCTGTTGGGGAAGCTCTGTCAAAGGCACCTTTAAAGTCTATGAAGTATGAAAAGTGTGCTTTGCTTCCATTTAGGTAAACACATATGTGTTCCTTTCCCTTTCTGGAAACCAAAGATAGATGGATGAATTTGGTCTTTGGTCTGATAAAAAAGACGAGTGAGAAGGATTCTTTCACAGGTTTTGGAGAGACAGGATGTTAGTGATTTTTGTCGAAATTCGTCTGAGCGCCCTGATTTGGGGATGGGGATGACGGTTGCCTGTTTCCAGGGGGTAGGCAGAGTGCCTGCAGCATAGGTTAAGTTGAAGAGATCTAGAAGAGGATTTCTTCCCTTTATTTGTACCTTAGCGAGGAACCGAATTTGTCACACGTAATGCCATTATATCTAGGTGCAATGGAATTGCCTTTTTTATTTTGCTGCAAGAAGTTCGTCAGTTGTAAATGGTGTCAGCCTAATCTGTTAATTGACATTGATAGTCAATTTTAGTATTGTGTTTTAATTTGGATGAGCACCTGCGTATGAATAATGGAAGATTATCAAGAGAAGAGTCCTTACACCATTTGTTGAGAAGAGATTAAGCTACTGTTTCTGGATGAGGATGAGGTGTTCCATTGTATGCATTAGCTTTAATCTGACTGATGTCCTTCTACACATTACCCAAGGGAGTCGTAGAGTCAATTGATTCTGACCAGACATACAAACTCTCTTCTCGCTTTTGAGTAATTATTTCGTTCAGCTTTTTATTAAAGAAAACAAGCTCCCTAGATAAGTAGGGGTTGCTTCCTTAGAGTTTTAGCTGACTCACAATTGATCTCTGAGTCTTTGTTTAGATGTCGTGCACGTTTGACTCTAGAGGTTGGAGAACTATGCATGGTGTTTTTTGGGGGGTGATTAATAATATGGCCAACAGAGTCGTTAAAATGATCGATATTATATATATATATATATATATATATAAACATATATTACCACGGGTATAGAATGCATAAACACACACACATGTGTGAGTGTATATATATATATATATATATATATATATATATATATATATATATATACATATATATATATATATAAATATATATATACATATATATATATATATATATATATATATATATATATATATACATATATATACATATATATGTGTGTATATATATATATACATATATATATATATATATATATATATGTATATATATATATATGTATATATTATAGATACATCTATATATCATATTGTGTATAAATATA
>BOPN01000122.1:245989-248489 GCA_017312705.2 Penaeus japonicus
GCAAGTGAAGAGGTAGTCGAGGCTATTTTTTAAACCAGTTGCTAAGTTTAAGTTGGTCCATGTTTGGTGGGATTCATGGGTTAAAGCACGGATAAACTTATTGCATGACAAACACCGCGCTAGACTGGCTCAAACAATAGTTGAGAGAGTATCGTCAATGCGTCATTTGACATTTAAAATTTATACAAATATAAGTTAAGAAGCTATTTCAAAAGTGAAGATGGGAATGAAACATTTTTAGTCCGAGGATTCAGCGGTAGCTATACTTGTTATTATTCCTGTGAAGCAGGTGTTGTTGCCAGGATCATGTTACCATGCACTCCAAACACTCTTCTTCATCCCTGCATTCTTACTTACACTTCATGGTAAGGAGAAGAGATTATTCATTCAGCGTAACACCACCCGCAAGACACACTGAAATAACTCAGAGTATTGTTGAAGTTATGTAACCCCCACTTGAGGAGAAGCGCTGCCAAGAAGAACTCTACCCCACATCCCTGGTAACCCAAACTCCCTCCCCGGCAACCCAAGCACCCACCCTCTCCCCGCGCACACTCTCCGTCCGGCAACCCTCTCCCAGCCCACCTCCAGGCCCCTCTCCGCCCACCGCCAGCCCCCACTGTGCGCACGTGGGCCAACTGGCAGACTGCGCGCCAGTGTGACACAGCAAGGGAAGCGAGTGGTAGTGTCGAGCGCGGGCCTTTCCCTTCTTTGTGCTGTGTTCATTTCAGTGACCCGAGTTGTGTACAGTTTTCGTTACAGGTGAATCCAGGAATTTATTGTGGATAAATTGGTTGTATATCATGTGATATATTTCCCACTAAGTCAAATATATTCACCAAATCTCTGGGGGCAACACCTCTCTGGGGTTTGTGTTGATAGCTTTGGCATTCGTTCGTCTGATTTGGTACAAGTAACGCCTGTCTTCATTCCCAATGATATTAATTCATTTGTGTTTTGGTTCATTTTCGTTTATTTTCTCGTTCTACAGTTGATCGGCCTGGAAAATTGCCTGTCTCTAAGAAGAATAGTGAAGGAGAACGTAGCAACACGGAACCCCGCGTATGCCTGTGTTATGCTTGTGAATGAGAGTGTGGGAAACCCGCCAGAAAGCTTATTGTGGGTGTAACTCGGGTGGGGGGAATGCGTTAGACAGAGAGGGTGTGAGCAAGTGGGTGGCGTACCGAAAGTCGAGAGAGAGTGGAAGAGAGGAGGGTGATAACAGAGAGAGAGAGAACGTACGTTGATTGTCTGTTGTCTGGAGAGCAGTTGCCATTTGTTACTTTATGAGTGAATATGCTTGTAAGATCTGACAAGACGTGTGTGTTATTTTCACGGGCATATGATGTCTTTCTTTTACGTGTAACTCGATAGAAAATTAATGGCTTCGGGGTATCTGTAATTGTTTTAATTGAATAAGATTATCTGTTTTAATTAAATGACTGCCGAAAGAGGATAGTTTCGTTGATGTAGTGCGTGTCGATGAAAATTGTTTGGTAAATTTTAATGACAGTGCATAAATCAGAAGGATTCAATTAACAATCATTTTAAAAGTTGTATCTGTTGATTAACGTACGTTGTTTAACCATTCTTATAGTGTAAACAGGTTAATGGGATTTGTTTGCGTGTGATAAAGGCTAAAACAGTGTTAAGGGAAGATCGCTAGCTAGTGGGTGTGCGGGCGCGTAGGTCGAGGTAGGTGGGTACGTGAAGAGCGTGCATGATGACTGACCGAAGAGTGTTTGAGTGCTTGTGCCTGGAGCCCAGCCAGAGGGGCTACAGCTACGACTCCGCACTTTTAGTCGATGTTGACCGCGCCTTCGACTTTGACGAAGCTGTTATCCGTTTGACTACCAAATGCAACTCCATCGTGACTCAGTTTCGTACTTTGGGTCACCACTTCTCTGAGTTCTCCGTCGCCGCCTCCAAAGTGGACGGAGGCAAGGCAGATTCTGCACTCTCGCCCAACACGGGGAACAGACGGAGCAAAAATGATATTGAAAAAATGCAAAGTCCCTCCGGAAGCCCTGAGACTCGAAACCTGAGACTCATGGACTTCGAGTGGCGACGCCTCAAGAAGAAGAACTACTCCGGAATGGTAGCTCTGGCACGCGTCACGAGGTCCTCCATACCCAGGAACGGCTCGGGGGGCAGGTACTCTGTCAAAGCTTTCACAGAGGCAGTCCTCAGCCACATCCAGGCCTATTTCATGTTCCAATCCTTTTGCCCCGAGTTCGAACGCTGGATGGGGGGAGAGGAAGGGACTTGGAGCTACGGGCCAGAGACTGCCGATGATGAATATATATTGTATCTCGTGTATCGTCTTCGGGACAAGAACATCCCTCCGAAACCCACTACTCCCACAGCGAGAAGAAAATGGACGGAGGTTGACAGACTAGAGTTTGGCTGGTATGTATTATTTTTCTTGCACTGGATCAGGTGAGAATATTTAGAATAGAATTTCTTTGTTATTTATATTATTGCATTACTGTAGAATCTT
>BOPN01000122.1:255989-258489 GCA_017312705.2 Penaeus japonicus
TCCGATAAACATGGTAAAGGCAAAGTTCGGTTTAAACATAAATGATAATTATCGAGTGTGTCTGTGCTTCCGTTTGTTAGAATTATCGAGTATGAAAATATGTATTGACTTGGGGACATTCTACATGTGCCTGGCATATTTCTTGGAAGGTTTTATAAATAGGAATGAAAGGTTTCGTACCACGTGATGGGCGGCGCCTTTTCAAGGTCTGATGCAGGCACACATGTCTGTATACCGGTGCATGTTCGTTACATTTGATTTTCTTTTGTTTGTATATTGTAGCGGGAACTATTTCATCTTAATGAGGTGCAGTTTTATTGTTTTTTTTTACATTTTGTATTTTACTGATTTCAATAATTGTTTTATATTGTACGTCTCTTCATGTTCCATTGTTTTCAACTTTTGTAATGTCAGCCTTTTGATTCCACTCAAGAGATGGGCCAAAAGGGCGGCACAATGAGGTCAAGAAGCGTAGAGGTCCAGCTAACCTCTTGTAATTATTTTCAGGCCTAGAAGTTGTGGTGAATTTAGAAAAAAAAATATATGGAGCAAAGGAGGGAGGACAAGAAGTATTAAATAGGGTGGCATGGGCGTTAAAGGTATAACCGGGAACGATGATATACGATTAAGGATTTACGGAGCTTGTGGACACAGTGGCGGTTTGTGTTTTACAGTTACAGTTATATTAACTAAAAGTTAGGATCATTTGTCGGGGCTATCCCTACGATAATAGGACAGGTGCCTCTTGCCCCCCCCCCCCCATCCCCTGTTAACACGTCCGCTGAATTATGTCACACCTGCGTGATGTCGCTTTTTTTTCTGCTAAACGAAAGCTTTATGTAATAACTTGACAATTCTTTGATAACCAATTGATAACAGAAATATGAAAACTACGATTTGCATTAAATCTCACTGAGACGTCCCTTAAAAAAGCGAAAAAAAACACGACAGTAAGAAAATGAAAGAGGAGTCAGGAACGAAAATCAAATTAAATTAATCGTGAACTGTTAATGGCTGAATGGTAATAAAACGCTGAAATGACAAATCAATATGTATATATATATATACATATGTATGTATGTGTATATAAAATATACATATAATACAATATATAACGAACGACCACAGCTACTTTGCTCACAGTTTTGATATGAACTACTGTCAAATAATAATATTATATTACAAACAACCGTCCTATATGCGGAATCTTTTTTGGGAGAAGGGAGACGCCATGGGCATATATAGTTACTAATAATCTTGTAAGCAAAAATGCAACTGGTAGGTCAGTCCGGGTTTGCGATGGCTGTGAAATGTGACGGAAAAAAACTGCCGACTCTGCAAGCACTTGTCAGTTGTCAGTATTCGTTCTTTCAAATGATTGAAGTCAAGGTAAAGAAAAGCTTATTGATATTCTTAGCGCGGCAGTGGAAGTAAGGTTCTCCCACACCTCTCGCCTTTGAATATCGTTGTTTTAGGTATTCGCAATAAAAGTCTTGAGCTTAATTTCCTTCAAACAAAAAACAGCGAATACTTCGCTGCTTCGCAGTAAAAGCCTGAGTTTAATCATTAAAAAGCAGTACAGCGCGTCTAATAGTCAACTGATTCCAACCGACAGGCCGTTCGTGCCTAATACCCAGAAGAGGAGGCGGCGACACACATCGGGGGAAAGCAATGCGAGCACCTGCAGCAGCACGAGCACGAGCAGCACGCCCAGTGGAGGCCCGTCGTACCTGACACCGCCCGCGATTCGCTCAGCCCAGCACGCTGCAGAAGGCATGTTGCGCGCTCGCACGCGCAGCAATACGTTGAAGACGCCAGGTACGTATGAGGAAGTGGTGGAGCGAAGCCTTGGTCGGTGAGGCCTGTCCTTAGCTGGTTGCGTGCGTGAGTGTGTGTGTGTGTGTGTGTGTGTGTGTGTGTGTGTGTGTGTGTGTGTGTGTGTGTGTGTGTATTTTCACAGTGTCCAGCGCATAACTACCTATGTTCATTACATTAATGATATAACATACCCACACTCATACCCTCACTCGCTCTCTCTCTCTCCTTTCTCTTTCTCTCTCTCTTTCTCTCTCTCTTTCTCTCTTTCTCTCGCTCTTTCTCTCTTTCTCTCGCTCTTTCTCTCTTTCTCTCTTTCTCTCTTTCTCTCTCTCTCTCTCTCTCTCTCTCTCTCTCTCTCTCTCTCTCTCTCTCTCTCTCTCTCTCTCTCTCTCTCTCTCTCTCTCTCTCTCTCTCTCTCTCTCTCTCTCTTTCTTTCTTTCTTTCTTTCTCTCTCTCTCTCTCTCTCTCTCTCTCTCTCTCTCTCTCTCTCTCTCTCTCTCTCTCTCTCTCTCTCTCTCTCTCTCTCTCTCTCTCTCTCCCTCTCCTTCCCTTACTCTCCCTTTCCCTCTCCTTCCCTCCCTCTCCCCCCCCCCCCCCCCTCCCTCCCTCCCTCTCCCCCTCTCCCCCTCTCTCCCTCTCTCCCTCCCTCCCTCCCTCCCTCCCTCCCTCCCTCCCTCCCTCC
>BOPN01000122.1:278489-280989 GCA_017312705.2 Penaeus japonicus
ACTTGATCTTTAAAACTTTTCCATCATCATGATCTCTACAGTGTCACCTTGCTGAGGCTACCCATGGTAGCTTGATCCCTTGTAGGCTAAGGTTATACTAGAGGAACTTAATGTAGCAGGTGGCACTAGATCAGGTGGTATCCACTGGAGAGATTGCCTAAAGTTTTACCTTAGATAGGTCATTTGAGTAGGGGCTCAAAATGTCTATTATTTGTGAGTGGGTGAACAACTGCCACTACCATCAAGTGAACAGAGCTAACTCGGGAAGGAGTTGGTTGCCTTTGTAGACGGGAGAAGGCCTGGCAGTGGCACAGATAGTGATGGTAATCACACTTTTTTTATTGTGATATGAAAAAGGAGTGAATAATGATGGCAATTGCAGTCATAATTACTGTAATTACTGTAATATCAAGCTAAATTAACATCCAAAACCTAGATGGCACCACTTTTTCCTAGCACCAGCAAGAGAGAGAGCCTTGAATGGCACCCATCCACGGTCTCTAGCAATCATTATCTTTATAGAGCGATGACACACTAAGTTGACTACCTCTTGCTCTAAAGTACCGCCGATGAAGGATGTGCAGTCAGAACAAGAAGAGGAAGGTGACTCATTCCATACCCAGTGTCTAAAATGTCCTCTGTACCAATATGGATGCCTTTCACTGTGGCACTCATAGTCACAAGCACAGGTTTCATTCCTCTTCCCTACCTCTTTATGTTATCTTCATTGTAGGTGGTAATATGTTTGTATTCGTTCATGACAGCACAAAAATATGAAAAAATAAAGTTGCATTTTGTCCTCCCATAAAACAGCAATACCTCTATCACCCTGAGTATAAAGAAAATAATGAGCTAATATGGATCATATACTACAATTTTAGTCAACTCCACCATTGATAGAGCCTGTAATATGGCACATATAAGTCTCTAAACTCAATAAAACACAAACACAGCTTTAGTTTTACAAAAAATGACTGAAAGAGAGTGGGAAGATTCAAATTATGTTGCTTCAAGCTGCCTCTTTCTAAAATAAAACCTATCTAAACTGGGCAAGCAAATCTATCCTGTCCACAATGGGTTAATATACTATCTATGCCTTGTCTAACAAGCCCTGAGAAAATTGAAAGCTAAGCCCTCCACACAGGTGACTGAAGTTCCCTCTACAGATGGCCAGTTCCTTTCATCTCATCTCAGTGGGCTCACTGGGCCATCTATTCTAAGCAGTTCTATCAGGCTGAGCCACCATGGGATAGATGGCTGTGGGTGGTGTCATATTCCCAGATCCTTCCCGTCATCAAGGAACCTCTCGCTCTGACTGAGATTTGGGAGGTGATTTCCAAGCTGAAGGGTATAAAGGCAGTGGGTATTTGTGACTTTCCTGCTGAATTGCTGAAGTCTGGTAGCGAACACATGGCTCAAAGATTGCATGCTGCCCTGGCTGCTATCTGGCAGTCAGCGGTCTCCCCTCCCTGGAAGAGGAAAGGGGTATTACTCTGCTCAGTATTCCAGGCAAGGTGCTTGCTCAAATCCTCCTGATATGTATCAAATATATCACCTGCTGAGGCAGTAGCAATATAGATACACTCCTGCCATATCTACTATTGACCATATCTGTGTATTTTAAGTAACCATAGAAAATTGTCATGAGGTCAGTTATGGGCTTACATTGACCTCAAGAACTTATCTTGGAGCATCATGAGTTGCTCATGGAGATCTGGAACTTGGGAATTAAAGATTATAGGACTAACAACAACCATCTGTACTAATACTGAAAGTGCCCAAAGAGTGAATGAGGCATGTCTATCATCTTTTCCGTGAAATAAGCTATGCATGAACTCTTTCAATATTAGTATCTGGATATCCCATTAGCTGTACAGAAG
This sequence comes from Penaeus japonicus, assembly GCA_017312705.2. NCBI lineage: Eukaryota > Metazoa > Arthropoda > Malacostraca > Decapoda > Penaeidae > Penaeus > Penaeus japonicus. Next base: position 280,370 of record BOPN01000122.1, read on the forward strand.
GAACAAGCCAGTCTTCCAGGCCCTGATATTGATAGTTTAGCTGTGTGACATTGAAACTTGGACTCTATTATGTGCTTTACTTATATCTTGATACCTTTTGCAACATGTCTTTATGTCATTACATGGGGTACATTTAGCAGAACCATGAGTCCAATCAGCAGCTACATTGTGAGACCAGCAAAAGACCTGTTACTCTCACAATGTGGGATTGCCAACTCAGGGTAGACAAGCAGTTGACTTGATTCCCCGAGGATGATCTCTCCCATCAGGTTGTCTCCCATCAGAGCCAATCCCAGGAGGTTTCAGCAAATTAACCAAACCAGTTGTGAGGCAGACTGGGTAGACAAGGTCCTTGCTTAATGGCTTGCTGAGGGGTGAACTCATGGTTTGAAGAAGAGGGTGGATGCAACAACAAACACTCCTTGGTATTAGACCATTGATTAATTTATGTACACACTAGTGATGTAACTAGGTGTCTATCATGGGGAAGGGGGACCTAGAGGGGCACAGCTGATTATGGTAGAGGATAAGTGCAGTGAGCCCTTGCAACTGGCTGGAGTGGGGCCTAGTAATTCCCCTGAGAAAATCTTGAAATTTTACCAATTTCATTAACTCATGTG
>BOPN01000122.1:305989-308489 GCA_017312705.2 Penaeus japonicus
TATTTCGTTTTGATCAATGCGTATTGACTGTGGCGTATATACGTGATCGAGTACTTTGGCCATGATGAGTTTACTAATCGCCATATTGCAGAAGGGGAGATTGTCATGAATTAAGCTTTACTATTGATTTGCTCCCCTTAGATCTTATAAATCGGTAAGTACACATTTTTTCCATGGTGTACTCAACTCGGGTGAGACCTGGGAGGAGGAAAGGCAGCGTTGGGCGTGAGTTGTGAGGCCAGACACGCCCATCTGCGACCAGCCCGAGAGCCCAAGAGCTGTCAGACAAGGCTTCAATCAAAACAAAAGTACGACTCGCTTCGCCAATAGTCATAATTAATCGGATTCTGATCTCTCTGTCTACTCCCAGGCCATTAGATGTTGCTGGGTTTGCTCTCGCGAGTTTTTTTGAAGTGTTAGGTGTGTTAGTGACGATGACAAAGGTGGTGATTTGTGGTGACGCTGATGACGCATAGGGGAACGTGTATGTAAGCTTGGTGTCTTGTGATTGGTTCGTCTTCTTTTTGTGGTGAATCATAGTTTGTTTGTCTAAGCATGTGTAGAGGCCAGGGCAGGCAAGAAATTAACTTCGTTTGAGAACAGTGGGGCTGAAAGACACCTATTAGGGTGAATTTATTTTGTTTGGGGCAAAGCTCTTTCTTATATTGCTGATGAGGTCTTTTTTTTTGCAGTATTTGCTATTTTGTCTTATCTTTCAGTAACTAGATGAAAATGTTAGTCTTTTATTATTAAATGAAGTTGGCTATGGATAAGACTACTTGAATTTCAATTTATTATGAGTGAGATTTATGATACGAGTGTAAAATTCTTGATATACATCAGATACAGTTCGCAGAGACCCATTATGTGCATTCTAATGCTGTCCATGAGAGGAAGAAAATGTAACATGTGCATTATCAGAATGAGTGTAAAACATATCCCATTTTAATTATAGATATCCTTAATTAGATACTCTAACCATATAGAAGTTAGCACTAGATTCAGGATCTCTCAAGCTTGAGATCACATACTATCGTAGTGTGTGTCATTTAGAATTGCATAAGTAACTATGAATAATTAGATACCATTCGCCATGCATAAATGACCAAGTTGAAGTGCCAAAGAGGATGAGATATTAGGGATGTGGGTACAGTTTGCCAAACCACCTTGGTTCGCTCTTTGATAGGCCCAGGTGATGCTCTGATTCATTTCATTTATTGTTGAAGAACATAGTATTGCACTACTTAATCATAAGGGTCAGACTTTGATTTTTAAGGCAAGCAGATTATCAAATTATTCTACTGTTTTATTCCTTTGTTAAGGTTTTGAAGGTTGTTGAGTGTTAAGGGGTTTGGAAGTGAGATATTTCAGGGGCAGCAATATCCCGGCACTTTCCATGTGCCTGTATGGAACCAAATATTCAGATGCTTCTAAAGGTTGTGAAGCAGTGTCAAAGGTGCATTGTATTGCTTAAGTGAGTGATAGTATAAAATCTCCAATATGAATTCGGATTTTCTAGGTAAAGTGTGTATTATTTCTTGTAACTGGTTCCAAATGTAAGTGTTGTGGTAGAAGTAAAAGCTCAGTCATCCAAAACATCAAACAGCAGAAAAAAGCACTATATCATCACAAGAAATGCAATGGGAATTGTCACTGACTATAAGCAACTGTGAATATATTTACTGTACTCTAGCAGTTGAGTAGGAAGCTTTTACAGGGAAGTTAGTATTTATTATGTTAATTATTATTGTTACCACTTTTTAAAAGAAAATATAAAGAGGATTGCTTTTATCTGTGTCTTACAGATCATACTGTACTAGTATCATTTACATTTAGTTTAGTTAGATTATATAAAAGATGAGATCACTTGATGCTTTCATAGTCTGAAGTATAATCTATGACTATACTTCATTTTAATATTCTAAGATAGTGCTGTTGATTGTTCAAAAAAAAAAAAGGTAAAGTGGTTTGAAATTATCGCAATTGAACATGGGCTGTATAATCATGCTCTTTTGAATGTAGAGAAGTGGATGAAAAACTATTTTCCTGGACACTTTTTCTGGGATTTTTTATAGACTTAGGAATACTTAGAATCAACATTGTATAAGGATATTTTACGAAATAACTATCAACTTTCTTCAGTCAACAGTATATACTCTAATGCCAATATTTTTTTTTAGTTCTTATTCAACACTTTTATGCATGTGTAATTGAGTGATGTGGAATTCATGTTGTATGTACATAGTGATTGGAGTATGCAACAAAAAACACACATGAATATGTAGATGTAATTTTCTAGTTTTGATTCTTCAGCTAAATGTGTCCAAATCCTTTTCTTTCTTGCTCTAGCAAGAAAGAAAAGTTGTACCCACTGTAAATGTTTGCAAACTGCTTATACTTTCAACCAGCATATCTGTTTTATGTCCATGTAACCCAGAATTATAGGGGCAGAGGGACCCCTACCATGTCAAGGGGGAGATCAAATGTCAACTGCAGAACT
>BOPN01000122.1:313489-323489 GCA_017312705.2 Penaeus japonicus
CAGGTTTCCTTCCTCTTCCCTACCTCTTCATGTTATCTTCATTGTAGGTGGTTATATGTTTTGTATTCATTCATGACAGCACAAAAATACAGAAAAATCAAGTTGCTTTTTGCCCTCCCATAAAACAGTAATACTTCTGTCATACTTAGTATAAAGAAAGTAATGAGTTGATATGGATCATATATTACAATTTTAATCAACTGTAGCCTTGATAGTGCCTGTCATATGGCATATATAAGTCTATAAACACAATAAAGCACATAAAAAATGAAGCACAAAAATGGCTCTAGTTTTATAATGAGTGACTGAAAGAGAGTGGGAAGATTCAAATTATGATGCTTCAAGCTGCCTTGCTCTGAAATAAAACCCATCCTGGAGACTGGGCAAGTGAATCTATCCTGTCTGCAATGAGTCAAGGGCAAAACTTGGAGGGAAGAGTTGAAGGTGGAGAATGAAGAGAAGAAGAAGAAGAATTTGAGAGATAGAGGAAGAGGAGGATAACTGAATGTTGGGCTGCCCACTGCTTGTTTCTTTAACTGCAGTCCAAGAGAATACAGGGAAAAAAATAATTGAATAGTTCAATTGTTCTTTTTTTTTTTCTTTGAATTCTCCTCTTTAATGATTATTCCTATTGACTAACTTCATACTAACTAAACCATAGAGAGACTTATGCAAGCACTAATTCTTCCCAAGGTCTTACTACCGAGGTGCTGCTGGAGCCTTGATGGTGTATGACATCACCAGGAGGTCCACCTATAATCATCTTAGCTCGTGGCTGACAGATGCACGCAACCTCACCAACCCCAACACTGTCATATTCCTCATCGGTAATAAAGCTGATTTAGATGCACAGGTCAGTATGATGAGTGATGTATTTATTTATTTATCTAATTGTGTTTTTTATGAATTTATATATATTTTTATTTTTCTTTCAAGTTATAAGGTTTAGGGGTTAAATCAGAAGTTTAAGTAAAGTAGATTTTGGTCTTTCATATTTCAAATATTTGGTTTTACACACCAAAAAATATATTCTTTGCTATCATGCATTAAATGCATACTACACAGTGAAGAATTAAAATAAACTACCACAGTTAAACATTTATAACAGTATTAAAAATGTTAAGCATTAGATTATATATAAATCATATAAAACAGTAAATCAGGTATTCATATGTGTAGCAAAACTACAATGAAAATGTGGGAGACAAATGTATGTACAACTTATATTTGTACATCATGCTTTTAGAGGGGGATAATAGGAGGATAGAGATGGTGGGCTTTGGCTGGATGAAATATGCCATACTGTACCAGAATTATCAAGACTCCCTATGTTTCAATAATAACAAACACAGCTAGAGAGAGGAGAAGCCACAAGGGGAATGTGGGCATAGGGGATGATATAGTAGGTAATAGATGCCATGAGCATGACAAATGACACAAAAGCTAAATGGTATCATTAGAGGAGGAGATACAGAAAACATAAGAAAACTCTAGAGGGGGAATGATGAGCAAACTATATAGTTATAATTATTATAATCAATTATAATTTGGCAAATGAATTACCAAGAAGGACCCCTCCCCCTACCACTGACTATTTTAACTTATCTTTTTAGTTTATTATTGGTTTGTCATAGCATGAAATGCCTCCCCCAATCTCAGTAGGAGGCCTAGCAAGCTCTATCTTGTCCTTTTCTTTGGCTGGCCATTTAGTTGAATCTATTAGCACCAGCAGGAAAGAAAGCCTTGAAAGTTAACCTTCCATTAGCTTCAGAGAGAGATGCCAACCTCTGACTCTAAAGTACCAATGATCTAGAAAGTGATCTAGACCATCTGCAGAGTCTGCAAAGTGCCCCTGTGCCAGTGTGGCTACTTTTTGCCATGGTACTTGCAGTCATAAGCACAGCTCTCCTTCCTTCTCTTCATTTATTTTCATTAAAGATGTTTTTTTCTTTTGTTTTTGTTACAAATGTAAACAAATACAAAAATTATGCATACAGATTAAATCAAATTGCATTTTGTCCTCTCATTAAAACTGTAATACTTCTAGCACACTGAGTATAAAGAACACAATATGGACCCAATATTACAATTTTTATCTACTACAACATTGATAAATACTCAGATGGTACATATAAGTTTCACAAGATTGTAAAACACTATGAAATTACAAGCACAAATATGGCCCTAGTATTATAATGGTTGAAAGAGAGTGCGAAAAATCACAATACATCGGGTGAAGCTCTCTCACCTTGAAATAAAACCCATCTAGAGATCTTCACTGGTGGCATTAGGCCCATCCTCAAGACCAATTAAACAAAGCTATTCCTGTCTGCAACAGGTTAAGGCCATTATCCTCATGGCTCCTGTCTTTTGACTTATTTCTCTGCCCAATTGATAATGCAACTAAGGCTTACCTTGACCTTTATTTCTACTTGAGGATACATGGCACCAGACTGCTGCATATGGATGTTTTATCCCATCATCCATATAAGCCATGAGAAGAAAAGCTTAGATGATGGATGGCATTTATGCATGATATACCTCTGGTGGGCAAAAAAGCTTGGTGGCATCATGGCATGATACCAAGTATCAAGAGTGTTAGACTTGTGTCTTCAGTTGAGTTAATTTCTGATAAGTTGTGTCATTTTTGTAGTATGATTATAGTAAAAATTATACTTATAATAATTATTTTCAACATCATTATGATAGGTATCATTGACAAAATAAGTTGGTCAGTGTGGCTCTCAATCTGTTTCCCATTCTTGGCATATTACTAACGTCATTAGAATAATATAGCATAGCTTGTACATGATTGGTGTATTAGTGTCTAAAAAATGTATAAAAGACATAATGTTCTTTATATATATATAAGTATATATATAAATACACATATTTATTTGTGTGTGTGATTTTATATATATATATACATACATATATGCATACATATATACATACATATATACACACATATACACCCACATGTATATGTACATATGTATATATGTACATATATACATATACACATACATACATATACACATACACATATACATATACATATACATATACATATACATATACATATACATATACATATACACATATCTACATATCTACATATCTACATATCTACATATCTACATATCTACATATATATATACACACACACACACACACACACACACACACACACACACACACACACACACACACACACACACACACACATGTTTATTATCACCCATTTAGCCCTGTTTCCAAAGCATAAATTCATTCTTTCTTTTTTTTTCTCTCTATTTTTTATATTGTAAATTATGATAGATAAAAAAGTCAAAAACAGGTTTTCATCTTCCAATAAACCTTTACACAGAGTCTGATCCACATAATCAGAAAATGTAGAGGATATACTACAATATCAGCTTATTACAACCTTCTTGAAGCTTGTGAAATGTGTTATATTGAAGGCTACCGCATTTCTCATGTATTACAAAAGTTTAAGTTTTTTTGTTTTTTTTTTTCTCTCTCTTCTTCTTCTTCCTCTTTTTTTTCTTTTTTCTTTTTTTTCCTTATCTTTCTTTTCTTTTCTTTCCTTTTTTTGGGGGGGATGCTTCCATCCTAATTTTGGATATCCCCAAAACAATTTTATTTAATAATTTGGAACACTGGCTAAACATTTTCCATGTCTTTGGTAAAGATACATTGCTTTTTTCTGAATATTTTAGTTTGGGTATTCATTAGCATTCCCTTTATAATTCTTTGCAGAGAGATGTAACCTATGAAGAAGCAAAGCAGTTTGCAGAAGAAAACGGACTAATGTTTGTGGAAGCCAGTGCAAAAACGTAAGTTAGTTTTTTAACTTTGTATGTAGCTTTAAATCAAGAAATGAAGCAAGAATTGGATTCATACAAGGAAATCGACATAGGGCAGTTATAAAAGTGGTTTGGGAATTTACCTTATTAAAGTTAGTGATTAACAAATTTTATTGACAGCGAATGAGAGAGAGAAGATGTGTGGGTGGGTGGGTGGATGGGTCTGATTAGGTGCGGGTTTTGATTGGTGGGTTAGTAAGTTGCTTTTCCACCTTTTAATTTACTTAATTTGTTTTCAGTGGAGAGAATGTAGAGGAAGCCTTCTTGGAGACTGCAAAGAAGATTTACCAAAATATACAGGATGGCAGGTGAGTTTTTTATTTTGTAACAAATATAGGCCTTAGGAAGAAAATTAGCTTTTGATTATTTAATGTAATTTACAAGATGTAGTCCCTGACATGATGTTCTATGAGTTGAAGTATCATTAGTGCCATTGGAATCAGATGCATTCAATGAACAATTTCCTTTCAGTTTGGATTTGAATGCAGCAGAATCAGGTGTTCAGCATAAGCCAACCCAGCCAGGTAGAACTAACCTGAACAGTGATTCACAGCCCAATCGTGATAACTGTTCCTGCTAAACTTCGCCCTCCATAAAAAATCATGGTGCGGTTTGCTTAGAGGAGGTGACAGACAGACCAGAAAATTGTGTGTCATACCTCTTTGTTTTGTAAGATGTAAAAGGGAATTTGTCTTTTCTATGAGAAGTAAGGAAGGCTTCTATTCTGTTTTCATAATGATATGAAGCAGTTGGGGGTCCTTCATATGAGAGAGATTCAACAACATAGTATACCTACCTAAATCTACAATTGGCTGAAAAGTGCAGCTTAAAAGTCTTACTTTCACTATTACTGTAAAGGCAGAGAAGATCAGTGAGTGTCAAGAGCTCAAGTAATTCTTTAAAAGGCTAGATTACTTCTTGCACATTTCAGTAGAGCAAATTTGCTTGTGCTCTTGATGTGAATAACTACATTGTGGTAATATTATCTGCCAGTGATTACTCAGAAAATGATTGATGATACTAAATCCTCCCTCATTCGTTATAGAATATGAATATTATGATGTACGGAAATTTTGTGATTGGAATGTGTGTGGAGCTTTTGTTATTGGATTTGCTCCTAATGTGATTTGAGTATCTTCATATGAAGATTGACAGGTTTTTATCAGGATACCAGATTGTGGAAAATGTGATGTAGTAATATCTCATTAATTTTTAAGTACTGTCCGTGTATTCCAGTGATAGAAATTTATTGCTAGACAGATAATGATATATCAGAAAAAAAGACAGGTTTTATATACCAAATAAAGATACACTTCAGTCACCTTCATATCTTTCAGGCCTTCTGTGGATGAATTATTAGTTTGTGCTGTATGTAGTACTTGGATAAGATCATCTATCATATTTCTTCAGCAGAAAAATAACAAACATTTGAAGTACTATATATACCACAATGTCACAGATTACACTAGTTTTGCAGTGTATCCTAAGTTGCTCACAGACAAGACTGCTGATAAACTGAATAACTTTGTGTACAAGGATTAACATTAGTGCTGCTTGCATGATCATGGAAATTTGCATTTTTTTATGATGGAAAGAATTATTATTGCAGTTATTATTAGTAGTACTTTTTAAGGATTATTATTCTTTATCATGGTTATTGCAACATATCATGCTTTTATGCAGTCCAGGTTACAACTTATTTTTCATTTCATAGTTGATTTATTCAGCATCAGTAAAAAAATAAAATATAAGTAGGGTTACAATATAAACATTATCCATATCATATGTTCTATAATTTAAAAAAAGAAAAAAAACCTTTTTGGACTATAGAGGACTGATGTAGTTTTTGTGAAGACCTAATGTGTGAGTTGACCTTGTGAGTTTGCAGGGTTTGATGGGCAATCTCATTGATGTAAGAGAATCCATTTTATATGTACATTTACCAGTCCTGTTGTGGACATTGCTAACATTCAACTAACAGCTTGCAGTATCTAGAACACGTGAAGTGTGGTTTGTTGAAAGACACTTAGGTTATGCATGTTAATCAAGCTGCTGACATTGTGGAGATAATCTTGCCAATTGTAACAGAAAGTATGCTGTTGTTTCCAGTATGATCAAGATTACTCAGGAAGGTTTGTGGTCAAAAGAAGAATAATTTGGGGGACACGTTACATTATCTTTATAATCTTGTTTTTTGTATTTTTACATAGCTACAGATATTCTTTAATGTTCTATTGCTTTGACTATATTATTTTTTATAACTGATATTACTTTTATTCTTGATTCTTAGTGTTATTGTTATTGTTATATTATTATTATAAATATTATTATTATTATTATTATTATCATTATTATTATTATGGATATTTTAACATATTATAATTAGTAATTCGTATAGTTTTCTCTAACACAGATGTTTATCCATTTTCTCAAAGTTTCTACAGTTAACTAACTGTTTGGATAAGTAGCCTTATCCACCTATACAGTAGATTTGCATTTGATAGGTTTATTACATCAGAATGTAAAGCGATTTTGACTGATAGTTTATCAATTATACCTTTTCTCAAGAGCTAGTACTAACTTATTCAGATTGTTTTAGCACATATATCATACTGTGAGAAATTCATGTGTAAACCAGATTATTATTATTTATTCAATTTTTGACACCCAGTCCATTGTGGGACTGTAGTGGTATAGGAACATACTCTCAGAAGGTTAAAGGGTTACCAATGAAATTTGACATTAGGCATTGCTAAAGTGCTGAATAAATTTTATGTGCCCTAATAAATTCTGTGTTAAGGATGATATTTTTTAAAATCTAGAGAAGAAAGTATGAATAAACATTTCCTTTCTATCTTTTTCAGTTGGTGTATAAATATACTTTTTCTTGAATAATTATTGTTGTATGACTATTTGATATTTCAAGTTATTTTCAGTAGTGGAAAGAAAACCTTGTAATATCTCAGACAGGAGTAGAAGTTGAACGGAGGCAAAAATTATATGGAATTTGAAATTAATATCTATAGTATTTAGGGAATTAATTTATCAAGGAATCAACAACTAGGGTTCAGCCAGGTTGTAGTGAATGGTGCAACCCTCATCTGTGACATATATTGTGCAGTTTAAGAGACCTTTTTATTGCTAAAGGCCATATTCACCACTTTCAGCATTACTCAAAACTAAAGAGAATGAATTTATTTAATAAAGATAGCTTGAAAATGTCGATTTCACTCTTGTTTGTATGCATAAAAAAAAATAGCTGCAGAAATTATGTAAACACTAATACACTTTCAAAATCATAAAATTCATATGTAAGTGGCCCAAACACATTAACAGGCACCTCAGTTAAGTAGCTGGTGTGTTGTGGGAGTAAATTGTTTGGAGCATCTGTAGGCATACTATAGTTACATGAAAGATCTGGGGTTTGTCTAAACTCTTAATCTTAGAATCCAATCTACTCAAATTGTGTGACAGTACGGTCACTAATGATTGACAATCTGCACTGAATATTGTGCAGATGTGATGTAGTTACTTCAACATAGATGTTTGGTTACTTTAGAAGTGAGACCATTTATGCCATTCTATCTGACAGATATTTATATTTGGGAGTGTAGAACTGAGTGTTGGATTTCAGTCATAATAAAGGTGATTAAAATAACAAGTACTAATGCATTGAAATCAATAATATATTGTGATAATCCCCATTTATTTATACTACTCAAGTTTTATTTTATGGAATATTTATTGTTGATTCAGTCGTAACTTCTGTTTGTTTCATTCCAAGAGGCTACATATAGCCGACTTCAAGTCAGTAAGTAGGCATGCGTTGCAGAGGGGCAAAGGTTTATGAATTTATCCCAATATCAGATTGAATATTATTAACCTTATATGATGAATTGATGCTGCAATATCAAAAATATAAAATTTGATATTCCTCTTAGCCAGAGGGGTGTACCAATGAGCTACAGTGGATGTCTTCATGAAGAAACTCCTCTCATTTTCTAACACATGAGGGAGCAAACAAAATTGAACCAAGGATAAACTTTTTGTGACCATGTGACTGACTTGCTCTCTTTGTATGGGTAGAATTCTAATGAAAGGTAGTTGTGGTTAATTGAATTTGGGGATAAATGCGTCTTTTATAAAATTTATAAACTGTAATCGGTGGATATCTAAGGCATCCTCAAAATAAAAAACATAATATTTGTATTTACTTTCTGTGATATGTTACCATTTGATGCGTTTGATTAGGAAAGGATGTAATGTAGTTGTGGAAAATGTGGGAGAGTGAGTCGGCAAGTGTGGGGTAAGAAAAGATGTGAGTGAGTTTTTTGTTTGTATGGGTGTGTTAGTGGTTGTACATGCTGTGCTTGCATGTTGCATGTTGTGATCCCCATTGATAGTCACGTGATTAATTGGGCCAAAGTATCATATTCTCTGATCATTATTCCCAATATCCACCACATTCACCAAGCTAAGTTTTTACCATTTCGAAAAGATAAGTAACCATAGAAATAGAGCTGTACTCGGACGGACTTGAAAGAGCACCTTGACTCCAGAGGAAATGAGCATGATCTGGGAACCATTGAAAAGAAGTCACCTGCCCCCTGCACACTGCTTATTCTGACCTACCTAAGGAAGATGCCCCAGTACTATATACAGTGCTGCCGTGTAAGAATATTATTCACTATGTATTTACTTGTATATATTCATAAAAGGTGTGTGTAATCACCAGTAGGATATTTTAACACTGCGAGAGCTGATCATTATGTAGTTTTCCTTTGTAACAAACAGCCAGTTTGAGTTCATCACAACTTTTAGTCATTGTTTGAGAAAAGGTGAAAACTAACAAAAACTAAGGCAATTCATGGTTGAGGAGATTAGTGTAAAAATCAATCTATCTATATATATATGTATATTATTTGAGGCACACCAAGCTCAAAAAATGACTAAGAATTCATTTATTAGTTGCATCTAAATGAAACGGAAAAGATAAAACATTTTAACGTTTTTAGCCCAAAAATAGAAATAAGACCAGACTACACATTTGGCTCCCTCTCCCCACATCCCTGCGTGCAGTGCAAGAATCAATCTTGTATCCTATTATCATATCCAAGTGACGCGTGTGGTTAGTGCTACACCAACTGAAAGGATCCCATTTTTGAAACAATAAGAAATCTGCCCCAGTCTACAGACACGGGTCATCTGGATGGAAAGGGTTAAGATTGCTTTGTGGTCATGTAGGGGTTTAGTAAGCATACCACTCAGCCTGGAAGTGTATTTGAAAATGTTATAAGCTTGTGTTGCTGTCTATATTGTAAGATTTGTGTACAAATACTAGAATGTTAGAAATAAATTTGTACAAGTGTATAGAGGTCTCTTGAATTTCCCCATCCAGGTTGACGTTAAAGATCAGGAATCATGTTTCTCTTAGAGTTTGGCTCATCATTGTTGCAGTCATTTTGAAATTATTACTGGCTACTATTCATTTGGTAAACGTTCATCTCCATCGAGATGAAAAAGCGATTGGGTTTGATTTGAGATATGTTACAAAATATAAACTTGTAGTCATTTTAATAACGGGAAAGTTCCTTCCGAGGTCATTACAGGTTCCAAGTCCTGTATTCACGAGGGGCTGGTCTCTTCCGGGTACGTTTAGGCATTGGGGGATGGGATATGATATTGATAGGCAAATCCCGGATAGGCCATGCTTGGTCTGCCAATGCCCGCCGCCAGGGAAATTATGGTCCGGTACCATGGCTCAAGATAGACCTTTGAGGCCCCTGTCCGCGCGGGTTTGCCCATCGTGTGGACATAGCTGTTGTTCAGTTCAGTTCAGAGAGATTTGCGAAGACGTCGCGTCGCCCGGGCTATATGCACAAGGCGGCCCGACACATGGCTGTAGTGTTGCATTTCGATATATAATATTAAAGTACGCTTGAATTTAGTTTTGTTTATGAAATGATAATGACTATAACACTCATCTGTTTCTTTTAACTTGTAATCCTTGTTAATCCATGTGTTTTTCGATTATTTTTTAATCCTGTTTATATAGTGTATTATATATATTGTTAAACGTACTATTTTATCAGCGGATTGGGGCTTTCTATTGTTTTACGATTAAGTGTGTC
>BOPN01000122.1:341203-358703 GCA_017312705.2 Penaeus japonicus
TATATATATATATATATATATATATATATATGTATATATATATATATAAAGAAAAAAAGAGAAATAAAAATATCTGGAGACTAGATACTTCACGTCGACGTCAACATAGGATGACTCATCGCCTTTAAGCTAGGGTGCCTTAAGAGTGAAAACAGAATGCAACATGATCTACGAATAAGACCAAGAATAATGAAACGTGTTATGAAGTGTAGGAATTGTATTTGAACAGGTCTCAGTCTAAACGTTAAATCTTATAAACTACCAATAAATTGCGAGAAATCGTGCCAGTAGTGTTTATGATCTCGCTCTGAATTTTATTAGTCATACTTGAACTGTTTAACCTTTTCTGAATAAACTCATTTTCTAATTTCGGGGAAGGTATAGTGAATCATGTATCTTTCTAATTACATATACATACGTATGCGTATGTATGCCTGCATGTGTGTCTGTATCTGCATAAAATAATTCCATGATATATATATATATGTTCTCCCCGGCTCAGGGCGCGGCGGCGACCTCCAGCGGCACGGGCGAGCACCAGGCAGGCGGCGGCGAGGCGGTGGGCGCCCTGGACCCGGCGGGCTTCTCGCAGCTGCGCCGGGCGGTCCGCCAGATCGTGTCCGAGCAGTCGCAGGTCAAGCCGGCCAACTCCTCGGGGACACGGACGCGCGAGGTCTTTGATTTTACAAGTGAGGGACTTATTTTCTTTTTTTTTTAGATTAATTTTGATGTTCGTTTTGCTTTTGTTTGGTTTACCTTTTAAGCTGAACTTAAAATCCATGATTTGACTTTTCTAAGCTTTTATTCTTATTTCATTCTTTGCCTTTTTGTTTGATTTGCCTTAGTGGTATTGGAATATGAATTTAGTTTAGGGTAAATTGACATAATTTTTTTTCTTTTCTTGTTAGTTCCTTAAGGCATTTACGCCTGCCCATCTACCCCTTTTCCTTTCCTTTCATTCCGCATTACAAGATAAACAAATGCCGAAAGGCAGTGCGATTCAACACAAAAACATTTCCCAACATCTTCCGCGCAGTTCCTGGGATTAAAAAAAAAATGGAATGCATTTCCTAAGCGACATTAACACTCATTTCCTTCAGATTAAATTTCCGTTAAACGACTCATCATCATTGCTCGATGCCGCGATGGCGTTGCGTCAGGTGAGGCGATAACAGCCGAGGCGAGTGATTAAGCGAACGGCGTGTCCCGCTACGCCCCTGCCGCCGCTGGTCGCGCCGAGGCAGCTGGCGTGGCGGGGCCGATGGTGCTGGACTCACTTGCGGGTGGATGGGAGGGTGGGGATATGGGCACTCGCACTCACGCACGCACACACACACACACACACACACACACACACACACACACACACACACACAAAAAAAAAAAAAAAAAAAAAAAAAAAAAAAAAAAAAAAAATAAAAAAAAAATAAAAAATAAAAAATATATATATATATATATATTCATATTTATACATAAACACACACACACACACACACACACACACACACATATATATAAATATATACATATATATACACACATGCAGAATATACATAATGTATACCAGTAGGTCTTCCGTTTACCAAGCAGAGGTCGAGCGTTCGCGTCCCTGAGCTGGTTAACGGTTGTGCTCGGAGGCGCATCCGATTGGACAGGTCCCGCAAGGGCAGGGCCGTAGCCATGAACAGGAGAGTCCTTCAGCGTAAAAAGAGATCACAGTTCGCAGAAACGCACATACGTACATACACAACACACACTCACACACAGACAGATACACACATTTACTTTACTTTACAGAAGAAATAAAAACTTTCATTCTTTATCTAGTAACAGTAACTTATCAATTATATCTACATTTTTAGTAACTGTGTAGCTTTCTCACTTATCTACAAACTTTTCTATAATATCTGATCTTTTTATATATGTCAGTGACGAATATTCATGACTATTGGGTTTTGCATTATGTAATGGCTTCGGTTTTTTATTGCATTTATTACTAATTAACTAGTTCACCTTTTTGCTTTTGATGAAAAGGTGTGTTTTGTGTTATCCTCTTATCAGTCTATCATCGTAAAATCTTTTAAGTGCATTTACTGACATTGGATATTCCCTGTATATCAGTGGTTTAATTCCTTCCGTTTCCGATATATAATATGTGTTTATCACTAATATTATTTCCATTAAAACAAAGCGTGACTAAGACTACTAAAATAATAAACACGAGGTCCTATTTCAAAATACCATACCAACTAACAGGTCATGTTATCCCCTTTACTTGAAGGATCTTTTCACGTGGGAACTAGCTGCCACGACATCCAGTCCACGCAAGGAGCCACCAGATCGGGGATCTACCTCATCCACCCACCTAACCTGGTTCAAGGCCCTTGGAAAGTCTACTGCGACCTGGAGAGCGAGGGAGGAGGCTGGACTGTCTTTCAGGTCAGTTTGTTTATTCACGAGATTAGTTTATTATTACTATTATCCACTTCTTACTGTGCATCGGTATGATTTAATGTGGATGTTTTGTGGATAGTGGAGACAACTGAATTATGGGATTGCATCTGTTATCATTCCTCCTGCAAGTAGTGGCTACCATTCTCATCATGACCCTTGTAGAATGTATAGTATTCAAGAACCTTCACCTATTGAGGAGAAAATAAACATGAGAGAATGCAAAGAAAAAAGTAGATCGAGGCTGAAGCTCGCGTGGGTGTGTGTCATTTCGATTGTCAGGCAAAAAGTTTCGACGCCCTTTAAGTTATGGCGTACAGTGATGAGTTGATCGAATTCAGGGAATTTACTTCTTATACTTCTCATGCATCGTATGTTTTATGCTACATGTAATCACCAGGAACACCAATCTTGCTCAAATCAACTTAAGAGGAGTGAAAAGCGATAATTTTGCTTCTTATGTAAGATAAAGTAGCATTCCTACACTAGTTTACGCCGATAAAAATACCTTGTCCTTTCGTCTCTCTTACAATCTAAAGGTAGATAATTCCGTAAGTGCTTCAAAGGTGCTTCCATGTAAACATTGGAAAGGCTCACAAAACAAAAATAACAACTCATCATTGAGAACCACGTCATCACATCAGCTGTAAAATTGTCTAATGCAGTTCAGGATCAACACATCATTGAAATTCAGCCTCTTCTCCCAACATCTTTCTTTCCTGAAACGTACTATCCTTAGCTGATGTGCTTCTTTGTAAGGCTTGGATCTCAAAAGCGTGTGCAACCTTTCCCAAACATCAGTACTCACATATTTTCTTCGGCGGATATTTCTTGCCGTACAATCACAATGACCACGATTCCCCACTCATGGCTTCACGTGTTTATTTAGCGAACCACTGCGAGTAAACCCTCAAGTGTTTGTTTTTACTTCATTGTCTTTAACTCCCAATCACACTGAAGGTTCGTGATGATGTTGAACCTCACGAAAACTTCATGCGAGGCTGGGAGGACTACAAGGTCGGCTTCGGAGACTTCGACAGGGAGTTTTGGCTGGGTAAGTTCCCTTCCCCGCTCTCTCGGTTTCTCCGTCTCGCTACCCTCTCTTCCCTTCGTGTGCTTGTCTGTCTGACTCTCTCTTTTTTCTTTCCCTTTAATCATCCCTTCCTCCCTCATTCCATCTCTCTTTCTGTCTATCTATCTGTCAGGCTATCTCTATCTCTATTTCACGTTACACTGTTTGTACTTTCACCGGTATTCTTTTTATACTGCTTCATGATACGAATTGATATTTACATTGCTAAAGACCATGATCTACCATGAATATTTTTTAGTATTTTCCTTCTCTTGGTGACTGGAGTCCGGGTGTAACGGTGCTGGCGGCTGGCACTCGCAATGACCGCGGAAGAAGCCGTTCGAAGTTACGGTGATTTACCGATTTATGATGTTGGAGATGACGGCGTTACTGCTAAGCTGTTCAAGCTACTTTCTCGACCAGTGACAGAGGGACAGAGGACCGTAACTGCATGACTCGCCATGACTTAAACCACTGAGCATGTTGCCTCAGGGAGACTTTCCCTACAGTGTGCCCTCCCTTCTTCACTACCCCCCCTCCCCCCTCCATCTCCCTTTCATTTTCACTTTCCTACAACTCTCCCGATGTGTATCCTCTATTCTTCACCTTCTCCTTTTCCTTTTCCTTTTCCTTTGCCTAATATTCCTCCACCTGATTAAACTAACCTCTTTTATCCACACTCGATCCTCTCGTCAAACAAAATGCAGGAGGAAATTCAGCCTCACTAGAAGGGCTAAGAATACTCTGGAGAAAAATATAAAGTGAAGATTCGAAGAATTTGTTAGCCTTTTTTGCCGTCTTAATAGCGGTGAACGTTCTTGGTGTTCTCCCGGTTAGACAGGTTGATTGCTTGTGGTCATAAAGAACTGAAGTGGTTTCGCCGTTGTTAGGGTGTAGTGTGGATATGTACACGCGACGGTTGGTGTAATTGTGCGCACTTTTCTATGTTTGTTTGCCTGTTTGTGCTTGTGTGTGTGCGTGCTTGTGTGTGTGTGTGTGTGTGTGTATATGTGTGTTTTTGTGTGTGTGGGCGTACTCATGTGTATGTATATGTATTTACATGTGTGCGTATGTGATGCAAGACCGGAAGATGGGAAGGGGGAAGCCCACATGTCTCATTTTCTTCGCTCACTCCATACTATTTTCTTATTCCTGCGCGTATTCCCTCTTACTTTCACCGATGTTCTCATTCACAGTCGCTCACAAATCGCTGACTCAACCTTATGTTTCTCTTCTTGGTTGCCGATACACAACCGCACAGAACTCTAAACAAACGCAGCACACTCATGGGCCTGTAAATATTTAACAAATCAAACAGATTAGCATCAATTTTTTTTTTCTTTCTTTTTTTTTTTTTTTTTTGGCTTCCCTTGGCCCCCTCTCCAAAATAGAAGTCATGATGATGAGGAGTTAATGTATGCAAAGGGATGTGCTAAGTCACGCAAACGGTGCTAGAGGTTAGAAAGTCTCCATCTGGCTGTGCTTTGAGGAGTGGAAGGGAGATGAGGTAGAGATAGATTTATAGAGAGAGAGGATGACGAAGTGAAAGAGCTATGAGCCTGCTAAAATTTCTATACCGTGGCTCAAAAATGGATACTGAATGGCACAAAGTTAAGTTAAATGTGAACGAAACTGAAGGCTATCTCTTACTTTAAAACTACGTATCTTGTTTTCGTTTTTTTTTCTTTTCTTTTTTGGGTAATATTAAAGGTTTAAGAAGCGACTTACATGTAATGATAAACAACTAAAACCCATAGGCAAGATGTAAAGTGGCTGTAGAAAGGGTCTCACCACAGAAAGTGACCAACGAGGGAAAATGATGGACAAGGGAAAACAAAACTGCTAGGGGGGACATAACCGCCAAGAGAAAGTGGTTTGCAAGGAAAACTAGCCACCTGTAAAGAAGATGAAGACATAAAAAATGGATATACATAAGACACGACAAACACTAAGCAATAAATGAAGAAAGACTTGAGCGCAGGGTGACAGCTAGGACAAAGCTACTGACTGAGCTATAATGAAGAGATACTGTATTTGTTGACTAACATAAAACAAACATAGGTTTCACGGAAGTAATTGTTACCGCTTAGCATATGATTAGATCAAAGTAGAGTAATAAAATAGCAAGTGAAAGAAAGTAGACAAAGCGACTATTGAGAAGTATTCAACTGACAGCACATCTGACAGATCGGAGAAAGTGTCGAGTCTTCCTCGGGTGAACAGAAGTAACTACCGCAGTGGGAAATTTATGGCAAAGTGAAAGCTAAACGAGGGTAAAGTATTTGACAAAATCCGATGGCAATTGACGAAGGGAAAATGATTGAAGAAAGTGGTGAAAAAATAGAAAATATGAAGACATGATGACAGAGGGAGAAAATATGTTACGGAAAAACGAAAACGGTAGAGAGTGATAATAACTGTCAGAGGAAAGCTAAGTGATCAAGCATATCATCGTAGATTCACAAGGAAGGGGTGAATGAACGGGAATTAGATAGTAGAGAAAGTTGACTAAGAGGAGGAGGAAGGAAGGGGCCGTTGACACAAAAGGAAGACAGCTGCTGGAGGGAATGAGATTGGCAATTGCTCAGGGTAGGCACCTGGAAGATGATAATAGAGGCAATAAATATAAATAAACATGAAATGATAAAAAAAAAAACATACTCAGAAAAAATAATGCACAAGACGATTATGTGTATAAGATGTGTGTACAAGAAAAGAAAGATTTACTGAATTAACCATTGTGTTAATTGGTGAAGAACAGCGAGAAAGTGACATTACAGTTAGTAGTGAGATGACTGAAAACTAGTAGATTCAAGAACAGATGACCAAATGGGAGGATAGAAATAACGAATGTATGCCTTACTGAGTAGCTAACACATTGTCGAAGGAAAATTGCGGCGATAAAAGGGTAATGGAATCACAAGACACGTGTATAAGATATCCAGCTGCGTTAATGACCAGAGAAATCAACAAAGCATTGAATAATTTATGGCACGCTGGTGACTGTGCAAGCTCGACAAGTAGGTGGACTACCAAGGACATGATTCCTGATAGATGGTGGTCTGACGAGTAGGTGAGAGGTTAAGAACTAGGTGGCTGAAGATATATATCATGGACTAACATGTAAATGACAAACAAAAAAAGTGGAGTAAAGGGTAGATTGTTGACTGAAAAGTAGATAATCACCCGAGTAGATCACTGATTGACAAGTAGATTAAACTTAGTTGAGGTACTAAAGAGTAGATATAGAGAATCACGAAAGACTGATAGCATGATAGACTGAAACGTAGATGACTGAAAAGATGCCACACTGGATGACAAGCAGATAAGCTAAAATATAAGGGATTGACTAAGAGATACTAGACTAATAAGTAGATAACTGACAAATGATGGACTGACAAGTAGACAAGAAGCAGATGATTGGTTAGAAGATGGTTGAATGAAGAGTAGATGATCGACTAAAAGATAGTTTAATAGACTGAAAAGTAGATGACTGATAAATGGATTGTGGACAGGCAAGTTGATGTGAAACTGAAAAGCAGATGCAGGTGATTGACCAATAGATGATGAAAACATACCTGAAATCAGACTAGTAGATGACTGAAGATTAAAGTACACTCTGGTAAATGATAGAGAGATGAGAAAAAAAAATAGCATAACCATTATGGAGAGACTGAAAAGTAAATGACTGAATAATGTCTCATAGACTAGATAATAGACTGGAATGTAGATGGATGACCAGTAGATGGTAGACTGGAGACTGACAACTGACTGGTAGGTGATGGACTAGCAAGTAGACAATAGAAAAACGTGACAGACTGAAGAGTAAATGAGTGTTAAATACATCAAGTAGATGATAGAATGAAATGGAAAGATTCCGAGAAATAGATGACTCATGAGTGACCAAATGCGTTGTCACACTAGAACTTTTCCGACAATTTTCTGAAAATTGGTCAATTTCTGAGCGAATTGTCGTTTTTCAAGTCGGCCGACAATTCCGAGTTTCCGCGAGAAAACATTTCCGTCGTCTTTTTTAGTCAAGCGTTTTTATTTGTTTAGAATCATTAATTATAATCAAATTTAATGGAATTTATTTTTGTTATATATATATATTATAAAATTACCAAATAGAAATATGCAGATTTAAAATTTATATCCATAAGTAAAATTTGTTTTAAGTGCACGTTTTGATTGTTTACATCCGTCAGCCGCAGAGCGTGCTATTTCTCCTCAAGTTTTGAAACACCATGGACTGTTTAATTGAAACCATTTTCATGCATTTTCTTGTCACGCGCATCATCTGCTAAAACAAAACACTCGCTTGCTCGGCGGCTTTGTTTACAATTGTAAGGCAAGTATCGCGTGACTGAGCCGATGGCTCCTACTTGGCTCCTGGCGGTATAGCGCAGAGATGCCTCCAAAAATTGATTTTTTTTTTCGAAAAAAATAACGGGAAAGTGCTAGTGTGACGGCGCCTAAAGTGGGCACGGAAACAGATGATTGGTAGGTAGACTAGGAAGGAGATTGACGGATATATTGGGCAGCAGATGACTAGGAAGTCTACACGACTGTTAATCTGATTACTAACAAGTAGACTGAAGTAAATAAGTAAGGAGTAAATTGATGAGTAGACTGAAAAGTAGACTGGGAAGTTGATAAGTGAAGTAAATTGACGAGCAGACTATAGAAAGAGACTGATCATTAGACTGGGAAGAATGTGACAAGCAATATGACTTACAAGAAGATTTAGAAGTAGGTGACTGACAAGTAGACTGCGCAAGTTCGAGAAGTAGATGAACTACCAAGCACATGATTGTCTGATAGATGGTGTAGTGACGAGTACGTGAGGTTGAAAACCAGATGGTTGATAAATACTTCATAGACTGACAAGTGGACGCTAGAAGAAAATAATGTGAACCCTCTCGTGGACTAAAGGGTACATGATTGACAAGTAGATAAAACTTAATAGAGGTATTAAAGAGTAGATATTGAGAATCACGTGTATTATAGATGACTAACATATACCATATTTGGTGGTAAACTAAAAAGTATGTGACTGACAAATAAATAATTGACTGACAAGTAGATACTGTACTAAAAAAGCAGAAGATTGGTCAAAAGATAAATGATTCAACGGTAGATGATTGAGTAATAAGTAGATGATGTGCTGACGAATAGATGACTGGCAAGTAAATGATAAACATAATAATAGATGACTGACAAATGCATTATGGACGGCCAGATAGATAAGTAGATAGACTGACAAGGGACATTTAGAAGATTGGCCAGTATTTGGTGGACTGAAAATTGAATGACTGAAAGTAGATAAAATAGACCAATAGATGACTGACTGAAAAGCAGAACTTCCATAAATACATCATGGAAAGACAACCAGATGACCAACCGAGTAGATAATTAACATAGACCCCATAGACTGACATTAGATAGACTGACATGTAGATGGCTGACCAATATATAGTAAACTGGAGATAATCAATCATTCGACTAGTTGGTGATGGACCAGCAAATATATAATAAAATAACATGGTAGACTGGAGAGAGGAAATGACTGATGATAGATGGTGAAAAGATGAATAGATGAGTGACTGGAAAGTAGATGACGGATGGGTTGCCTAAGTAGACTGTTAAATAGATGACTGACAAATAGACCGGAAACTAGATGACTGACAAGTAAACTGTCAAATAGATGACTGACAAATAGACTGGTAGATGACGGATGGGTTGCCTAAGTAGACTTAAATAGATGACTGACAAATAGACCGGAAACTAGATGACTGACAAGTAAACTGTCAAATAGATGACTGACAAATAGACTGGAAGCTAGATGACTGATCAGTAGACTGTTAAATAGATGACTGACAAGTGGACTGTTGAGTAGGTAACTGAAAAATAGACTGGAAACTAGATGACTGACAAGTAGACTGGGAAGTAGATGACTGACAAGTAGACTGGAAACTAGATGACTGACAAGTAGACTGGAAACTAGATGACTAACAAGTAGACTGGAAAGTTGATGACTGGCAAGTAGACTGGAAACTAGATGACTAACAAGTAGACTGGAAAGTTGATGACTAACAAGTAGACTGGAAACTAGATGACTGACAAGTAGACTGACAAGTAGACTGGGAAATAGATGATTAACAAGTAGACTGTTAAGTAGATGACTGACAAGTAGACTGGAAAGTAGATGACTGACAAGTAGACTGATAAATAGATGACTGACAAGTTGACTGTTAAATAGATGACTGACAAGTGGACTGTTGAGTAGGTAACTGAAAAATAGACTGGAAACTAGATGACTAACAAGTAGACTGGAAACTAGATGACTGACAAGTAGACTGATAAATAGATGACTGACAAGTTGACTGTTAAATAGATGACTGACAAGTGGACTGTTGAGTAGGTAACTGAAAAATAGACTGGAAAGTAGATGACTGACAAGTAGACTGGGAAGTAGATGACTGACAAGTAGACTGATAAATAGATGACTGACAAGTTGACTGACTAAAGTAGCTGACTGACAAGTTGACTGACTAAAGTAGCTGACTGACAAGTTGACTGACTAAAGTAGCTGACTGACAAGTTGACTGGGAATCAGATGAATGACAAGTAGATGGGAAGTAGATAACTCACAATGAGTAGTAAGTCTACGGGACTGACAAGTAGACTGAAAAGTGGATGATTGACAAGTAGACTGGGATTCAGATGACAGGTAAGTAGATTGATTTAAGTAGATGACTGGCAAGTAGACAGAAATAAAATAAATGCTTGAAAACAGACAAAAGTAGACTTTGAATCCGGTGACTGAAGAGTTGACCGAAAGCAGAAGGCTGACAAGTAGATTGAAAGTATAAGACAAACAGATTGGAATGTAGATGACAAATAGCCTATTAAGTAGACTGAGTGAACAAAAATTGTGGACAAAGAAGTATGATTGAGATTGAAAAAACTTCCAAGGACAAAAGATAGCCTGACTTGCAATTCGATTGGAAAGTATTGGACGTTGCTGCCAAATAGACTGTTAAGTAGATGACTGATAAATAGACTGAGAAGTAGGTGAATGATAAATAGACTGGAAAGATGACTGGGTAGTAGATGGCGAAGGAGTTGACTGAAGAATAGTATCAAGATGACTGACAAGTAGATTATTGAGTAGATAACTGACGTAAGCTTTTGAGTAGATTACTGACAGGCAAACTTTTAAGTAGATGACTGACAAGTAGACTGTTAAGTAAATGACTGACAAGTAGACTGGAAAGTAGAGGACTAACAAATAAACTGTTAATTAGATGACTGACAAATAAGAAGGAAAGATGACTGACAAGTAGACTGTTAAATAGATGACTGACATGTAGAGTTGTTAAGTAGATGACTGACAAGTATACTGTTAAGTAGATGACTGACAAGTAGACTGTTAAATAGATGACTGACATGTAGAGTTGTTAAGTAGATGACTGACAAGTATACTGTTAAGTAGATGACTGACAAGTAGACTGGAAACTAGATGACTGACAAGTAGACTGTTAAATAGATGACTGACAAGTAGACTGTTAAGTAGATGACTGACAAGTAGACTGTTAAGTAGATAACTGACAAATAGACTGTTAAGTAGATGACTGACAAATAGACTGGAAAGTAGATGACTGACAAATAGACTGGAAAGTAGATGACTGACAAGTAGTCTGATAAATAGATGACTGTCAAGTAGAATGGAAAGTAGATGACTGACAAGAAGACTGGGAAGTAAATGACTGATAGGTAGACTGGAAAGTAGACGACTAACAAGTAGAGGGGGAAGTAGATGACTGACAAGCAGACTGGAGAGTAGATGACTAATAAGAAGACGGGGAAGTAAATGACTGGACTGGAATTAGATTGAGAGTTCATTGTAATAATGTGGAAAAATGTATGACTGAGACTTGAACAAGTAGTCTGGGGAATAAATGCCAAGTTGACTGGGAAATAGATGACCGACAAGTAGTCTAAGAGTATATGACTGACAAGAAAGCTGAAAATAGATAACTCAGCAAATAGGCCCAAAAGTAAATGTCTGAAGAGTAGACGGAATGACTTGTGTTTCAAATTATATTTTCATCAACCACATATCTTGAACTTATACATTTTCATCCATGTATTTTTACTAGACTGAGAAAATATGACTGGCAGTTAGATTAGAGATTACTATTGATTACTGACAAGTAGACTGGAAAGCAGATGGCCGACGAGTATACAAAGTAACAAATGATTGACAATTAGATTAGGAAGTTGATGACTGACAAGTAGACCAAGAAGTTGATGACTGACAAGTAGACTAAAAAGTTGACAACAACAAGTAGACTAACAAGTAGACTAAGAAGTTGATGACTAACAATTAGACTAAGAAATTGATGACTAACAATTAGACTAAGATGTTGATGACTGACAAGTAGACTAAGAAATTGATGACTGACAAGTTGTAACCTGGTGAGAAAAGACATCAGTTGTAAGCCGGTGAAGAAAGGCAGATGTTCTTTATTGGTGGCCCGATAAACACACTTCCCTCCAGCCAAAGCTAAATGATGGAGGTCAGAGCTGTGAGCTCTGCTATTCTGTTCCGTTCACTGCCTGGTCTCTGTCAGTGATCCTTCTGATGGTGTGCCTCTGACTGTCCTTACTTATGTCCTTGATTTGATTACACTTTCTCTGCCTCAGGGCTTCCGGCTAGCAGCTGTAGCCAGGAGCCAGGTGCAGGAAAAATAAAGTCATAACTGAATGCTAGCATTATAACATTATTATAGCAAAGAATAACAATCAATGCCTTGGGTCACATAAAATGCAATAGCAGTGCCCTACACGAGTATACTATTTAGTGAATGACTAAATAAGTTGAGTAGAATAAGTTTATAACTAACAATAAGACTAAGAAGTTGATGACTGGCAAGTAGACTAGGAAGTTGATGGTTGACAAGTAGACTAAGAAGCTGATGGCTGACAAGTAGACTAAAAAGTTGATGGCTGACAAGTAGACTAAGAAGTTGATGACTGGCAAGTAGACTAGTAAGTTGATGACTGGCAAGTAGACTAGTAAGTTGATGGTTGACAAGTAGACTAAGAAGTTGATGGCTGACAAGTAGACTAAGAAGTTGATGGCTGACAAGTAGAATAAGAAGTTGATGGCTGACAAGTAGAATAAGAAGTTGATAGCTGACAAGTAGACTAAGAAGTTGATGGCTGACAAGTAGACTAAGAAGTTGATGGCTGACAAGTAGACTAAGAAGTTGATGGCTGACAAGTAGACTAAGAAGTTGATACGATGTATAGACTAAGAAGTTGATGGCTGACAAGTAGACTAAGAAGTTGATAGCTGACAAGTAGACTAAGTTAATGGCTGACAAGTAGACTAAGTTGATGGCTGACAAGTAAGTTGATGGTTGACAAGTAGACTAAGAAATTGATGGCTGACAAGTAGACTAAGAAGTTGATGACTGACAAGTAGACTAAGAAGTTGATGACTGACAAGTAGACTAAGAAGTTGATGACTGACAAGTAGACTAAGAAGTTGATAGCTGACAAGTAGACTAAGAAGTTGATGGCTGACAAGTAGACTAAGAAGTTGATGGCTGACAAGTAGACTAAGAAGTTGATGGCTGACAAGTAGACTAAGAAGTTGATGGCTGACAAGTAGACTAAGAAGTTGATGGCTGACAAGTAGACTAAGAAGTTGATAGCTGACAAGTAGACTAAGTTAATGGCTGACAAGTAGACTAAGTTGATGGCTGACAAGTAGACTAAGAAGTTGATGGCTGACAAGTAGACTAAGAAGTTGATAGCTGACAAGTAGACTAAGTTAATGGCTGACAAGTAGACTAAGTTGATGGCTGACAAGTAGACTAAGAAGTTGATGGCTGACAAGTAGACTAAGAAGTTGATGACTGACAAGTAGACTAAGAAGTTGATGACTGACAAGTAGACTAAAAAGTTGATAGCTGACAAGTAGACTAAGAAGTCGATGGCTGACAAGTAGACTAAGAAGTTGATGGCTGACAAGTAGACTAAGAAGTTGATGGCTGACAAGTAGACTAAGAAGTTGATGGCTGACAAGTAGACTAAGAAGTTGATGGCTGACAAGTAGACTAAGAAGTTGATGACTGACAAGTAGACTAAGAAGTTGATAGCTGACAAGTAGACTAAGAAGTTGATGGCTGACAAGTAGACTAAGAAGTTGATGGCTGACAAGTAGACTAAGAAGTTGATGACTGACAAGTAGACTAAGAAGTTGATGACTGACAAGTAGACTAAGAAGTTGATAGCTGACAAGTAGACTAAGAAGTTGATGGCTGACAAGTAGACTAAGAAGTTGATGGCTGACAAGTAGACTAAGAAGTTGATGGCTGACAAGTAGACTAAGAAGTTGATGGCTGACAAGTAGACTAAGAAGTTGATGGCTGACAAGTAGACTAAGAAGTTGATGACTGACAAGTAGACTAAGAAGTTGATGGCTGACAAGTAGACTAAGAAGTTGATGGCTGACAAGTAGACTGAGAAGTTGATGGCTGACAAGTAGACTAAGAAGTTGATGGCTGACAAGTAGACTGATAAATTGATGGCTGACAAGTAGACTAAGATGTTGATGACTGACAAGTGGACTATGAAGTTGATGACTTGCAAGTAGACTAAGTTGATGACTGACAACTAGACTAAGAAATTGACTGCAAGTAGACTAAGAAGTTGATGACTTACAATTAGAATAAGAAATTGGTGACTGACAAATAACTAATGGGTTGATGAGTGACAAGTAGACTAAGCAGTTGATGACTGACAAGTAGACTAAGAAGTTGACTGACAAGTACGCAGATGTTGACTGACAAATTGACTGGGAAGTTGATGACTGATAAATAGACTAAGAAGTTGATGGCTGACAAGTAGACTAAGAAGTTGATGACTGACAAGTAGACTAAGATAATGATAACTGACAAGTAGATTGATAAGTTGATAACTGATATATAGACATTTAGACAAAGATGGTGACTGACAAGTAGAATAAGAAATTGATGACTGATAATTAAACTAAGGAGTTGATGATTGACAAACAGACTAAGATGTTTGTGACTGACAAGACAAAAGTTGACTGACAAATTGACTAGGAAGTTGATGACTGACAAATAAACTAGGAAGCTGATGACTGATAAATTGACTAAGAAGTTGATGACTGACAAGTAGACTAAAATGTTGATAACTGACAAGACAAAAGTTGACTGACAAATTGACTAGGAAGTTGATGACAGACAAATAAACTAGGAAGCTGATGACTGATAGATTAAGTATAACTAAAATGTTTATGATTGACAAGTATACTAAGAAGTTGATGACTGATAAATAGACTAAGAAGGTGATAACATACATAGACACTTACACAAAGATGGTAACTGTCAAGTAGAATAAGAAATTGATGATTGATAATTAGACTAAGGATTTGATGACTGACAAACAGACTAAGATGTTTATGACTGACAAGACAAAAGTTGACTGACAAATTGACTAGGAAGTTGATGACTGACAAATAAACT
The DNA here is from genome assembly GCA_017312705.2 of Penaeus japonicus. Lineage (NCBI taxonomy): Eukaryota > Metazoa > Arthropoda > Malacostraca > Decapoda > Penaeidae > Penaeus > Penaeus japonicus. The sequence goes on from BOPN01000122.1 coordinate 356,294, forward strand.
AGGAAGCTGATGACTAGCAAGTTGAATATGAAGTTGATGACTGATGAAGAGACTAAGATGTTGATGACTGACAAGTAGAATAAGAAATTGATGATTGATAAGTAGACTAAGAAGTTGATGACTAAAGTAGACTAAAATGTTGATAACTGACAAGACAAAAGTTGACTGACAAATTGACTAGGAAGTTGATGACAGACAAGTAAACTAGGAAGCTGATGACTGATAGATTGACTAGGAAGTTGATGAGTGACAAGTATAACTAAAATGTTTATGACTGACAAGTAGACTAAGAAGTTGATGACTGACAATTAGACTAAGAAGTTGATAACATACATAGACATTTAGACAAAGATGGTAACTGTCAAGTAGAATAAGAAATTGATGACTGATAATTAGACTGAGGAGTTGATGACTGACAGACTAAGATGTTTATGACTAACAAGACAAAAGTTGACTGAAATATTGACTAAAAAGTTGATGACTGACAAATAAACTAGGGAACTGATAACTAACAAATTGAATAGGAAGTTGATGACTGATGAGTAGACTAAGATGATGACTGACAAGTAGACTAAGATGTTGATGGCTGACAAACTGACTAGGAAGTTGAGGACTGACAAGTAGACTAAGAAGTTGATGACTGACAAGTAGACAAAGATGATTATGACTGACAAGTAGACTAAGGAGCTGATGACTGATAAATAGACTAAGAAGTTGGTGACTGACAAATTAAGCAGATGACCGACGAGCATAATAAGTAGCTAATGACTGTCAATTAGATTAGCAAGTTGATGACTAACGAGTAGACTAAGTAATTGATGACTGACAAGTAGGCTAAGAAGTTAATAGATAAGTAGCCTAAGATTTTGATAAATGACAAGTAGACTAAAACATTGATGACTGATTAATAGACTAAGAAATTGACAGATGACAAGTAGACTAAGCTGATTGCTGACAAATTGACGAAGAAGTTGATGCCTGACAAATAGACTAGGAAGTTAATGACTGATTAGTAGACTAAGATGTTGATGGATGACAAGCAGACTAAGTTGATGGCTGACAAATAGAATAAGTTGACTGACAAATTTACTAGGAAGTTGATGATTGACAAGAAGACTAAGAAGTTGATGACTGACAAGTAAACTAAGATATTGATGACTGATAAGTATACTAAGATGTTGATATCTGACAAGTAGATTAAGATACTGATGACTGATAATTATACTAAGATGTAAATGACTGACAAATAGACTAAGAGGTTGGTGACTGACAAAGCGATTAGGGAATTGACGACTGACAAATTGACTAGGAAACTGATGACTGAAAAGTAGGCTAAAAAGTTAATGTCTGATAATTGCATTAAGACGTTGATGACTAACAAGTAACTAAGATGTTGATAACTGAAAAATAGACTAAGAAGTTGATAGCTGAAAAATATACTAAGAAGTTGATGACTGACAAATTGACTAGGAAGTTGACTGACAAATAGACTAGGAAGTTGATGACTGACGAGTAAACTAAGTATCAAGTGACTGAGAAGTCAACAAAATGACATTGTACTTGAGGTGTGACAGAATTTATGTAAGACATTAATTAGACAAGTTTGGTGACTGGATAATAAACTAACTGGTAAACATCTTGGATGACAAAGAACAGATTCATGGGAAAATACTGACGTAAAGAGTTCATACGACTGGTTGGACGTTGACCAAATGAGTTACAGATAGTAGATGGCAAATTAATGAATAGACGATCTACTAAGGATTGAACAACAGATTGACAATGATGTCTTAAGCGATGACTTGATATTTGAGACAATTTTAAGTCATCAGGTAAGTTATTTACCGGATGAATAATGCTCACTTGATAAGCAGAGAAGAAACTACCTCCTACTTAGCAGAAATGAATGACCAAATAATCTGATAATAATACTGTGGATTAGACTGATGGCGAGAAAATAGGCTGACCAGTTGTAGTCGGCAACAAACTAAGAAACTGACTGGTAGATATGGTAAGAAACTGACTGGTAGATATGGCAGCATTGCTATATGGTAGATCGACAGGTAGACTATTCACTGATAAGTATATAATGAAGGTCGTGTGAATTTACCTCTGACGTGTTAAACCGAGGCAAGACACAGGACGTCTAACAAAAGTCTCATGAACAGGTGAGACTCAGGGCAACTGACAGAAATCCGAAGAAAAGGCGATACAAAGGACGGTTGACGAAAGTCTGACGAATGGGCGAGGCTCAAGGTGGCTGACGAGAGTGTCATTATTTACTACAAAAGCCTGACGAGGAGATAAGACACAGGATGACTTACAAAAATCTGATTAATACATGATCAGTTGAATGGATTCGGATCGACCGATGAATTTATACATTGTTTGGCTGACACTTAATAAACGA
>BOPN01000122.1:374604-379604 GCA_017312705.2 Penaeus japonicus
GATACAATGGCCTATCACTTCCGTATGACATTTTTTCTGACTACTTAGGATCTTAAGGTGAGCATACAGAGTTGAAAACCCCGCAGTGACAAGAAGCCGATTGCGTAATATACGAACGAAAACTCTTTTTTTCTACGCTTTCTATTAGGTCAATATCTATGACACACTCCCGATCCCCTTTCCCACGTAATCTGACTCCTTTTCACTCGTCTTGTACCTACATTTCCACCCATGCTGACGCCTCCCCCTCGCTGCCAAATCTCGTCTTCCATAAACCATAACCACCAGTTTACGTAGAGCCGACGGGGGGCGCCAACCCCCTCCGTCTGCGCTGGCCGACGCCGAAGACAGAGACGTGAGACTAACCTCCCCCTTCCTTCCTTCCTTCCCATACCCCGACTACCCGACTCGACTCCGACTCGCGACGTGTTTGCAGGAAACATCCTCCTCTGGTCACTCACAAACGTGGACAATGAAACCAACTACGAGCTCCACATCGAGCTGGAGGACTGGTCGGGCAACAAGAGGTTCGCAAGGTATCGAGGCTTCCGAGTCGGCTCGGAGCGCGATGCGTACCGTCTGTACCATGCGAACGTCTACTTCGGCAATGCAGGTGAGCCTCGAAGGTGCATTTTGGCACATCTGGCACTGATAAAGTGTAAGGATATGTCTTACTTGTGAGATGATACATCCATTTCTTTCGGAACTGTCTACTAAAGTTTTCGTGCCTTAAAAAAAAAAGGTTTTCCAGACTTAAGACCAGTATCGGCTTCCTCTTTCTTCCTGTAATATTTCGTTTGCCATTTCCCCCCCCCCCCCCAGGTGACTCCCTGTATTCACACAATGGACTCCCTTTCTCCACCTTCGACGTAGATAATGACAATCGGGACGGGGATTTCGTGGAACGCAGCTGTTCACGGCTATATAAGGTAATGTAGTGCATGCGCGCCACGTGTTGCTAAAGCACGGTGTCAACTCTTGCAAAGAGAACCTATGAATCAAGTATAAATACATGTATTTTGTATCAATTTTGAAAAATGAATGAACACGCTAACTATAGCCTTGGTTTAGCTTTATCTCATCTCCGATTGTGCGACGTATAGGATGATGAAGCAAAAGTTCAAGTTAGGTTCCGACTCGGGAAGACCTTTGCTCTAGATCCATGGGATTTCCATGTGTGACACACCTGGTTATGTCACATGAGTCGATAAACAGTCAGATCCTTCAGAAATACTTCAGCTGGTCGTGGTTTCGATGCTGTTCTGAATTATACAATGAAGATGTTACTGGAAGCGCTAGTTTAGATTTAAGGTTAAATAAAGTAATAGTCGTATAAGCTGTCCTTAGATAGTTTTTTTTTTATATAATGAAGTAGCTCTGACTCTCATAAATCAATCGATTATAGATAATAAATCCCCAAACAAAACCACTCATAAAAACACACACAAGCCTCCTAAACATGATTCAGTTGCAGCCATTTCACCAACAGACGAGCTAATCCGACAGCCTCGAGCATGTTAATTAATTCAGAATACGCGTTTATCCTTCCCCTAGGGTGCTTGGTGGTACGGGAACTGCCACGACGCAAACCTGAACGGCTGGTACCTCGGAGGGTCTCACAGGTCCTTCGCCGACGGAGTGAATTGGTACACGTGGACGGGGTACAATTACTCTCTCAAACGTACTGTTATGAAATTCAGGTAAGCGAGAGGATTCCTTTAAGGGGCTTCATGAGAAGTATTTCAAAGGGATTTTGTATGCAGCAAGGATTTAGACGATTGGAATAAGTAGGATTCTTTCAGGACTGAGAGTTGATGAGATTTGTAGTCTAATTTTTGCTATAAGGTGACGTCATGTGACACCTTCATATTTGTATTTAGGACTAAAAGGATATGGTAGGTTGTTACGTAAAACAGTCTTTGATAATTTTCTTTATCTCAACTTTTCTCGAATTATATCCCTTTTCATTAACATTATTGGTAACTTCATAAATTCTCGCTTGTTCTCTCAAAGTTTAAAATCTCAACTAACGACGAATATCTATCATGTGACTTGGTAAAGCCATAGATCTCCCCTTTGCTGCTTGTCCCGCCTTCCCTCATCATCTGACCTGAGCTGACCTACTGACCTTTGTCTCCCACAGACCGCAGAGCTCGGGTCCCATTCCCGTTGGCTTCGATACCTTTATCATCGCAAACAGGCGGCGAAGAATGTACGATTCGACTCACGAGGAAAATGCCTCGCCTGCGGTCGGTTACTATTTCGTTAAGATTTTTTTCTGTTTGTTAAAAAAAAAACTTTATTTGTGCAAATTATGACATACGATGTCCAGATGTATGAACTTTTATATATATATATATATATATATATATATATATATATATATATATATATATATATATATATATATATATATATATATATATATATATATATATATATATATATATATATATATACACACACATATGTGTGTGTATGTGCGTGTGACTGCAGCATTCTCGGCACCATATCGCCTCAATGTGAATGAAAGAATTCGTCTTAATTCTTCCCCTACAGGAAGATACTGGGCGTCTAGATGCCCCGGAGATGCTGTCATCTCGCAACACACTCACCAGAATGAATGCAGGGGAGCTGTGACCTGCCTGAAGAGGACGCCTTGATGTCACCACAGACCCAAGAGAGTGCTATCCCTCTTCGTTGGGTTGAGTTCAGATTTTGGGTAAATAATTCCAACTTGTGTACTTGTGATTTATTTATCTATTTATTACCACACTATGTTTCACAGTTTGGAATTCATTTAGGCCCGTTCATTGCCATATCATTTTTTATACATTTGTAGTGAACTTATTATTTTGTTTAACATATAATATATGCAGTTCTTACAGATACCAAAGGACTTTTATTCTTTGTCTCAGACCCTGCCTATTTTTATATGAGATATTTATTAAACATTTGACCTATAAAGTTTTATTCAATTCCTTCCTTATACAAAAAGATATCTGCTCACATTTAAAGGAAATTATGCACAAGGAAAGTCCATGTCTTGCAATATGGTGCAATAGTTTATCTTATGCTTATCAATAGGATATAAATATCAAGAGACAGACATAATAAAAAAAAAGATAATTTATATGATACACAGACAAATAAAACTCTGACCGGCCTTAAAACGAAAAAATGAAAATGTACCAAACATAACAGGAATGACCTTAGATTGTTTTTTCTGTATGGCTGAACACTATTTTTTGCATTTTTCATGAGGGAAGTATTGCTATTAGTATGAATAATAATAATTATAACGATGATAATACTGATAATACTAATGATTATAATAATGATAATACTAATACTATTAATAACAATAGTAATAATGATATTATGATATTCTTTATAGCTATGAAAAATAATAATTATGAGAATTGTGATAATGGTAATGCTAACGACAATAATATCAACAAAAACAATAATGATAATAATGTTAATAATAACAAAGATAATAATAGTTTTGTAACACATCATACAGTCGGACTGACACCACTGAATTAGTTATATTTCAAATAACTATGACATGCAAAAAAAAAAAAAAATAGAGGCAATATACGGAGTGAAAATTCCTAGCAAGTGAAAGATTTTGTGCAATGCATTTGTTTAAAATTATATCTTAGTGAGAGATTGCTTCTATGTGAAGAAAAAAGCATTTAGATATTTTACGATTAGCTTCTTTTCTTGTTTCTGAGATCTTCTTCTTCCTCATCATTACTTCCGGAAGATCGGAAGTCCCTGAGCTCTCCTCCCGAAACCTTCCTGACGACTACGCCGACGACGAGCCACGACCAAATCACATTCAGCAGAAGGAGTCCGGTCAGTAGACCTATGAACACATACGCCGAGGGCATGAACATGTACCGCGGGGCATCGAAGAAGACGCTGCACGCCAATCCAAGGGTACAGGACGCAGCGAGTCGCGATCCAGATGACGAAGAACAAGGCGAACATGGCGTCGGCTCCGCTGTTCCATCCTGCGTACTTACACATCTTGGCGGCCAAGAGTGGGACGTCGGCGATCTCGTGGACCATCAGCACCAGGCTTCCTATTCTCATGAAGTTGCACGTCCATGAAAACGTCATGAGAAGGACAGTAAGGGCGTGATGTATGATCATGAATAACTGATCGTCCTGCTTCCTCCCAGGTTTTAAGAACTCGAGAACAGAGAGCTTCCAATACACAGCGAGGACGGTGACATAATACCACCATATGTCGCCCTCCAAGGTGTGGTATGGATAATTCTCCCAGCACAATGTGATGTCCAACACCCACGGCTTCGAGAACATGATGACGTACCCATAAACAGCGAAGAACACGTGCGCAAAGAGTTTAACCCCGCAGCCGACGAACATGTCATGCTGGTTGAAGCGCTGAGACTTGTACCGCCGACGTAACCACCACTCTATTTGACGCTCGGTTAAGCCCGTCATCTCCGTGGACTTGGTCAGTTCGTTGAGCGGCACTTTCATTCGGTATTTATGGTAAAGGTTTTCCAGAATATCATTCGGCTGCGGTCTGGGCCATCGCTTGTTCGAGACTCGTAGCAGAGTCGCCATCGGAGCGAAAATTAGAGGCTCTAAGACCCACCTACAAAAGAGAAAGTAAACACCACCGAAGAGGATTGGATAGAACCAAATGTCGAAAGGGTCGGGGTAGTGGAGGTGGTCCGTGGAGCGTAGGTCGTCCCAGGTCAGGCCCTCGGGAAGCCAGAAGTCCTCGCGCCAGAAGCAGCGGCTCAGGCTTATCCACAGCTGCCCTGCCTGGGAAGGAAGCACCGCAGATAGTTGAGCAGATGGTCTTGAAGAACATGTATATATATATATATATATATACACACATATTGTGTGTGTATGTGCGTGTGACTGCAGCATTCCTGGCACCATATTGCCTCAATGTGAATGAAAGAATTCGTCTTAATTCTTCCCCTACAGGAAGATACTGGGCGCCTAGA
>BOPN01000122.1:404604-409604 GCA_017312705.2 Penaeus japonicus
GACATTGTTACCCTTATCAGGTCTTATCAAGTCTTCCGGGGAGCAGATAAGGAGTGGTTAACTGTGATTGGTGGATAATCGGCTTGCCACCTGTCGACCGGGTCTCTGATTGGTCGATTGGAAAAGAGAAACGCTCGTGAATGGTCGACTTATAACACGCCACTCTGGTCACTGTTGCGGGTGGCTCTGTACCTTCCGCTTAAAAAGAAGTCTTGGTGAAATAAAATTTCTAAAAAAGAAGGAGAAAAAAACACCATTCATTAAATAAACTCGTTAATCTGTGTCATTTTCATGAATAACATTTTTTTCTTCTTTTTATAAACGGTTTATGAACAAAAAAATAAAAAAGGCTGATTTCTAATCTAATATCAGATTGATCGGGTTTGTTTTCTTTTAAACCCATGTTCTCAGTAAGGTGTCGGGAAAAGTCTTATGGAATTCAAGGAAAATATTTCTAAAAACTTCCACGGAAAATTCTTTACCTATATATGACGCACGCAAACGCGCTCTCTCTCTCTTCTCTCTCTCTCTCTTTCTCTCTTTCTCTCTTTCTCTCTTTCTCTCTTTCTCTCTTTCTCTCTTTCTCTCTTTCTCTTTTTCTCTTTTTCTCTTTTTCTCTTTTTCTCTTTTTCTCTTTTTCTCTTTCTCTTTCTCTTTCTCTCTCTATTTTTCTCTTTCTTTTTTTTTTTTTACTTCGCTATCGCAAGACTTTAATGTGCGTAAGATAGAAAACACCTCATGCCACAACATTATCTATAGGATTTACAAAATGAAATGTAGATTTTTTTTTTATGTATTATTCAATATTTTAATGCAGCACAATATTGCCAATCATGGATAGGTTTTCTGGAATTAGTCCTATAAAACTACATATTTTACTTATCTAGAATTACAGTAAATCAGATATATACAGCAGTCATCAGCATTAAGCCAATATGTCAAAGGAGAGAATATGGAGTCCGGAACACTGAAAAGGACAAACAGAAAAGACAAATCAAAAGCAAGAGCGAATATCAACAAACACACAATCAAAAAACACACACACTTATCTCGTCCCCTCGGGATGTTCTCTCTCATGTTACCTCATCCTTTTGAGATGTAACCGCTTGTCTTAATCAATATATCAAAGTCTTCTCCCTCAATTAAGAAGGAGCCTTCTTTACCGGTTGGTTCGCTGGGGGGGGGGGGGTAACCAGTGGCGCTCATCCTGCAGATGGATGTTGCATCCTTAACCCTGGCCCATCCTTACGACTTGATGGTTGAGAACAGGGGCTCAGACTTGGGTCCCTCTCGCTCCGCAGCTGCCACGACTGAGTGCCCTCAGTCATAGACGAACTAGAGTTGGAACCGACTCGAAGGTAGACTACCAGACTTCATTCAAAGTTCCTGTTCAGCCTGAAGATTTTGATAATGCCTACTGGTCGGCGAGAGCTCTCGAAACCCGGAAGAAAATCCATTTTTCAATTATCGGGAATGGTTGCTGCCCTAGAGGACGAGACCTTGGAAACCAGGTAACTTAATGATGGCAAAAATGTCCGTAAATCTGCAGAGACTTTTAAGGAGAGAATAATTTGGATGGGCTTTCTTTGTTTTCCTGCAATTACATATCCTCGGGTCACTGGCACAGGTCCTAGTAACAATGACCTAGCAATTTTGAGCTCCTAGAACCTCAACCATTCCTGGGCTTACGATGCCTAAGCGGCCAACTTTGAGTGTAGAAAATCATCAGATGGAGTCTAGTGAAAGAAAATAATAATTCAAAGAAAAAAAAAACTTTTAATGCACTAAATATCGTTCCACAAATTGTTATATATAAATTTAGTACAAAATATTAGTACAAAATATAACACAAAAGATGTTCCAGCAAATCGTGTAAGAGTCAAGGTTGTGGCCACCTTAAGCAGTGACATTAAAAAAGTGTACGAAAAGTTCTGGCGAGATACATGAAGCAGGTGTACATTTATTTGACATTGTTTAAAATGAAATACATGTTTGCCAATACAAATCATTTATTATGATAAATGACATCACAATCATTCTCACACTGAGTAAACCACATAAAAAAGAATTCAAGAAGCATTATGAAACAAACCATGAAGCAAGAAACACAATCTTGCAATACTTTCAGATTCAAATTCTGCAATAACAATTTCGATATCAATATATTCTTGGACCCAGTGTTTCTAGGATTAGTATTTTACCAGGTGATGTGCTGTCCCACATCTACAATGGTCCCATCCTTTATCAAGCTATCCATGCATATTGACCACGACCCCCTTAGAGTGTCTCAGATCTTATCAATATTGCAACTTGTTAGTTTCTATACTGCTTCCCCACGTACAGACAGATAAGCATACAAAGCGAGCTGGCCTCATCTGGGCCTTATCTCCTCATCTGTATCACAAAACCACAATGCCCAGGTGCGTCCTTCAAGAGACTGACTATTTCTATACTGAAATAAGCACTTAAACAAACATTTCATGGGAAAACCTCACAATTACATTCTGCTCATAATCATATACAGTACGTACGAATTATACACGAGAAAAAATATAAGAGGAAGGAAAGAGGGGAGGGGGGTTGAGGGAGAGATGGAGGGAGAGAGAGATAATGAGATTGAGATAGAGATAAATAGATGTTGTGTGTGTGTGTGTGTGTGTGTGTGTGTGTGTGTGTGTGTGTGTGTGTGTGTGTGTGTGTGTTAAGTGTGTGTGTGTGTGTGTATGTGTGTGTGAGAGTGAGTGAGTGTGAGTGTGTGTGTATATGTTAAGTGTGTGAGTGTGAGTGTGTGAGTGAGTGAGTGTGTGTATGTGTGTGTGTGTATGTGTATGTGTGTGTGTGTGTGTGTGTGTGTGTGTGTGTGTGTGTGTGTGTGTGTGTGTGTGTGTGTGTGTGTGTGTGTGTGTGTGTGTGTGTGTGAGAGAGAGAGAGAGAGAGAGAGAGAGAGAGAGAGAGAGAGAGAGAGAGAGAGAGAGAGAGAGAGAGAGAGAGAGAGAGAGAGAGAGAGAGAGAGAGAGAGAGAGAGAGAGAGAGAGAGAGAGAGAGAGAGAGAGAGAGAGAGAGAGAGAGAGAGAGAGAGAGAAAGAGACAGAGACAGAGAGAGAGAGAGAGAGAGAGAGAGAGAGAGAGAGAGAGAGAGAGAGAGAGAGAGAGAGAGAGAGAGAGAGAGAGAGAGAGAGAGAGAGAGAGAGAGAGAGAGAGAGAGAGAGAGAGAGAGAGAGAGAGAGAGAGAGAGAGAGAGAGAGAGAGAGAGAGAGAGAGAAAGAGACAGAGACAGAGAGAGAGAGAGAGAGAAAGAGACAGAGAGAGAGAGAGAGAAAGAGACAGAGAGAGAGAGAGAGAGAGAGAGAGAGAGAGAGAGAGAGAGAGAGAGAGAGAGAGAGAGAGAGAGAGAGAGAGAGAGAGAGAGAGAGAGAGAGAGAGAGAGAGAGAGAGAGAGAGAGAGAGAGAGAGAGAGAGAAGGGGCGGGCTGGCAGACAGAGAAATATAGCAAGGGTTATCTAAAGCTGCTGGTGACACACGGCTATAAAGTTATGATTTATTTGTTTTAAAAATACCATTCAGTAACGTTACATAATACATATAGAGTTTCATTTTCCTCTGGTGTTAGTCACTAGAAATGTCAAATTGCTGTCAATATACAAAATGTTTTCTTGATATTGTTCCAATGAGAGTACTCCATTCACAATGCATATGCGATATTCATTGGAAAATCACTTAAATTTTACTACAAAAGCCGAGGCAGTCATCCTTCAGTATCTTCAGAATTTTCCGAGTCCTTCGGGTTTGGAGGCATCACAGGGTCGCCCCAGTAATCAAAAACCGTTAATGCAGGCTGCTCTTCCACAATACGCTGCAGGATAGTGTCGTTGATAGTATTGCACTGTTCTAAGTCCAGGATGAGCAGATCCGGCAGCGCAGTCGGAACGTTGACGAAGGAGTTACCGGTGAGCTGAATCAGACCCACTAAATCCAGCACTCGCAATCGGGAGCAGCTGGACACCAAGGCAGTTATGCCCACATCCGTTATGTCCCAACACCAGTGCAGGACAATATTCGTGAGGTGGGGACACTTCTCCGCCACTGCAAAGAGGACATCGTCGTTCATTGAGCTGCACTCTCCCAAGTTCAGGTGGGTCAGGTTAGACAAGTGGGCAGTGCTGAAGAATTTTTGTAAGCCTTTTGCCGTCAGGTGGATCCCCTTGCGGAGTTTCATCCACGTCAAGTCGCTCAAACCAGTGATGCCAAACAGGCCGACATCTGTCATCTGCTCACAGAACGAAACTCCGAGCATCTTAAGGTGTTTACAGGCTGCCAGCGAAGTGTATGATGCATCTGTTAGATTTTCTCCATCCAAGAACAGAAACTTTAGAGAGCGACCCACTTCCTGCGTCAAACAGACTACAGAATAGTCATAAATCTTTGTAATACCATCTATGTTCAGATATTCTAACTGGCGGCACTGTTTAGCTATTGCAACAAGGCCTAGGTTATCCAAGAACTGGCAGTGCGATAAATTCAGGTGCCTCAAGTTATGAAATTCTGAAATTGCAAAATAGCACTCACTGCAGCTAATTCGAGAACCTTCTGCATTAAAATGCCTGACCTCTGGACAGTTCTCCACCAGAGCCCTAAGAACGTCTTCATTCAGTCCATCGCAAAATTTTGCTGTGATCTCCCGGAGTTTCTTGCATGAAGCAGCTGCCTGACGGAGCAGGTCTCCGCCGTCTTCACGACTCTGCAGCTCAAGGGTGAGCAGGTGGGGAGAGCCAGCCAGCAATTCGCAGATCCTGTCACCAGCAACTCGTCGCTCGAAAGAGAAAACAAGCTTCTTCCTGAGCACTGGGTCGTGACCCAATCTCCTCCACCTCGTACAAACTGGAGTGATATTGGAAAACAACTCGGAAACACTAAAGTAAGAAAATATCTCTAACAGTATCTCATTTGGTAGGTGATCTACGTGACATACTTTCGGCGAAGAAGAGGAAGAGGAAGAAGAC
>BOPN01000122.1:419604-422104 GCA_017312705.2 Penaeus japonicus
CACTTGGCAAACGGACCGAGGACTAACGGTTCGACGAAAAAGAAACGGAGACACACGAAGACAAGACTAAAGAGAAGTGGATACACCCACACATCACTGAACTCTGGGTAGCGAAGTTTCTCCTTGGGCCGCATGTCTTCCCACGTCATCCCGTCTAGTAGCCACATGTCTGGATGCCAGAACGACGTCGAAAGGTCGTGCAACAACCGGCCGATCTGCAAGATGCATATCAGTGAAAAACCTCAGAGTCAATAACTAATACCCCAAATCTTAACTGCGAATAAAAAAACACGAAATATCCTTTAATCAAAATTCAAACGTATGGAGGACTTTGCATTATTACACACCTACTCACAACCTGACAGCTGATAATGCCTGATAAATCATATGAAGTGACGTAATGGATTTTATCTGCTATGAAAAAACGGTACCTAGTTACTGCTACGTGTTCTGTGGCACCACTCTAACACCCTTGGCATTCATTGCATGTAAAATATTCAACTCTTTATGCAGGTAGAGTGTATACGTGCGTGCATCACGGTCTGTGTGTGAGTGAGTGAAAGTGAGAGTGAAAGTGAGTGTGAGAGTGAGAGAGAGAGAGAAAGGGAGAGAGGGGGGGAGGGGGGGAGGGAGAGAGGGAGGGAGGGAGAGAGGAGACAGAAGAGAGAAGAGAAGAGAGAGAAGAGAAGAGAGAGAGAAGAGAGAGAAGAGAGAGAGAGAGAGAGAGAGAGAGAGAGAGAGAGAGAGAGAGAGAGAGAGAGAGAGAGAGAGAGAGAGAGAGAGAGAAGAGAGAGAAGAGAGAGAAGAGAGAGAAGAGAGAAGAAGAGAGAAGAGAAGAGAAAAGAGAGAGAGAGAGAGAGAAGAGAGGAGAGAGAGGAGAGTGTTTGTCTATTTGTGCATTTTTAGCAGTGTCTCCAAACACTTGTATCCGACGTCTGTTTTGTTTTCTCTTTTGTTTCTGCTAAAGTTTATACCAATACGTTAAGATTTCAAATTCTATGCAGTTTTTTTTCCTTTTTTTTTATACTAAACTGGCTTCTTACCTAATCATCAATTATCAAAATGAAACTGGTACTTAATTCGCCAATGGTTTAAAGGCAACAAGTAGTGAACCTTCTAGATCAACTACACTAAACCTCCATCGTACCTAAATTACTTAAACTTGAATCTAGAAACTGAAAAAAGTCCCTGCCTATGAGAAAACCATTCTAGATTCTTCCAAACCGTAACTATGCAAACTCGCCTAATTATCTTTAAGTCATATATAAAAGAAAAGAAAAAAAAGGATTCGAAGGGTTATATAGTCAAAAAAAGGAAAATAAAACGGGAGAAAAACTTACCATAGTATTGTTGCTGATGTACTGGCGTGTGGATGGACTGAAGAAGACATCGGCGTAACTCTTCATGTCGACCATGTTGTGTTGTCAGAGAACGAGGGGCGTAACGTCAGAGGGAGGGGGGGGGGGGGGGGGGGGGGGGGGGGGGGGGGGGGGGGGGGGTGTCCCGGCGACTGTGACAGGATCTTTTCCAAAGGCGTTGGTCGTTCAACTGACCTCCGCCGTTTAGGAAGCGAGAGTTCGTTCACCACACACAATCCCTCGGTATGACGGCAGAAAAAAAAAAGAAAAAAAAAAAAAATTCTCGTTCTCGCAAAACCAAACACCTTCCACGAAAATATCCTCACTCTCGAGTTCTTTGGCCAGTTCATGTAACACGAGGGTACGAGACTGAGGGAGGGAGATGCACTCTTCGTGGTGGCGGCGAGACACACTCTGAGTGCGGCACTCGACCCGGCTGGCCCGATTCGGCAAGCAGCCTGATGTTTATTACGCTTGCTTATCTAACTCTGCAACCCCCCCCCCCCCCCCCCCGCGGTCACTGTATCGGGGATCTAATTCGAACGGTAAGCGTAAGCTGTGTTTTATTACCTTTCACTCATGTTTCAGCGTTACTCCCCCCCCCCCCCAATAACCGAATATGATAACGTAACGCTTGGAAAAATGAGTGGAAATGTATCACATCCAAATTCTAACCGAGGTAATTATCCAAGTACTCCGCGTGGATTCAATCATTTCAAAAAAACAAAAGAAATAAACGTCAATTACGTCAAGGTTCAAAGAAAGAAAAGACTGCATTTCTCTAGGGCTGTCGACAGGATCACCGACCGAACGAAATTCAAAGCAAATATGCATAAATTTATTTCATAAACACACGCGCGCATATGTGATCGTGTGTGCGTTTGTATATGTACATGTACGCATACATATGTACTCGATTTCATTCACAGAATTACACTCACACGCACATACATCCAAATACCTCATCATCTTCCACCCATTCATCAAAGCGACACCACAGCAGCCAACGGAGCTCCGTCTCGTGCCTTCCTTGCGCCTTTCCCGACCCGACCCGCGCGCCCACCTCGCTTCCGACTCGCCCAAGCCGCAGACGAAAGCGGCACCCGGCAGGCAGCCCCGCGGGCGCAGCGGCCGCATTCAGC
>BOPN01000122.1:457104-464604 GCA_017312705.2 Penaeus japonicus
TCCTTCCTCCTTCCTGCCACTGCCACCGCCACCCCCCTCCTCCACACCTCCCTCACTCTCCCCTTTTCTCCTACCTTACCCCCTCCCTCACTCTCCCCTTTCCCCCTCCCTCACTCTCCCCTTACCCCCTCCCTCACTCTCCCCTTTCCCTCCTACACTCTGTACCCCTCCTTATCTATCACCTTCCTCCCCTCCCCTTCAAACACTCCCCCCCCTCTTCCTAACCTAACCACCTCCCATTTCCCTTTCCCCTCCCACCTCTGACTCCCTCTTTTCCTTCCCCCTCCCCTAACCCCTCTTCCACCGACCCCCTCCCCTGGTTGCAACTCCTCTTCCCCTCTCACTCCCACACCCACACCCACCTCTCTCGCTCCTCCTATTGATCAGCAGCACGTGGCAAACCCGGAACACATTATCGCAGGACCTGAATGACTGACGTGAGGCAATACGCTTTACTGACTGAAGCGTGGTTCGGAAGGTAAAGAAAATGGAGACCGGGTACGTGGGATGGGGGAGGGGGGGAGGGGGGAGTGGGGCGAAGGACGGGAGAGATACAGATAGATAGATAGGAAAGGGAGAGGGAGACACGCGATAAAGGAGGAGAGTGGGAGAAAGAAGCGACTAAAGGAAAGTAGGGTAGAGGAGAGGAGAGGAAAGAAATAAAAGAGGGACTCCCTTAAAACGAAAAACAACACACACAGAATAAACAAATCACAAGAACTACAAACACATGCGCGCGCACACAGGAAATGTGCCATAAATCCGATGATAACGCAACTTGCGGGTACAAAAAGTTTCGAAATATAGGATGTACAGGTACGTCTACATGAGCAACCAGGCTAAGAGTACGAATGAGAACACGTGCTTGAGGTATGAGCCAGTTACTGTACGTACGGCCTCATACATCGTGTGAAGTCGTCTCTATAAAGCAACACTGCTAAACTGCGTACGTGTAATAGCAACACTTATCTCCAGCCTGAGCCCCTTGCCACTCAACCTATTTCGCTTCGAGTGTATTTGCTCTGTGAACAACGTAAGCATTGAGAATTTTCCCTGTAATGCCACCACGATTCACAATTATTTCCGCGATCCTTTAAAAACGAAAAGTATACATCAACAAATTAATCGCACTGGAAATAGAAGATAATTTCATCTTCTATGATTCATAACAAACCTGTCCCCATTAATAAGATAAGGAGACGAATCTCGACTCCCCAAATAACTTAATCAAATTACTTAATGCACTGGGAGGGCCAATCAAATCTAAAGAGATAGGGGCGGGGGATACCCATCATACAGGGAGTAAAGAAAAATAAATTAAAATGAAGAAAAGGCAACTTTCACTTTCTACTGTACATACAGAGACAGAGACAGAGACAGAGACAGACAGAGACAGACACACACACCCGTTATCCACGGGATTAATAGTGGAATAAAGCTCCAATGAAAGTTATCACCAACGACACCGGGTACGCCGAACCTATCCGATCCCACAGACGAAACTTCCAACACGTGTCCAGTGGTTGGCATGCATTCATAATACCCACCTATTTCTAAGCACGACAGGCCGCTCCGACAATATACAAGGCCTCTTTTGAAAGGAACACGATGGCGCCCTCTCAACACAGGTAGTGCGTTCAGAGAGGCGATCCTAGGCTGTGCGTGGGGCAGGTACGTGAGCCAGCTTGATGTGAGCCATGACTAAACATTTATCAACATCCTCCCTCTCCCTGCTCGCCCCCCCCCCCCCCCTCCCCCACCCTCCCTGGCAGTTCGCCTCTCTGATAAGGTTCGCTTGGGTAGCACTTCACACTGGTCACTTCTCGCACTTCGTGGCGGGAACAAAATTCCAATTTCTGAATGTTTATGCTTTGCTTCTGACTGCAAGTTTGTCTGGAATAATCATATCTGAACCTTTTTTTTATATGTATCAAAGACAGTGTGTGTTCTTGTATGGTGGCACCATCCGTTATCAGGTTTTCTTTCCTTCCTTCAAAATAATGTTTATGTTGCAAAAATTCCCCCTAAATGATTGCATGATCTACTAATGATGGCTGCTTTGCCACAGGTACTTCCTTCTCAATACAACTTCTTGGCCACAAATCTTTCATTCACAATTCAAATTTATTACTTGTCTGGATTCTCTCGAGGGATAACTGATTTAACTGTGTGTATCAAAAGCAAATTTCTATATTTGAAAAGAGAGAGAACTTTGAATATTTGGGGGCATCAACATTACCTTTTTTCTTCTTTTTTGTTATGTAAAGATAGTACTGAACATAAATCACAAGGTACATAAAAACTAATAAAATAAATCAGGTAATGCTATGCATTTTTCCAAAATGTTGCAAAAAACAGTCCGTATTTATGCTTCAATCTTCGTATTCAGGGCTTAATAGCAATAGATTTTTCTCATAGAGATACACATTTATTCAAAAAAAGTGTACAGCAGGCTACATATCTCAGATCCTATTATATATATGACCAAATGTGTTCCTTTAGAACTGTGCCATTTCTTCATACAATTACGCTATCATATCAAAGTACATTATACATACAGTTGGCATTCATCAGCTCACGTATATTGTACGATAAAACATGAAAACATGAAAATATGGAGTGTAAAAACTCAATAAAGTGTCATTAGTGATTTAAAGTGTATGTGCAGTTACATTTTCCTTTGGGGATCATGACAGCAAAAGAAAATAATTCACGAATGGGTAATGTAATTTCTCAAAGGATGTACTTGCAAGACGTCATACCAAAGTACCAATTGATTTTGCAGACATGAAAATCATCCTTAGTTTCAATGATACTGACAATGATAATACAACCCAAAAAATTTATCTGAAGTGGCTTAAGATAAAGACCGATGGGTATCACTGAGTAAAAATATTGCAGCAAAGGTAATTTCTGCATTTCACACCAAGTACACTTTATTGAGTTCTTACCTATATTTCCTCACATGTACATGTGAAGCCAAAAAATGCAAAAAATACACATCAACACAAGTGTAACCAACACTTCACTGCAATAATATCTTGTTAACGAGTCATAAGCCCCAGATATGACAATGAACATCGACTGGCATTTTCACTTCATGAGGCCCGTGGATTTTTTTCCTTTCATTCCAAGAACTTAAACCTACAATTTGTTACGGTGGAAATTATCAATCTTTAAACACTGTGAACTTAACAACATGCAATGCACAAATAATATTCCAATAAAATAAGAAAAAAAAACAAAAAAAACAAAAACAAAAATACAACACAATAATTTGGGTATGAACAAAAAGCAGAAAAAATCAAAATCAAACCATCATTGCAAACCAAAGGTTTGCAAAAAATCTGGAATTCCATGCAACATGAAGGGTCAAACTCAAATTTTTCTGTTCTCATTATTAATTAAAAGAAAAAACAGCCTAGTTATTTTTCAAATACTTTACCATTAGGAAGCCCAAATGTTTAAGACCCATAAACAATTCCCTTTAAAAGGTCTTTGCCGTCAACTCAAAAACGGAGATTTCAATTTCTATACTTTTCCCTCTCAGATGCACACATCATTACCATAGCAATATGCATTACAGAGTCATTGTCACAGAAGAAAAGAAAATAACACAATAGTATGTCAAATATCTGTAAAATCCAACAAAAAACAATAAAACAAAAAGGACATGTATCATATCCCTGCATTCTGGGTCCTCCCTTCAACGGACAGCTATCCTTTTATAAAGATAACCTCAAGGAGACAGAGGGAAAAAAAGTCAGCTCCTTGCAAAAGTGCAACGTTCAGTGAGGAGCTAAGAAGAGATGAACAATAATGAGCTGGTCCTTATCAAAATACCAAACAAAAATAATTGCAAAGAAATATAAGGAAAAAGACATTTGGACAAACTATAATTTGAGTTCTGTATGATATCTCTTACAGTAATTGCAAATGATCGCAATTCTGATAAGCAAATGTTAAATGATTTTTTTTTTAAACAAGCTTGCTAATTTGCGCGCACACACACAAACACACACACGCACAAACTGTTGCAAAAGAGAAGGTATCTGGCCATCCTGGAAAATAATCCATCTCTTAACAATGCTTACTGCTTCTTTGTTGTCTGTCTTAGTCATTACTTGTAATTCTTAGAAAAGTTAATATTCCCAACTGCCTCATTGGTACTATACTTTGTTGCATAAAGAATGGTCTTTAGTGCAACATGTGTCTTGTGCTTATATCTGGTTAACATTTATATGGATTAATTTGGTGTTACTATTAACAATAATAACAATAAAAGAAAATGAGAGAGCAAAAATTCAAAAGATATATGTTTGCATACAAAATAAATAACTTTAGACATCATATTTAATAGCTCATATTCATAATCAAAATGCAGTTCTTCACATTCAGCTGCTTCAAAATCTTATTTATGTATCAAACACTAACTTTAATCTTGAAATCAATAGTTTCCAGAAAAATAAATAAATAAATTAACACTTTTATGAAAAAGTTTTCAACAAAGCTTGATTCAACAATAGCTTAGGAGTAAAACTGAAATGTCTTTTATATTTTGACATGACTGATCAAATCTTATACATGATGTTCAGTTGCAATTCTTTCTCCTACCATATCTTCAGGTGGTAAAACACTAAAATCTCTAGATGCGTCAACAATCAACCAATGAATGATGAATATTTCCAGTGGTTAAAGAGAGCTAAAGAACAAACTGGAGAAAAAAAAAGTTATAGGTAGGGCTGCATAGAAATCATGATGATCAGTGTACTTCAGTCAACATTACAACAAACACCTAGTGACAACATGACAATAATAGATGACAATCATATTGCATCTTAAACGCACAACTAATAACAAATGTTTTAACGCTACAATTCCAACTGGAGACTTTTGCCACATATTCAGCTAGTAAAATATTGACTGGATTTACTTTAATTTGATCCATTAAGGCCACATACTGAGTTCTTAAATCTTTCTGGTGACTAATCTCCCGTAATTTACTATATGTATCCTTATAGCCACATTTGTGTTTATAGTTTCTTTTTTATACATCAGAATTTTTGTTTAGGCCTAACCTACGACTACAATCAGATCATGGATGTCCTAAATTTCTAGCTAAATGATGTCACTGCATCAAGGTGAGATACTTACTTCCTCCGTCTTATCTGAAACTATGAAGTATTTCTTAAATTACGGACAGAAATGAAAAGGAGAATAGGAAGAGCAGAAGCAGCAGCAGCAGCATGAAACAGGTGGAAGAAAAAGAGGAGGAGAAGGAGAAGGAGAAGGAGGAGGAGGAGGAGGAGGAGGAGGAGGAGGAGGAGGAGGAGGAGAAGGAGGAGGAGAAGGAGGAGAAGGAGAAGGAGGAGGAGAAGGAGAAGAAGGAGGAGAAGGAGAAGGAGGAGAAGAGGAGGAGAAGGAGAAGGAGGAGGAGGAGGAGAAGGAGGAGGAGAAGGAGGAGAAGGAGAAGGAGGAGGGGGGGGGGGATGGAGGAGGTGGAGGAGGAGAAACAGAAGAAGGAGGAGAAACAGAAGAAGGAGGAGAAACAGAAGAAGGAGGAGAAGGAGAAGAAGGAGGAGAAGGAGAAGAAGGAGAAGGAGAAGGGGGAGGGGGGGGGGTGGAGGAGGTGGAGGAGGAGGAGGCAGAGGTAGAAGTAGAGGTAGAGATAGCAGTAGAAACAGAGAACATCCTTCCTTTATAAAAATAAGCTAGTTGCTCGAGATTCACATGGGTAATGTTCTTTGAGTTCAACAACGTTACCCTTTAGTTAACCTGGGTTTATTTTTGTGATTAAAACAATTGCACTAAGTTCACTGGTCCCAAGTTCACTCCCTAATAAACTGCCTAGCAATTATCAGGAGTTTCTGGTTTCTCAGACAAATTCATCTTTCCTACTATCACACTAGCTAAGCTTCTCTGTTTGTTGTAGAAAAAAAATCAAACTATTTCATAAGTGTCCTTTTGGTATTTTCTCAAAACTTGTGTTGCTAATGAGTGAAATATGTCTTTTAAAAAGTACTTCTGATTGCATCTATCAACAAACTTACAGCAAGATAAAAATAGCAGACAACTGTAACCAACAGCTGCATCACAGTGATAAAATATACTTGCTTTAATCAACCAGTTCTTATTCCATAAACTTTACTGGCTTTGCTACTGCATTTAATACAATGAAAGAATAACCAGTTGATCAAGTTCACACCAGGCAATTTGTGACAAATATTTTAAAGGAAGCCTTCAGCAACCTCATGGTTATAGATTTGCATCCTTGTTACATCAAGAGATTTCAGCCCAATTTATGAAACTGGGAAGGTAAATACACTTATAACTTTTCTCAAATGTGTGATTTATGAAAGGCACTTTTACAAAAGAGTGTACAAATAGACCTTTCTTCTACATGGTGAATGAGCTTCCTCAGATACACATATACATATATTCAATTTTCTTTATGTACTGAAGTGCCTTCATAATTCACATAATCATCCATTAAAAAAAATATCTATATGTATTCATAAATAAATTAGGTATCTACTTTGTTTTTTCTTCTACTTGCCTACATACCCATACTATTCAATCCAAAATGGAAACAGTGAGACTATACCAACCACACTTCTAGAAAATGTATTGTAAGTTGCCTTCAAACATATGTATGTAGAGTTAACGTGAATTTTGCCATTTGACTATTATCAATAAAAATATTCTCATAAATATTAATGTTCTCCTACTAGGATTCTATAAATTGTGTTTAAGCATTACAAAGATGTAAAAACATACCCATAAAATATATTAGTGATCAGTATTTCAGTATGAACATCTTTATAAATTTATTATCATTTCAATCTTTTATTTGCATATATGATAATGCTGCCTCCCACTCTAAGGATGAGACTGAAACCGAAGGAAATTTGACATAATCTGACTGGTTTGATTATGGCCCACTCCTTTCCTATCACAACTGGTTAATTCTGCTTCTTCACTTCTTCCCCATCTTCCGACACTTCTGAGGGATCTGAGGACGATCGGTTGTCTTCAACATTACCTTTGGTGATTGTTGCTGCGATCATGCGCAAAATCAAGTATGTCCAGTAAATATGCAACAACAACAGAGCAATGAGCAGAGAGTTAAATATGTAATAGGCAGGGAACATGGGCAAAATCGTTGGTGCTTCAACAGCCGTGCTGTAAACAATCCAGAGCGGGTATATGCCAACACGTGTAATGATCCACAAAACTGCAAAGATGGCAAAGACTGCATCACAGAAAGCTTTGTGTCCTGAATAGATGCTCATTTTTGCTAACTGGAGAGGGATGTCAGCACAGTCATGGACAATGAGGACTAATGTTCCAATACGAGTTAGATTGCAGGTCCAAGAGAAAGTGATGAGAGCAATGGTGACAATGTGATGGATAAACATCTGCCAGAAATCTTTGCGCTTGGCTTCAAAGAAATGTGTGAAGGTCATGGACCAATAGAAGGAGAGGGATATCATGTAGTAC